>JBBBDQ010000619.1:1550000-1592500 GCA_037127315.1 Ascarosepion bandense | reverse complement strand
AGATAATGGTAATGAACAGACTGAGATAGATAGATAGATAGATAGATAGATAGATAGATAGATAGATAGATAGATAATGATAATGAACAGACTGAGATAGATAGATAGATAGATAGATAGATAGATAGATAGATAGATAGATAGATAGATAAGCACAGTCATAGATAGATAGATAGATAGATAGATAATGATAATGATAATGAACAGACTGGGATAGATAGATAGATAGATAGATAGATAGATAGATAGATAGATATATATATATAATAATAATAATAATAATAATAATAATAATAATAATAATGAGCAGACTGATTTTTTTTGGTTTTTTTTTTTTTGGTTTTTAAAGAAAAATATTAACAACAAACCTTTTTTGAATGGAAAAATTGATTTAAAACAAAAATACGTCTCCGGCCTTAAATGACCATTTAGATGTTGATAGGCCGTTAAGCAGGAACAAACCAAACCAAACAAAATTTTACTAAATAACTTAGATTGCTTAAAATGAGAGACTGCACTATTTAGAAGGTGTTCTCTAGATTTTACCAAATAACTTGGAATGCTAAATAAGAAAGACTGAGACATGAGACCGTCCATTCTACCAAATCCCTTGGAATGCATCGTAAAGAAACGCTGATTCGAACTTACTACTTATTGTCAACCAGATTAGATCCTATACCGTTACCTTGACACATGTCGTCCTGATAGTATCTAAATTTATTTATAAATGGAACTTTTTCTCTGTGTGTGTGTGTGTCTGTCTGTATGTGTCTGTGTCCGTTACCTATAGACTCCGAAACAGCTGAACCAGTTTTCTTGAAAATTTACACATTTGTACTATAAGCGTTTGCGAGTGTTCTTAGCTAGGTTTTGTCTCGACGTACCCCCGATAAATATCGAAAATCGATAATCGAAAAAATCGGGTTATAGAAGGAGTGGTCCGATTTTAATCAAATTTGATACACAATTTGATAATTATTGCAAAAAAATCAATAATAGTGTTAATTTTAATCAAATTTAATACACTCATAGACAAAGACATAAGAAACGATATTCAAAAGTTTCAAGGTTGCTGTTCTTACAATAGTGCAGAAAATTAATAATATATATATAAAATGCAAGATGTTTGTGTGTGTGTCTGTTCATCTGCCTGTATGTCTGTATTTTTTTCAGCCCTTTTATTTTGATTTTTGCTTCGGGTTTGGCTCTAAGTAGGTATAATGGTAGTTCTTTGTCTCAGCCATGATACCATTTACTTAGAAGACTTATTTAGCCTTCAAAATTCAGTTTACGACGAAAAAAGCATATTTGATATCGATACCAGGAAATCAACATTTGACTTTTGGGTGTAAGTCAAATTTTGATTTTTCTTTCCGTCTACAGTTTAGCTTTAACTGGAAACAACTTTTTTAACTGGAAACAACTTTTCATTTTTCTTTCAGTCTACGGTTTCGCTTTAACTGGAAACAACTATTACTTTTTAGTCTTTCGTGCCAACGTCCAAAGAGTCTGAGCTCCAGGACCATGGATTAGTTTTAAAGCTTTCATTACACCCGAGCAATGCCGTGCTATACTGCTAGTTGATAATAGCAAAGAAGAATATTTAAAACTGAAATTTGTAATTCCGATATTATTAATCTATTCAAGGATAGGATTTGGTGAGGTCTGTGCAAATATGGAGGTGGGTGCAGAAGGGTGTTGGCTGAATAGAATGTTTGGGTTTAGAGGTCGCAATAAAGAGAAGTAGTGGAAGCTGGCAAAAGAGAAATAACAAATGAGTGAGTGAATGTCAAATAAGGGTTCCGCGGATTAAAATATAGATTGAGGAAAAGAAAGAAAGTGACAGACAGATGGTGATTGAGAAGAAGAATAAAAAAGATGAAGTCGAAAAAATGGACCTCTAATGAAATTCATGGACACGACTCTAATTCGGCCAATCGGAAACTGATAAAGTACAAAAGAGAACAGGCGAGAAAAAAAAAAAAAAAAAAAAGGGAGGAATTTGAATCTGTGGAAAAAAGATAAATATTTGTCGACCAAAGGCAGAATAATTTATATTTCTATTGCGAGAAGATTAAAGTCTGCTTAAATACACGTGAGAGCTTGGACATTCGTTTGCGGGCCATGAACGATCTCATTCTTCCCTCCAGTCCTCTCGTCGTGTATAACAAATTTTCACACTTATTCATTCTACATTGCACTCACTCACTCATTCGTTTTCGGTATTTAATTACTTGTTCAGTCTTGTCTTCTATTTTCTATTCTTCAAAATTATATCCTATTTATTCAAATCATCTAAACTTATTTGTAAATGGAACTTTGTCTGTGTGTGTGTTTGTTACCTATAGACACTGAAACGGCTGAACCGATTTTCTTGAAAATTTACACAGTTGTACTATAAGCGTCTGCGAGTGTTCTTAGCTCGGTTTTGTGTCGAGGTACCCCCATAAATATCGAAAATCGATAATCGAAAAAATCAGGTTATTGAAGGAGTGGTCCGATGGATACACTCATAGACAAAGACATAAAAAACGATAATCAGAAGTTTCAAGGTTGCAGTTCTTACAATAGTGAAGATAATATATATAATAATATATATATATATAAAAGTCAAGATGTTTGTGCGTCTGTTTAGAACGGTTCATGATTAAACATAATAGACATTCATTGTCTCTTATATTTAACAATATATATATATATACATAGAGAGAGAGAGAGAGAGAGAGAGAGAGAGGGAGGGAGAAAGAGATAAACTTATATATAAATGGAACTTTGTCTTTGTGTGTGTATATGTGTGTATGTCTGTGTGTGTCTGTGTATGTGTCCGTTACCTATAGACTCCGAAACGGCTGAACCGATTTTCTTGAAAATTTACACACTTGTACTATAAGCGTCTGCGAGTGTTCTTAGCTAGTTTTTGTGTCGACTTACCCCCGATAAATATCGAAAATCGATAATCGAAAAAATCGGGTTATAGAAAGAGTGGTCCGATTTTAATCAAATTTGATACACAATTTGATAATTATTGCTAAAAATTCAATAATAGTGTTAAAGAGCAAACACGCGTTCATAATTGGTATAAAGTTAAATAACTGATAGTAAAGAGAATGAACTGAGCCGACGTTGTTTTACTATTGTTTCTCTTGCCAGGATAAAATTAAAGCTTCTGTTGGATTTAAAGTAAGGGATCTGTTTTGTATTGTTATAAAGCAACAAACTGATCCCCCCATTCATTACTACTCATTAATATAATAATAACGCATATGGTCCTTAACTGCCATCAACCATGACTAGAAAAAGTTATGATATTCCAACCTCTTATCACTGATGACACTTAAATAGCTGAGTAAATTCCAGGAAAGTAATAGTTTTTAAGTCGATGGAACATTACTAACTTTAATATTACTTTAATTTCTCATTTTCTCTCATATAAAAACTAGCAGTATAGCCCGGCGTTGCCCGGGTGTAATGAAAGCTTTAAAACTAATCCACAGTCCTGAAGCTCAGACTCTTTGGATATTGGCACGAAAGACTAAAAAGAAATAGTTGTTTCCAGTTAAAGCGAAACCGTAGACTGAAAGAAAAATGAATGGATGTAAGTCAAATTTTGATTTCTTGGTATCGATATCAAATAATTTTTTTTCCGTCGTAAACTGAATTTTGAAGGCTAAATAAGTCCTCTGAGTAAATGGTATCATGGCTGAGACTAAGAACTACAATTGTACTTATTTAGTGCCAAACCTGAAACAAAAACTAAAATAAAATGTCTGAAAAAAAAAAATACAGACATACAGACAAATAGACACACATACAAACATCTTGCCTTATATATATATATATATATATATTATCGATTTTCTGCACTATTGTAAGAACTGCAACTTCTGAATATCGTTTCTTATGTCTTTGTCTATGAGTGTATCAAATTTGATTAAAATCGGACCACTCCTTCTATAACCCGATTTTTTCGATTATCGATTTTCGATATTTATCGGGGTTACCTTGACACAAAACCTAGCTAAGAACACTCGCAGACTGTGTAAATTTTCAAGAAAATCGGTTCAGCCGTTTCGGTGTCTATAGGTAACACACACACACACACACACACACACACACACACACACACACACACACGCACAAGTTTCATTTATAAATAAATTTAGATTATATATGCGCGGTACTTATTTGAAAGCGCTCAATATCAATGATAGAGTTGACATATTCATATAGAAAGGTGTGAGTTTGTGACCCTGGGTTTTACGCTCTTGCTATCGTCAGACAAGCTGATTAATTTTTTAAAAAAACATTGGCTATATGTAGGGCTGCGTATATTGGTGTATTTTTGTGGAAGTGGGAGGAAAATTGGGAGGAGAAATTGTTGTCATGACAAGCGCAGACATATATACACACTTGAACACCCATTGACGTGCGCAAAGACACACACACAAATATAACTATAAGCGAACCGTATAGGGCTTGGCATATGTGTGCCGTTGCGCACATACATACGCATTCGGTTGGTGCATTCAAATAGTGTAGAGATATCAACGCGCGGACAGTTGTCAATTTCTCGTACGTATGATGCGATTAAAAAATTAATCAGTTTGTCTGAAGATCGCAAGAGCGTAAATCACAGGGTCGCAAACTCTCACACACACACACGCACACGCACACACACACACACACATATATATATATATATATATATATATATATATATATATATTCTGGTTTCACCCTATCTATCTATCTATCTATCTTGGTCTGTTCTTATATATATATATATATATATATATATATATATTCATATCACTTTCTATTCTTATCTATCTATCTGTCTATCTATCTATCTATCTATCTATCTATCTATCTATCTACCCTGATATATATAAATATATATATATTTATATATATCACTTTATATTCTTATCTATCTATCTATCTATCTATCTATCTATCTATCTATCTATCTATCTATCTCATCTCACCCGATATATATAAATATATATATATATTTATATATATCACTTTCTATTCCTATCTATCTATCTATCTATCTATATATCTATCTATCTATCTATCTATCTATCTATCTATCTATCTATCTATATCTGTTTTTTATCTATCTATCTATCTATCTATCTATCTATCTATCTATCTATCTATCTATCTGAATTCCACTCACTTTACCAAATCTGAACAAATGGCCTGATATTGCAATTAATTCAGAAAAAGGCATTATGGTCTGGCCGAGAACTTTTCAGATCCAGCTCATATGCTTAACTTTCACCCAGTGTATCGATTCTCTCTTTGCCTTTGTTATATTTTAACAGTCGTCATTTTATCAATACTTTCAGCATCGATCTGATTTCTCTATCAATGGCTACCACCATTATTTGCTTTCTTCTTGTTTCCATCTATGGCCAAAATACACGAGTGCAATCTTTTGTTAATGTCCGATAAACCGTGGCTTCATTCTTGCATTCGCCTAAACGCAAACACAAAACTATTAGCATATTACTTTCAGGTGAATACTGCAAAAACGAGAGTGATCAGGTACAAGCAAAGTCTAAAAACAAACTGTAGCAAAAGATAGAAATTCACCATTATTATCGAAATATTATTGTGACAGATTCAGTCGCTCTAAATATCTCAGCAACCGTTCTCTCTGTCGATGAAAAGTTTTACTAGACTTCTTTTTTATGCCAGAATCAATCGTCGGCGGTCACAATCCGAAGAGCATAAAATACGCGGAT
Organism: Ascarosepion bandense; assembly: GCA_037127315.1. Taxonomy (NCBI): domain Eukaryota; kingdom Metazoa; phylum Mollusca; class Cephalopoda; order Sepiida; family Sepiidae; genus Ascarosepion; species Ascarosepion bandense. The sequence goes on along the minus strand of JBBBDQ010000619.1, from coordinate 1,586,744 downwards.
AATACAGCGTTGATAGCAGACACGGAAAGAAAACTCCAAGACACCCTAAAGAATGTAACTGAAGAAAGTCGAAATAAAAGAGTAAAAATAAAATACAAGAAAACCGGTCATCAGCAAACAGAGGAGCCCAAAATGCCAATTACAGGTGTGGGATACAAAAATCAAGCAGGTACAAAAATATTACATGCATCACTCTTTTATGTGCAGCCGATGAACTTTTGAATCGGCACTCGTACCTGGAAACAAACAATGCAGTTATAAATAAGAAGAGTAGAAATTAAGGCATGCGACGTGTCACAGTTCTAGCATCACCTCTTCATAGTCAGTCTATAAACTTTCCAACCCACCCACGTACACGGATACAAAAAAATGAAGTTATATATAAAAAGTATTGAAATTAATACTGGTAAAATGTGTCTTTTCGCCTGATCTATACAACTTGTACAGCGAGACTATTCTGAGGACCCTAGAAGTTATGCCAGGAAGCGTCATCGGGGGCCACAATTTGAACAACATCTAGACTGCTACGTGATGTCAGTTCTTCAGTACGGCTGTGAATGCTGGACAATATCATCGAAAATGAGGACAAAACTGGAAGCGGCCGAAATGTGGTTCTACAGAAGGATGCTACGGATATCGTGGACTGAGCATACAAGCAACGACGAGGTGTTAGAAAGAATGGCAACAAAAAGGAAATTGATGCTGAGCACCAGGAAGAGACAACTGAAGTTCCTGGGACATGCAATGAGGAAGGAGAGCCTGGAGAACCTGATGCTGACTGGACAGATAGAAGGAAGGAGAGACAGAGGAAGGCAGCGGATAACATATTTGCAGGGACTGATCAGGTGAATGACGGAACGGGGGTTGCCAGGAGCAACAGGAGCAAACATACTAAGAGCCACAAGGGATAGGGAGACGTGGAGAACCATGATAACCTACGTCCTGAAGGGACAGGGCACATAGAAGAAGAAGAAGGAGAAGGTACGCAGATGATACAGTGCTGATAGCAGACACGGAAAGGAAACTACAAGACCCTCTATCGAAGGTAGTTAAAGAAAGTCGAAAGAATGGACAAGTAAACTGCAAGAAAACCGAACGCAGGGTCACCAGAAAGAAGAGGAGCCCAAATTGCCAAGTACATACAGGTGGAGGAGACTAAAATAAAGCAGGTTCAAAAATTTAAATACCTGGGAAATGTTATAGCAGAAGACGGAAAATGCGGCACAGAGATCCGAAGATGAATTGGCATGGCAAATGACGCGTTCCAGAAGCCGACTAGTGTCATATAACAATGCAGTTATAAATAAGAAGAGTTGAAATTAAGGCATGCGACGTGTCACTGCTCTAGCATCACCTCTTCATAGTCAGTCTATGAACTTTACAACCCACCCACGTACACGGAAAGAAAAACTAAAATTAATAATCAAAAGAGTTGAATTTAATACCGGTAAGATATGTCTTTTCACATGATCTATTTAACTTGTACAGCAAGACTATTCTAAGGACCCTAGATGTTATGCCAGGATTCGTCATTGGAGGCCACGATCTGAACAACATAAAATACGCAGATGAGACACTGCTGATAGCAGACAGAAAAGAAAACTACAAGACCTTCTACAGAAGGTAGCTGAAGAGAGTGACAAGAAAGGACTACAAATAAACTGCAAGAAAACCGAATGCCTGGTCATCAGCAAAAAGCGCAGCCCAAAATGCCAAATACAGGTTGGCGATACCAAAATCAAGCAGGTACAAAAATTTAAATAGCTGGGAAGTGTTCTAACAGAAGACGGAAAGTGCTACACAGAGATCCGAATGCGAATTGGCGTGGCGAAGGACGCATTCCAGAAGCTGAGTAGAGTATTAAGAGAAAGGAAAATTTTGCTAGAATCAGAGAAGAGAGTACTGGACTGCTATGTGATGTCTGTTCTTCAGTGTGGCAGTTAATATTGGATAATCTCATCAACGATAAAGGATAAACTTGAAACAGTTGAAAAGTGGTTCTACAGAAGGATTCTGCGGATATCATGGACCGAGCATGTGAGCAATGAGGAGGTTTTGGAAAAAAAGGAAACGAAAAGGAAATTAATGCTGAGCATCAGAAAAAGACAGCTAAAGTTCCTGGGACATGTAATAAGGAAGGAGGACTTAGAGAATCAGATACCCACAGGTAAGTTAGAGAGAAAGAGAGACAGTAACAGGAGAAACTGTTCTAAGAACCACAAGGGACAGCCATGATCGCCTACCTTCTGAAAGAACAAGGAACATAGAAGAAGAATAAATATGCCAACTGTTTATAAGAAATTATAATGTGGATATAAAATGGGGGATCAATTCTATATTATCATTAACATATAAACTGATTCCTCATTTTGTGACCATGCTAGTTTCTATACATCTATATTCTAGATTTATGGGCTTGAGCTAGTGAATCGCCGAGCGGGGTTTGGGTGGTGTAACAGAAGACAACGTGCTAAGACCACCAGAGATAGAGAGACATAGCGGACTATGATCGCCTACGTCCTGAAGGGATATGGCACACAGAAAAAGAAGGAAATGAGGATGTATCGTAACCGTCAGTGTATTTAGTATTGTTTAAGTTATCGCTAACATTTTGTGTTAAAATTTACAAAATTCTACGTTTCGTAAAATTTCGTGAACCATTTTATTTGTTACTCTATTTTGCTGTTCTATAATTTATTTAATTTAATTATATGATTTCATATTAAATAATATTTAAAAAACAATTTACTCTTAATAATATTTAAAAAAAATAAACTCATAATATTTCTTACTCTTGAGCATGCAACATTACTATATTCATGTCCGCAGCTAGGCTAAGAGTTTTCAGGGAATGGAGAGATCTGACATTTCCGCATTCTTCTCACCTTAAATTTGCTTCCCTGTGCCTTTTTTTATAAATTCTTTCATGATAATTATTCGTGTGAGTTCTTTGCTATGGTATGCAGACTTTTTGAATTTAAGCGCATTGCTAGATTAGCAATTAGGTCTCATCAGTAACTGTAATCGTAAGTTCTATCCTAGCAGTTCTTTTCTCACACTTCTCTCTTGTGGAACTCGCTTCCAGCTTCTTACTTTCCAGTCAACTTTGCTCTTTAAATTTTTACAGGCAATATCAAACGTTATCTACCGGCTTCTTAATTCTTGTTCTTTGAATGGTTATCTCTCCTTAATTATGTTTTGTTTTCATATTATTATAAGTTCTATGCTAACAGTTTCTTCTCTTGCTTGTGGAACTCTCACTCGGCTTCTTATTTTCTACTCACCTTTGATCTTCCAAAATTTGAATGCAATGTCAATCGTTATCTTCTGTTTTCTGATTCCACTTCTTTTATTGTTCTCTCTCCTCAATTATGTTTTCTTCTTCTCATATTATTTTAAGTCCTATGCTAACAGTTTCTTCTCTCGCTTGTGGAACTCTCTGCCGCCATCTAGCTTTCCTCTCAAAGTTGATCTTCAAAATTTGAATTCGATTTAAGAATGTATATACACTACCGGCTATAATTATAAGCTCACCCCAATTTAAAAAAGAAAATTATGTATTTCATTCTATTTTTATCATTTATTGCCAAATGGATAATTCTAAATGAAAATGGAATGGTTCTTTTGTCATTATCTCTTTGCAGAATTTTACAAGGCAAGTAGCGACAATTTACCCATCGCAACCTGTAGATTTGCTATATATATATATATATATATATATATATATATACTACCTGCCATAGTTTTTTTAAAAGAAATGACGTATTTCATACTATTTTTTTAGAATTTATTGCCAAGTGAATAATTGTAAATGAAAATACAATGGTTCTTTTGTTAATACCGCACAATAACATGTGCATCAAATGAATTGTTCTGGTGACCAGTTTTTGTGCTCTCTTCCCCATGCTAGTCTCTTCTTCTTCTTGGCTGGCCGAAGAAAAGGCTTCCTGGCTGCCTTGTAAATGTTGGCAAAGTAATAATAACAAAAGAACCATTCTATTTTCATTTAGGATTATCCACTTGGCAATAAATACCAAAAATAGTATGAAATGCATAATTAAAAAAAAACTGTGGTGGCCTAATAATTATGGCCGGTAGGGTACATTCCGATTACTGAAAATTTTAATTATATATAAGTGGATGCTGAGTAAGCTAATTATATATTTTAATTAGTAGTATTTTAAAAAATGTTTTCTTTCCTGAATGAATTAACTTTTCCCTCAATCCAACGTAAGTCATTTAGTTAAGCGCCAAACATAATACACCCTTTGGGTGATCATGTCTCTTTCTATCCGTAACTGATTAGGCAGAAGATTTTCCCGCTGTAGGTTGCCATTATTTTCTGATATGTATGAAAATAGAATGGTTCTTTTGTTAATACACCCTGTAGATTTGCTATATATATATATATATATATATATATATATATATATATATTTAAATACTTTAATCCAAGCGGAAAAAGCAGGAAGGTAAATTCCAAAACCCGATCCTAATTAATATTAAATATTAAATTTTAATATTAAAAATGATACAGGAGGAGAGCTCCATGTAATAAAAATTACAAAGCAAATATAAATTAAATTAAATTTTTTCAAAGATGTCGAATGCACATTTCGACATGAAATCCCCGAAGAGGATAACACATCTCCTCAGCAACAAATACTATCCCGAAACTGGAGATAATTTGAAGTAAATTATGTCTATTTTCTCTTTTCAACTCATAGATAGAATTGTAAAAAAATAAAAAATAAAAAATAAAAAATAAAAAAAGGGTAAAAAATGGTATCGTCTGGATTCACAAAAAGCGAAAGAGGACAGTAAATTGAATAAAGAAAATAGACATAATTTACTTCAAGTTTCAGGATAGTATTTGTTGCTGAGGAGAGGTGTTATCCTCTTCGGGGATTTCATGTCGAAATGTGCATTCAACATCTTTGAAAAAATTTAATTTAATTTATATATATATATATATATATATATATATATATAAACGCAGATTACCGTCCATAATTATTAGGCCACCCCAGTTTTTTAAATGAAATGATGTATTTCATACTATTTTTAGTATTTATTGTCAAGTGGATAATTCTAAATGAAAATAGAATGGTTCTTTTATTGTTATTACTTTGCAAAATTTTACAAGGCATAGAAGCAAAGATGAACTTTTCCGAATCCACCTAAATTTTCTTCATTCTTTCATTGACGAAACTGCAATATAGGTAATTATTAAATATTTATAAATTCATTTGATGCACATGTTATTGTGCAATATTAGCAAAAGAACCACTCTATTTTCATTTACAATTATTCACTTGGCAATAAATACTAAAAAATAGTATGAAATACATAATTTTTTAAAAACACTAGGGTGGCCTAATAATTATGGCGGATAGTGTATAAATAAAATTATACTAAAATATGTTCAATACATTTTCAGAGTAAAAAAAAAATACTATCAATAAAATACATTTTCGTACAAAAAAATAAAACATTTTCATTTACAATTATTCACATGGCAATAAACTCTAAATAATAGAATGAAATACATAATTTTTTTTTAAGACTGGGGTGGCCTACTAATTACGGTCGTTAGTGTATATCAGTTTGGGTCAGAATAACGCATTGCTTTAATCAAGTTATATATTTTATAAAGCTGAACTTCTTCAGGAATATGAATTCGCGCCTGTGTAGAAACACACAGATAATCATATTTCACTGAAATTTATTTTTGATTTATTAGTTCTTTTATTCATGGCGGCATCATCTGAAAAAAAAAACATATTTTATTGAAATGAAATGTCAAAAACCATTTTATTTTCTGTTTGACTGTCTGCTCGTTTACACGCGGAGAAATTTAATGGCTTACAAATGGAATTATCTTCCCAAGAATGATTATCATTAGGCGCCAATTTTATCGCAAAGCCACCGCCGAAAAAACTTGAAACTTGGCCCAACCGTTCACTTGTCTGCTTTCATTTTTAGATTTGTCTTTCTTTTTCAACTCCATCTTTAAGCCTCGCTTTCATTTTCGACGTTTCATCTTGTTCTGTTTAATTATTTTTATTATTCTTTTCGTCTTGTTCCTGAAACATTGAACATTGTATTTTTATGTCCAATATGTATTGGGTTGCCATATTATTGAGTTAGACGCATCGACTCGTGTCGAATCGAATACCGTTGCCGCCTTCCGTGGTATCGAACAATATTGCATCTTCAGAAGGAAACAAGTGCAAATCTAAAAGTTGTTATATTTGCCTATAAAAACTGTTGAAAACAACTTGACTGAGCGTACAGTGAGAGGAATTTGATCTTGATAGAGGTCAAGTAGAATTAGAGCAGCCCTACAACAAGAAAAAAACATCATTCAAAATCAGACATGAATAAGACAGCCATTTTAGCACAGGGACAGTATCAAACAACAGGCTAAGAACAACATCAAAAGCACAGGACCACTAAAAAAATCATTTCACCCCAAGCAAAGCATTAACGCCACTGATATGCAGGGGGTTACATAAGAGAGTTGAAGCATTAGGCAGGAGGAGAGTAGGGAAAAATAGACAGAGATTTTTTGGCCCGGCTATATGGCCGGGAATACCCACTATGAAATGACCATGTGTCACATCTGGCCTTGCGTGGGAAGGCTAGTAAATACATTAAATACAGAAAGTAAAAAAACAAGATACACGGGGTGATGTGGAATACATAAGAGAGTTGAAGTATTATGCAGGAGGAGAGTGAAGACAAAGACGAACAATTTACATGAGTTGAAAGAGAAAGGGCACGAGAAGGATGTGAACACAGGTGTAAAGACAGTTGCGAAGGTAGAGAGAAAGGAAAAGAACACGATACACGGGGTAATGTGGAAAGGGCTGGAGTCAAGTGGATAAGAGATGGGAATTGACTTTACATTTAAATTCCTGGAGATTAAAGCCGTCAGGAAAACAAGTATATGGAAGGGAGTTCCACAGGTGGGAAGCGCAAGAAATGATACTGATGAAATAGAATTGTCGCCTGCATTGGGTTGATCTAACGAGAAAATGGTGAGACGTTGTTGCCAGTCTGGTTGCTCGAGTAAATTCATGTGGTGGTGGCACCAGTGACCCAAGTTTTTCAGAGATTTGGTTGAGCGTACAGTGAGAGGAATTTGATTTTGATAGAGGTCAAGTAGAATTAGAGCAACCCTACAACAAGAAAAAACATCATTCAAAACCAGACATGAATAAGACAGCCATTTTAGCACACGGACAGTATCAAACAACAGGCTGAACACAACATCAAAAGCACCGGACCACTGGTACAATTTACCCCAAGATTTTTTAATCATTTCACCCCAAGCAAAACGTTGACGCCACTGATGTGCAGGGGGTTACATAAGAGAGTTGAAGTATTAGGCAGGAGGTGAGTAGAGACAAAGACGGACCAGCTACATGGGGTGAAAGAGAAAGGGTAAGAGAAGGATGGAAACACAGGAGTGAAGACAGTGACGAAGGTAGAGAGAAAGGAAAAGAACAGTATACACTGGGTGATATAGAAAGGGCTGGAGTTACATAAGAGTGTTGAAATATTAGGCAGGAGGAGAGTAGAGACAAAGACGAACCAGCTACAGGGGGTGAAAGAGAAAGGACAAGAGAAGAATGGGAACACAGGAGTGAAGACAGTTGCGAAGGTAGATAGAAAGAAAAAGAACAAGATACAGAGGGTGATGTAGAAAGGTCTGGAGTTATGTGGATAAGAGATGGGAATTGACTTTGCATTTAAATTCCTGGAGATTAAAGCCGTCAGGAAAACAAGGGAGTTCAACAGGTGGGAAGCGTAAGAAATGAGGCTGATGAAATAGAATTGTCGCCTGCATTGGGTGGATCTAACGAGAAAATGGTGAGACGTTGTTGCCAGTCTGGTTGCTCGAGTAAATTCTTGTGGAGGAGGCACCAGTGACCCAAGTTTTTCACAGAGTAAATTCTTGTGGAGATGGACCAGAATAAAAAATGATTAAAACCTGACAGATGCTAGGTTGCCAAAGTAGAGTCCCAACAAATTATACGCCCATCAAAGAGCGTCTGATCAGCCCATTCCACATGATCTAGAAACTAAATATAACAACATGGCATACTTATAAAGATTTCCGTTGGTTTGTGTGTTGCGTCCAAAAAGAAAGACTTTTGTCTTAATTATCAAATAGCCCCAGGCAAGGCATTTTACTGCCACTGTTTTGCAGGGGGTTACACAGGAGGAAAGTTATGAGAAAGACTGACAGGTTATAGGGAGTGTCGGGAAGTGGGTTAAAGAAGGATGCCATAAAGTGAGGGATCAGTTTATATATTGATTGTAATGTGGAATTGATCCCCCACTTTATAACCACATTATAATTGTATAGAATTTTTTATAATCATATCGCCCCAAGCAAGGTATTTTACTGCCACTGTTTTGCAGAGGGTTACATCGGATGAAAGTTATGAGAAAGAGTGACAGGTAACAGGGAGTGTCAGGAAGTGTGTAAGAGAAAGATGACTATGGTCATAAACTGAGGGATAAGTTTATATATTGATTATAATGTAGAATTGATCCCCCACTTTATAACCACAAAATAATATTATGGAAATTATTTTTTTATAATCATATCGCACCAAGCATGGCATTTTACTGCCACTGTTTTGCAGGGGGTTACATAGGAGGAAAGTTATGAGAAAGAAGGAGAGGTTATAGGGGGTGTCAGGAAGTGGGCAAGAGAAGAATGACTGTAGCCATAAAGTGAGGGATCAGTTTATATATTGACTGTAATGCAGAATTGATCCCTAACTTTATATCCACGTTATAATAATATAATTTTTTTATATTCATATCCCAAGCAAGGCATTTTATTGCCACTGTTTTGCAGGAGGTTACATAGGAGGAAAGTTATGAGAAAGACTGACAGGTTATACAGGGTGTCAGGAAGTGTGTAAGAGAATGATGAATGTGTCCATAAAGTGAGGGATCAGTTTATATATTGATTGAAATGTGGAATTGATCCCCCACTTTATATCACATTATAATAGTACAGAAATTATTTTTTTTGTATTCATATCGTCCCAAGCAAGGCATTTTATTGCCACTGTTTTGCAGGAGGTTACATAGGAGGAAAGTTATGAGAAAGACTGACAGGTTATACAGGGTGTCAGGAAGTGTGTAAGAGAATGATGAATGTGTCCATAAAGTGAGGGATCAGTTTATATATTGATTGAAATGTGGAATTGATCCCCCACTTTATATCACATTATAATAGTACAGAAATTATTTTTTTTGTATTCATATCGTCCCAAGCAAGGCATTTTATTGCCACTGTTTTGCAGGGGGTTACATCGGCGGAAATTATGAGAAAGAGTGAAAGGTTATAGGGGGTGTCAGGAAGTGGGTAAGAGAAGGATGAGAATACTGCTGAGAGTGGGGTGGACGAAGAAAAAAGCATGAGAGAGAGGATGTAAGTTAGTGAGACAGGAGATAACTATTGACTTTACATTTAAGTTCTTGGAGATTATAGCTGTTGGGAAACCAAGTAAATGGAAAGGAATTTCACGGTCGAGAAGTGTGAGAAAAGAAGCTACTGGAGTAGAATTTGCGTTTACAATTTATTGGTTTAACAGTAAAAGGGTGAGACCTAGTTGCTAATGTTGTGGCTCGTGTAAATTTATATATAGGGGGCACCAGTGAGCTAAGTTCATCGGAACAGTAGACGTGAAAGTATTTGTAGAAGAGACCCAAGGATACCACATTGTACCGGTGAGAAAGTGACTGTATCTGAGCTGCCAAGTCGGGATCTGTTACATTACAGATTCTCCGTTGGATTTTATCAAGGACTCCTAGTTGGATAACAGGAGCAGCCGACCAGATATTCAATGCTGCCATATCTGGTCGGGTGCTTTATTCAGTAATAAAGGCTTCCTTTATTACTGAATAAAGTGGCTTACTCCTTTCATGTTCTTTGACAAAGATTATCGTCATCCAGTTTTCTTTGAGAACCAATTGCTCCTGTTTTAGATGCCTGTACTAGTTTCACTAATCCTCTGACTCCTTCGAATCTGGCCACCAACAGACGATCCACATTAGGGTGATGAGGTGTAGGCAAGTAAGAAGCTTTCTTGTTTTAACATACATTCATTTTATATTAGCTATGGCCCAATTAGGAAAGTTGAAGATAAATTGCACTAATTTAACAGCCATATTGTTTTATGGCTGCTTATTATTATCGTGTCATTTTTCATCATAATTCGATTTCTGCTATGGTCGCACTATCTACCATGTTTACGGGAAGACCTAAGGCAGGTCGTGGTGTGTTGGTATAACTGCATTTAAATTTTTTCTATCTCCCCTAGCATCCCTAGCGTTACATAAACAAAGTTCTCTTTAGTGTGTAGGCTGTACTTAACAAGACAATTATTTTTTTATCCTTAAGCTGGGGTTTCCAGGGATTCTTTCAATGTGTTGTTTTGTTCCATTTTTTATCATTCCAAGTGCACCTACTGTCGCTGGTATGATTCTTGTTTTCAGTATCCACTTTTTTAATTTCAATTTCCAGGTTTTATATTTTGAGAGATTTTCGAAATGCTACGTTGTTATGTCACAATTCACTGGACAAGCCATATCAATTAATAGGCAAGTTTTTTCTTTCTGGTTTTTAACAATAACGTACGGCCTATTTGCTTCAAATTTTATGTCTGTATAGATGGTGTAATCCCATAGAGAAGTGACATCTTCTATTTCTGTAACCGGTGCTGGGTGATGTTCATACCAGTGTTTGTTTTCAGGTTTTCCATATTGTATGCATATTGTCCGGTGTAAATATTGTCCCACTCTATCGTGACGATTTTATATTCATTTGGAGCAAGCACAGAACAGCCTGAGATTAGGTGGTCTATTGTTTCTTGGTATTTATCATAGAACCTGCATTTTGGATCCACATTATTATATATAAAATTTGTCTGAAAGTTTTTAGTGAAAACACTTTGGTCTTGCGCTGCAAGAATAAAGCCTCCAGTTTCAGACTTTAATCCAGATGCACGTAACCATCGATGAGTATTAACTTTATCAACATTGGATTTATTGGCACGTTCTGGATATTGGACATGCAGAGATTTGTCTTGCCTGCGTTGTTTCATTTGTTCAAGAGCTTTATGTTTGGTTTTCTTTTTTATATTTTTGCCGCAAAAGTTGTTTCTTGGCTTCTGTTTTGCTTTTCTACAGAACCTACTAAATGTAAATCTTGTTTGTATTTACTGCCTTCTTTCATTATTGATAATAATTGTATCATCCAGTCCTTTGTTGTGTCTATGTATGTTAGTAAGCCAATAGTTGTTGTCTTCTATGACAATTCTAGCTGAATGACCTTCCTCCTTCTTTACGGGGTATGTATAGACGATCTACATCAAGCTTTGGATGATGCATCTTATGTTTAGAAAGGGGCTTTCTTGTCTTATAATCCATTCGTCTGATATTGTTTAGAGTCCAGTTCAAGATGATGAAGCTATACATTCGAGCACTGGAATAGCAAGGTTACTAATGACTATAATTCTGTTCTGAGAATTCAATTCAGTTTTTAATATCAGTCGTAGCCTTCTATAGTGCTCTTTATGCACTATTTCTTTCATTTTTTTCATGGTGAATTCTTTCACTCTCATTTACACCTAGATACTTATAAGATCCTTCTTGCTCTAAATGTTTTATTGTTACAGCAGGGTTTAAACTAATTGGGGATGTTTGTTGTAGTGGTCCACGTAAAACCGTAGCTTTAGCAAATTTATTCAAATTGAATTCCATTCCAATGTCTTCGCTGAAGCATTTTACAGTTTGCAGAAGACCTTCCAACTTTAAGTCATCCATGTAAAATAGATGGCTTATTCTCTTTGGGCCTATTATATAACCATATTCTGTCTTATTAAGTTGACTGTTTAGTGCTATTAATGATATGCAGAATAGTAAGGGGGGACAAAGTATCGCCTTGAAATATACCTCTTTTGATGTTTATTTCACTAGAATTATAGGTTCCATTAATATGATTGAGGTAAAGTGTTGTTTTTCATATCGACATGCACTGTTTGATAAAATTGATGATGACGGGTGATATCTTGTATATATTTAAAGTCTTTAAAATCCAGGAATGTGGCACACTATCGAATGCCTTACGATAATCTATCCAGGCAGTACTAAGATTTTTCTTTGTACTGTAGCAGTTTTCTAGGATCATTCTTTTAATAAGCAATTGGTCTTTACATCCGTAACAGCCACGTTTGCACCGGTTTTGTTCAAGCGGTAACATGTCATTTCTTTCCAAGAATAAATATGTCTGCTTTGTTAAAATAGATGTTAATAGTTTATATGTTATCGGAAGGCATGTAATTGGTCTGTAGTTTTTCTGGTTGTTTGTGTCACTATTATTATTATTATGTCATTTTTCATCATATTTCTGTTTCTGCTATGGTCGCACTACCAACCAAGTCTGCGGGAAGACATAAGACTTGTGTTGTTATGGCTCCATTTCTTGTTTTTTTCTATCTTCCCTATCGTCCCTAGCGTTACATAGACAAAGTTTTCCTTGGTGTGTGGGCTGTACTTAATAAGACGATTTTTGTATATCTCTTAAGCTGGGGTTTCCAAGTATTCTTTCAATGTGTTGTTTTGTTCCATTTTTTATCATTCCAAGTGCACCTACGATCACTGGCACAACTCTTGTTTTCAATTTCCACATTTTTTCTATTTCAATTCCCAGGTCTTTATATTTTGACAGTTTTTCAAATTCCTTGGTTGCTATGTTACAAACTGCTGGACAAGCCATATCAATGAATAGACTAGTTTTTTCTTTCCGGTTTTTAACAATAATGTCCGGCCTATTTGCTTCAATTTTTCTGTCTGTGTAGATGGTGTAATCCCATAGAATGGTTACATCTTCTATTTCTGTAACCGGTGCTGGGTGATGTTCATACCAGTGTTTGTTTACAGATTTTCCATAGTGTTTGCACATTGTCCAGTGTAAATATTGCTCCACTCTATCGTGGCTATTTTTATATTCATTTGGGACAAGTACAGAACATTATTATTATTATTATGTCATTTTTCATCATATTTCGATTTCTGCTTTGGTCTCACTACCAACCAAGTCTGCGGGGAGACCTAAGGCAGGTAGTGGCGTGTTGTTATGGCTCCATTTCATGTTTTTCTATCTTCCCTATCATCTCCAGCATTACATAGATAAAGTTTTCCTTAGTGTGTGGGCTGTACTTAATAAGACAATTTTTTGTATATCTCTTAAGCTGGGGTTTCCAGGGATTCTTTCAATGTGTTGTTTTGTTCCATTTTTTATCATTCCAAGTGCACCTACTATCACTGGCACAACTCTTGTTTTCAATTTCCACATTTTTTCTATTTCAATTTCCAGGTCTTTATATTTTGACAGTTTTTCAAATTCCTTGATTGCTATGTTACAATCCGCTGGACAAGCCATATCAATTAATAGACAAGTTTTCTCCTTCTGGTTTTTAACAATAATGTCTGGCCTGTTTGCTTCAATTTTTCTGTCTGTGTAGATGGTGTAATCCCATAGAATGGTTACATCTTCTATTTCTGTAACCGGTGCTGGATGATGTTCATACCAGTGTTTGCCTACAGCTTTTCCATAATGTTTGCATATTGCCCAATGTAAATATTGCCCAACTCTATCGTGGCGATTATTATTATTATTATTATTATTATTATTATTATTATTATTATTATTATTTCCTTTGGTTTCTGTTGTATACACATTTCTTGTCGCGTCGCAGTTAGAGGTGATAAATACTATCATTCTATTTTTCGATTCACATTGGTGTAAATAAACAATCTAATTAAGAAAACCTACTAAGTAGGCAAGAGAACTTAAGGCAGGTCATGGTGTGTTATTATGGTTCCATTTCATGTTTTTTCATCAACAGGACTGGCAACAGGATCCCACCCATTCACAGTTACATCAAGCAAATGCAGCCGATAATTCTACTCCAGCAGCTTCTTTTCGCACTTCCGGCCTGTGAAACTCCCTTCCATATTCTTGCTTTCCTGCCGGCTACAACCCCCAGGAATTTAAATGCAATGTCAATACCCATCTCTTGTCCACTTGACTCCAGCTCTTTCTACACCACCCTGTATATCTTGTTCTATCTTGGTCTTTTCCTTTCTCTCTGCCTTTGCAACTGTCAGGAATTTAAATGCAATGTCAATACCCATCTCTTATCCACTTGACTCCAGTTCTTTCTACACCACCCTGTATATCTTGTTCTATCTTGGTCTTTTCCTTTCTCTCTGCCTTTGCAACTGTCAGGAATTTAAATGCAATGTCAATACCCATCTCTTATCCACTTGACTCCAGTTCTTTCTATATCACCCTGTATATCTTGTTCTATCTTGGTCTTTTTCTTTCTCTCTGCCTTTGCAACTGTCAGGAATTTAAATGCAATGTCAATACCCATCTCTTGTCCACTTGACTCCAGCTCTTTCTACATTACCCTGTATATCATTTCCTTTCTCTCTATCTTTGCGATTGTCATCACACCTGTATTCACATCCTTCTCTTGCTCCTATCTCTGACACCCACTTTAACTGTTTCGTCTTTCTCGTCGCTCTCCTCCTGTCTAAACTTTTACTTTTATCTAGTCCCCTGCGCACCAGTGTCGTTGCCGCATTGCATGGGGTGAAACGATTAAAAAAAACGTCTCCCTAACATCCCTAGCGTTACATAGACAACGTTCTCTTTAGTGTGTGGGCTGTACTTAACAAGATCATTTTTTGTATATCTCTTAAGATTATTATTATTATTATTATTCGTAGTAGTAGTAGTAGTAGAAGTATTATTATTATTATTTCTTTTGATTTCTGCAGTATAATGATTTTCTCTCGAATTCCAACCAGATATCTATGGTATAGATAAAGCTATTATTATTATTATGTTGTCATTTTTCGTCACACTTTAATTTCTGCTATGGTCGCACTACCTACCAAGTCTGCGAGAAGACCAAAGGCAGGTTGTGGTGTGTTGATATGGCTCCATTCCATGTTTTTCTATCTCACCTAAAATCACTAGCGTTACATAGACAAAGTTCTCTTTAGTGTGTGGGCTGCACTTAACAAGACAATTGATTGTATATCTCTTAAGATTATTATTATTATGTCATTTTTCATCATATTTCGATTTCTGCTTTGGTCTCACTACCAACCAAGTCTGCGGGGAGACCTAAGGCAGGTAGTGGCGTGTTGTTATGGCTCCATTTCATGTTTTTCTATCTTCCCTATCATCTCCAGCATTACATAGATAAAGTTTTCCTTAGTGTGTGGGCTGTACTTAATAAGACAATTTTTTGTATATCTCTTAAGCTGGGGTTTCCAGGGATTCTTTCAATGTGTTGTTTTGTTCCATTTTTTATCATTCCAAGTGCACCTACTATCACTGGCACAACTCTTGTTTTCAATTTCCACATTTTTTCTATTTCAATTTCCAGGTCTTTATATTTTGACAGTTTTTCAAATTCCTTGATTGCTATGTTACAATCCGCTGGACAAGCCATATCAATTAATAGACAAGTTTTCTCCTTCTGGTTTTTAACAATAATGTCTGGCCTGTTTGCTTCAATTTTTCTGTCTGTGTAGATGGTGTAATCCCATAGAATGGTTACATCTTCTATTTCTGTAACCGGTGCTGGGTGATGTTCATACCAGTGTTTGCCTACAGCTTTTCCATAATGTTTGCATATTGCCCAATGTAAATATTGCCCAACTCTATCGTGGCGATTTTTATATTCATTTGGGGCAAGCACAGAACAGCCTGAGATTAGGTGGTCTATTGTTTCTTGGTGTTTATCACAAAACCTGCATTTTGGATCCATATTATTATGCATAATATTTGCCTGAAAGTTTCTCGTGAAAAGATTTTGGTCTTGTGCTGCAAGAATAAAGCCTTCAGTTTCGGACTTTAATCCAGATGCACGTAACCATCGATGAGTATTAACTTTGTCAACATTGGATTTATTGGCACGTACTGGATATTGGCCATGCAGAGGTTTCTCTTATTATTATTATTATTATTATTATTATTATTATTATTATTATTATTATTTGTAGTAGTAGTAGTAGTAGTAGTATTTCTTCTTATTTCTGTTGTGTACACATTCGGGTCTCAACCAGTCAGAAATGGCTTCACGACATTTTCCCCTGATCATTTTTGTGAAAACTAAAACTGATGATCACACATATTTTACAAAGATAAATCATTTTGCAATATATTAAATGTACATGCGGGCACAATTTTTCTTTTTGTTCCTTTAATGCGCGGGCTACCAGGAATCCCTTCATGTAGACTACGGGAACTTTCTTCTTCTTCTTCTTCTTCTTCTTCTTCTTCTTCTTCTTCTTCTTCTTCTTCTTCTTCTTCTTCTTCTTCTTCTTCTTCTTCTTCTTCTTCTTCTTCTTCTTCTTCTTCTTCTTCTTCTTCTTCTTCTTCTTCTTCTTCTTCTTCCTTCCTTCTTCTTCTTCTTCTTCTTCTTCTTCTTCTTCTTCTTCTTCTTCTTCTTCTTCTTCTTCTTCTTCTTCTTCTTCTTCTTCTTCTTCTTCTTCTTCTTCTTCTTCTTCTTCCTTCTTCTTCTTCTACTTCTTCCTCTTCTTCTTCTTCTTCTTCTTCTTCTTCTTCTTCTTCTTCTTCTTCTTCTTCTTCTTTTTAGTCGTAGTAATAGTAGTAGCAATGGAAGAACACTAGTAGCATTTCCTTTTATTTCTGTTTAAACACATCTCCGTCCAGGTCCCAAGGTAAGCTAAGAAATTGCTTCATGACATTTTACAGCGATCATTTTTGTAAAAAAAAATGAACTTAGATCACACATTTTGCATAAATAAAGCGGGGCTTACGGCCTATCACGTTGAATACACCGATTCTCGCTCGATCCCCGAAGTTAAGCAACGTTGAGCCTGGTCAGTACTTAGATGGGTGACCGCTTGGGAATACCAGGTGCTGTAAGCGTTTAGTGACGGATGTGCGTTGTGGTGCAGTGGATATAGGCTCGGAAAGAGAAATCGGTGAGCCGAGTTCGAATTCCAGTTGAATATCCTGCATTCACTTAAGCACTGGTACCCTTGAGAAAGGTATTAATCCGTCCCTTCCCTCCAGTTATTGGTTAAATAACAAGGGTAGGACTTAGGGACCCTGCCCTAAAAACAAATCCTAATGAATCTTGATAAGTATTACTAGACACAAAACTTATATAAAAACAACGATAAATTGTTGAAAGAAAAAGCTATTACTAGCAATAAATAAAAAATTGAGTTCGCAATAAATGACCCACCGAGGTGTTGATTTGCCATAAAAACAAAACAACCAACCAACCAACATAAATAAAACCTTTCGTAATCTATGAATTGTACTTGTCAGCACATATCTTTTTTTCTTTTTTTTGGGGGGGGGGGGTATTCCTTTAAGGCGCGGGCTACCATAAATCCCTTCATTATTATTATTGGCACGTGGCTTAGTGGTTAGGACGTTCGCGTTCTGACCATGTTCGAATCTCACCATGGGTGACATGTCAGAAAGGTAACTTCTTTAAGTTATTGGTCTGTGGGAGGCAATCCCAGCGGGCGGCCCTAGGTGATCCAAGCTTTTTGAAATTGGGTAGTCACCGATGATCATGCTAACACGAAGTCACAGGTCATCGAGATCGAGGGTTTAAGCCTCCTGGCATTGTTCAGCATGTTGTTCACGCTAGATAAAGCTTTCTCCTCCAGTAACTGTAACTAAGATCTGCTCGGCTTAGTTGCAGTATAAACAAAAGGTGAGCTCTCTGAGTGATGAACAAACATAAATGTGCCTGATCAGGCGTCTGCAATAAGGATTGGCTCGCTTCAATAGTAAGCAAGCATCCTTGGGTACCACGAGCTAGCCATACATTATTATTATTAGTGAAATTAACGAAGATTAACGAAACTTGGTTAGAAACAACCGACAATTTTAAATAATTTGTTTATTTTTGATCGATACTCTTATTTAAGTAGATATTCTGTTTATAATCAAACAGTATTAATATATTTATTTCTACCGGCCTAATTATATATATATTACGAAAATTAACGAAGATTAACAAAATTTGGTTATAAACAACCGACAATTTGAAATAATTTGTTTATTTTTGATCGATACTCTTATTTAAGTAGATATTCTGTTTATAAACAAACATACAATCAATTTCGTTAATCTTCGTTTATTTCCGTAATAAATAAATAATCAGGCTGATAGAAATAAATATATTAATACTGTTGGATTATAAACAGAATATCTACTTTAATACGAATAGCGATCAAAAATAATGTTCAAACAAATCATTTCAAATTGTCGGCTTTTTATAACCAGTTTCGTTAATCTTCGTTAATTTCCGTAATATATATATAATAGGCCGGTAAAAATAAATGTATAATACTGTTTGATTATAAACAGAATATCTACTTAAATACGAGTATCGATCAAAAATAATGATCAAACAAATAATTTCAAATTGTCGGTTGTTTATAACCATTTCCGTTAATCTTCGTTAATTTCCGTAACATGATGATTATCGCAAATAATCAGGCCGGTAGTAATAAATATATAATACTGTTTGATTATAAACAGAATATCTACTTTAATATGAATAGCGATCAAAAATAATGTTTAAAACAAATCATTTCAAATTGTCGGTTGTTTATAACCAGTTTCGTTAATCTTCGTTAATTTCTGTAACATGATGATTATCGTAAATAATCAGGCCGGTAGAAATAAATATATAATACTGTTTGATTATAAACAGAATATCTACTTTAATACGATTATCAATCAAAAATAATGTTCAAACAAATCATTTCAAATTGTCGGCTGTTTATAACCAGTTTGGTTAATCTTCGTTAATTTCCGTAACATGATGATTATCGTAAATACCGGTAGAAATAAATGTATAATACTGTTTGGTTATAAACAGAATATCTACTTTAATACAAATATCGATCAAAAATATGTTTAAAACAAATAATTACAAATTATTATTATTATTCCTTTGGACGTATCCTTATTGTTGTGTTCCGTTTACATTCATCTGACCTTTAAGATTGAAGGAATTTATTTGATTCGTATTTAATTCGAGATACGTTTCTTCATTTTTTCATGCTCTTCATAAATCATGTTTTATAAGGATGAAAAAGTTTTTTTTAAAAATCTAGCTTTAATTTTTTGTTCAAGATGGATTCATTTTAGAATTCTTTTTATTTCTTTTTCTCATGAGATTTTTTTTTTCATTTTTTGCCACGCTTATTTTGATCTGCTCGACTCATCATTTATTTTTCAAATTTGACGCCATTGGCTTTCTATTTCAGATATTTTTTCTGTTCTGCGCAAAATTATTTCTCCATCGTTTTTTTTCTATTTGTTTAGATATTGTGTGCAAGTCGTAGTAGTGTAATAGTTAGCAAGCTTGTCTTATTACAACATATTAGTGATTACAATCCTCACTGTGTGCCTCAGACAATCGGCTTTATTCCACTTTTAAGCGGCTCTTAGAAAATCAGATTTCTATCTCGAACCATTTTTCGTGAATGTCTGTTCATTTTATTTTTTTATTCTTTCTTCCACTACTTTGCCGCCATTTTCATATTCTCCTTCTTTTCTTTATTCCTATTTTCTTCTCTTCCTTCCTTTCTTTCTTCTTTATACCACTTTTTCCTTCCTTTTTGTATTTCTTTTTTTTTATTTCTCTTCTTAGTCATTCCATTAATTATTTATTCAACCTTCTTTAATTTAAACACATTTTTCATTTATATTTTACAAGTACGCATATACGCTGACGACCCTACAGTTTACTCTTGCATCGATCAAAAATCTGCTGAGGCTACAAAGCAAACCTCGCTGCCGAGCTTGAAAAAGACCTCCGATCCGTGGCGGAATGGAGTAAGGAATGCCTCGTGAATTTAAATATTTCCAAAACGAAGCTGCTATCTATCAAACATCACAGACAATCGCTCCAAACACTCACCATTAGCATGTATCAGGCTAGTCTCCCTGAAAGCAAAACACTGCGCCTCCTCGGCTTAACTCTCACAACAGACCTCAAGTGGAATGACTATATAGAATCCATAGCTAAATCCGCTGCTAAGAAAGTCGGTTCTCTGTGTAGGGCCAGGAAGTTTTTTTCTGCCTGAAACATTCCTGCACATATATAAATCTACCATTCGCCCGTGCATTGAATACTGCTGCCATATCTGGTCGGATGCTACTGCTATCCATTTAGGGGTCCTTGACAAAATCCAATGGAGAATCTGTAATGTGATCGATCCCGACTTAACATCCGCCCGTGCATTGAATACTGCTGCCATATCTGGTCGGATGCTCCTGCTATCCACCTAGGTGTCCTAGGTGGATAGCAGCAAAAATCAAAC
Source organism: Ascarosepion bandense (assembly GCA_037127315.1). Lineage (NCBI taxonomy): Eukaryota > Metazoa > Mollusca > Cephalopoda > Sepiida > Sepiidae > Ascarosepion > Ascarosepion bandense. The sequence continues at coordinate 1,566,305 of JBBBDQ010000619.1, read as the reverse complement.
GGAAAATCTGTAATGTGATAGATCCCGACTTGGCAGCTCGGATACAGTTACATTCTCACCGGCGCAATGTGGCTTCCTTATGTCTCTTCTACAAATACTTTCACGGTTTCTGCTCCGATGAACTTAGCTCACTGGTGCCTCCTTTTCAAAAATTTTCTAGAGCTACAAGATTAGCAAATAGGTCCCACCCTTTTACTGTGATACCAATAAATTGTAAACGCAAATTCTACTCCAGCAGCTTCTTTTCTCACACTTTCCGCCTGTGGAATTCCCTTCCATATACTTGCTTTCCCGACAGCTACAAGCTCCAAGAATTTAAATCTAAAGTTAATAGTCATCTCCTATCTCACTTACCTGCATCCTCTCTCTCATGCTCCTTTCTCCGTCCACTCTACTCTTGTTAGTATTCTCATCCTTCTCTTAGCCACTTCCTGACACCCCTATAACCTGTCACTGTTTCTCATAACTTTCCTCCTACTGTTTTACCCCCGGCAAAACAGTAGCAATAAAATGCCTTGCTTGAGGCGATATGATTATTAAAAAAAACCTACGATTCTTTCTTTCTTTCTTTCTTTCTTTCTTTCTTTCTCCGTCCACTCCACTCTCATCAGGATTCTCATCCTTCTCTTACCCAACTCCTGATACCCCCTATAACCTGTCACTCTTTTTCATAACTCTCCTCCTACGTAAACCCCTGAAAAACAGTTGCAATATAATGCCTTGCTTGAGGCGATATGATTAAAAAATCCTACGATTCTTTCTTTCTTTCTTTCTTTTTTCTTTCTTTCTTTCTTTCTTTCTTTCTTTCTTTATCCTCTCTTGCCTGCTCCTTTCTCCGTCCACTTTACTCTCATCAGTATTCTCATCCTTCTCCCACCCACTTCCTGACACCCCCTATAACCTGTCACTCTTTCTCATAACTTTTCTTCTGTGTAACCCCCCTACAAAACAGTGACAATTAAATGCCTTGCTTGGGGCAATATTATTATAAAAAATCCTATAATTCTTTCTTTCTTTCTTTCTTTCTTTCTTTCTTTCTTTCTTTCTCCGTCCACTCCACTCTCATCAGTATTCTCATCCTTCTCTTACCCAACTCCTGATACCCCCTATAACCTGTCACTCTTTCTCATAACTTTCCTCCTATATAATTCTCTACAAAACAGTGGCAGTAAAATTCCTTGCTTGAGGCGATATGATTATAAAAAAAAGAAAATACTTTTTCGTTTCTTTCAGTTCATCTCTTTCGTCGTTAACTCATTTCCCCTTTTGTCAGTTTTAGTGTACATCTCCTGCTAGAAAAAAAACAAACAAAAAACTTTATATATTCCTTCATAATATAATGTCATTTATAGCTTTTTTCCAAAATGATAGCAATAAAACTTTTCCTCTTTATCAAATAAACAGGCAAAACAATACAACACATCCTAATATTTCTTTCTCATCCGTAAGAAAAATGACAAGGTCTTTTGTAAAATAAACAAAAAAAAAAAAAAAAAAACGTGTAAAGAAAACACTCGTCATACTGACGCCATTTTTTAAAAACATGGCGACAAATCAATTGCTAAGTTCACTAAACATCAGCATTATTACTCGTACTAACTTGTCTTTTCTATTTGGCTTTCTCATTTTCCGCGAAAAATATGATATATGTGAAAATTTAGACGATTTACAATTAAGACTGAAACTAATTGTTGACTTTAAATTTTATATTTGTTGCGTTTTCAATTAATTAACATCCAGTTCACGTCTGCTATTTTTGTTTTCATGTTTAACGATTATTCTTTGTTAATTTGCTTTCTTAAGCTGAAAGCAATTCGTCTTGTTTGTTTAATGGCGATTCTGCACGTGTTTTTAACTAATATTTTGTAACGGCAATAAGATTTTTTTCTTTTATTTGTATTTCCCGTCTCCACCGCTATGAGCATTGTTATATCCGTGATATCATAGGACTGTACTTCACGGACGGAATAGAATGGATGAAGGAAAAGAAATGAAAAACATTGTTTGCTCCAAAAGAAACTTTTATACCGCGAAGACATACACAAAACTATATTATAGAGGAATCTCTAATGTGACTTATCCCGATTTGGCAACTCAAATGCAGTCACTTTCACACCGGCACACTGTGGCTTCCCTGTGTCTTTTAATGGAAGCACTATATTGAATCCGTAGCAAAATCTACTGCTAAGAAGATTGGGTCACTATGTCGATCCAGGATGTTTTTTCCACCTGAATCCATCCTGCATATATACAAGTCAACCATCCGTCCGTGCATGGAGTACTGCTGCCATTTATGGTCAGGTGCCCCTGCCGTTCTCCTCAGTGTTCTTGACAAGCTCCAAAGGAGAGTCTGTAATGTGATAGGTACTGATCTGGCGACTCGACTGCAGCCACTTTCCCATCGTCGAAATGTGGCCTCCCTCTGTCTCTTCTATAAATACTTTCATGGCTTCTGCTCGGATGAGCTTAAGTCACTGATGCCTCCTCAACAGGTGTTTACCCGTGCAACCAGACTGGCAACTGGGTCCCACCCATTCACAGTCAGGTTAGCCAAACGCAGACGACAATTCTACTCCTGCAGCTTCCTCTCTCGCACTTCCCGCCTGTGGAACTCACTCCCGTATTCTTGCTTTCCTGACGGCTACGACCTCCAGAAATTTAAAAGCAAAGTTAATACTCACCTACTAACCACTGGACTCTAGCTCTCTCCCCTCCCCTGTATAATCTTCACTTTCTCTCCGCCTATGTATCTGTCATTGCACCTGCTTTCTCAGCTTTCTATTGTTCCTTTCTAACTAGCTTTTACTCCTCACTCTTTTCTAATGAATCTTTCTACATTTATGTAACCCCCTGCACATCAGTGGCGTTTCTGCCTTGCTCGGGGTGAAATGATTAAAAAAAAAAAAAAATTCAAGCCAACTTACTAACAGATAACAAACTGAAGGTTGGGTGAATATTTCGAAGACAACGCCAAAATATGAATTCGATATCCAGATTTTGTGGGCGAGTTATCTGGCTGTTAGGTCGGGGTGGGAGAGAGGAAAAGAAGGCGAAAGAAAAACGACAGGACATGCGTTCCTTCGCCAGGTTAAGTGGGTGGTGTAGCTTTCTTTGACCGATAGTCAAAGAAAGCTACACTTAATTTCATGGAGCGGCATTGCTAAAAGAATAAAATAAATAACATCTCTAACAATTTACATCAAAATCAAGCTTAAGAGCCAAAATACTTTACAATAGTAACTTGCAAAATATTAGCAATGACAAAAACATTTAAAACTAAAACATTTCAAAAACTAAAACAAATAAATAAAGAAAAAAGACATTCAAGCTAACTTACTAGCAGATAACAAACTGAGGGTTGGGTGAACATTTCGAAGTCAGTTAAGTGATACACGTTTGGGCGATATGTCTCGAAAGAGACATGATTGACTGGGCAGAAAATTATCTCGCAGTAGCTTGCCATTGCTTTCTGCGGTAGACTGGTTGCCGATCAAGGCTATAGAACCCAATCTGTCCTGTTATTTGACTCATAGCTAGAGGGGAAAGAAATGTATTATATTATTATGTAGTAATTAGTGGGGGATCGGTTTCCTATTGTTATGAAGTAATAAACTGATCCCCCACTTTATGACCAGTAGAAGCCTTAATCATGTTTCCAACTATTATATTTAGTCAATCAATTAAATGCCATACGTGATACACGCTTTGGCCGATCAAGGCTATAGAACCCAATCTGTCCTGTTATTTGACTCATAGCTAGAGGGGAAAGAAATGTATTATATTATTATGTAGTAATTAGTGGGGGATCGGTTTCCTATTGTTATGAAGTAATAAACTGATCCCCCACTTTATGACCAGTAGAAGCCTTAATCATGTTTCCAACTATTATATTTAGTCAATCAATTAAATGCCATACGTGATACACGCTTTGGCCAATCAAGGCTATAGAACCCAATCTGTCCTGTTATTTGACTCATAGCTAGAGGGGAAAGAAATGTATTATATTATTATGTAGTAATTAGTGGGGGATCGGTTTCCTATTGTTATGAAGTAATAAACTGATCCCCCACTTTATGACCAGTAGAAGCCTTAATCATGTTTCCAACTATTATATTTAGTCAATCAATTAAATGCCATACGTGATACACGCTTTGGCCGATCAAGGCTATAGAACCCAATCTGTCCTGTTATTTGACTCATAGCTAGAGGGGAAAGAAATGTATTATATTATTATGTAGTAATTAGTGGGGGAATTCAGCTGACGTCGACCCCGTCTTTCTTGTCCTGGTGACAGAAGGCTAAGTTCGTTTGTCCAAACTGGCTTTTCTGTGTCAACTCCAATTCTTGCTTTGTGAATTTTTTGCAATGTTATTGTTGTTTTCTCGTGTTACTCTTACTTTGCCTTGCATATATTATTTGCTTTAATTTGACATATCAACTTCAGTCACTTCTCACTATCATGATGTGTTTCCTCTGTTTTTTACAACATTTTTGTAGAACCTGTTTTTACAGTGGGCAGGGTTGTTAGCCCTGAACCCAACCCCTAAACCTGGAGGACCTTGCATATATTATTTGCTTTAATTTGACATATCAACTTCAGTCACTCTCCTCACTATCATGATGTGGTTTCCCTCTGTTTTTTACAAATATTTTTGTAGAACCTGTTTTTACAGGGCAGGGTTGTTAGCCCTGAACCCAACCCCTAAACCTGAGGACCTTGCATATATTATTTGCTTTAATTTGACATATCAACTTCAGTCACTCTCTCACTATCATGATGTGGTTTCCTTACAAATATTTTTGTAGAACCTGTTTTTACGGAGCAAGGTTGTTAGCCCTGAACCCAACCCCTAAACCTGGAGGACTTTTGCATATTATTTGCTTTAATTTGACATATCAACTTCAGTCACTTCTCACTATCATGATGTGGTTTCCCTCTGTTTTTTACAAATATTTTTGTAGAACCTGTTTTTACAGGGCAGGGTTGTTAGCCCTGAACCCAACCCCTAAACCTGGAGGACCTTGCATATATTATTTGCTTTAATTTGACATATCAACTTCAGTCACTCTCTCACTATCATGATGTGGTTTCCCTCTGTTTACAAATATTTTTGTAGAACCTGTTTTTACAGGGCAGGGTTGTTAGCCCTGAACCCAACCCCTAAACCTGAGGACCTTGCATATATTATTTGCTTTAATTTGACATATCAACTTCAGTCACTCTCTCACTATCATGATGTGGTTTCCCTCTGTTTTTTACAAATATTTTTGTAGAACCTGTTTTTACGGGGCAGGGTTGTTAGCCCTGAACCCAACCCTAAACCTGGAGGACCTTGCATATATTATTTGCTTTAATTTGGACATATCAACTTCAGTCACTCTCTCACTATCATGATGTGGTTTCCCTCTGTTTTTTACAAATATTTTGTAGAACCTGTTTTTACGGAGCAAGGTTGTTGCCCTGAACCCAACCCCAAACCTGACTTGCATATATTATTTGCTTTAATTTGACATATCAACTTCAGTCACTCTCTCACTATCATGATGTGGTTTCCCTCTGTTTTTTACAAATATTTTTGTAGAACCTGTTTTTACGGAGCAAGGTTGTTAGCCCTGAACCCAACCCCTAAACCTGGGAGGACCTTGCATATATTATTTGCTTTAATTTGACATATCAACTTCAGTCACTCTCTCACTATCATGATGTGTTTGCTCTCTGTTTTTTACAAATATTTTTGTAGAACTCAGTTTTTACAGGGCAGGGTTGTTAGCCCTGAACCCAACCCCTAAACCTGGAGGACCTTGCATATATTATTTGCTTTAATTTGACATATCAATCTCAGTCACTTTTACTATCATGATGTGGTTTCCCTCTGTTTTTTACAAATATTTTGTAGAACCTGTTTTACGGGGCAGGGTTGTTAGCCCTGAACCCAACCCCTAAACCTGGAGGACCTTGCATATATTATTTGCTTTAATTTGACATATCAACTTCAGTCACTCTCTCACTATCATGATGTGGTTTCCTCTGTTTTTTACAAATATTTTTGTAGAACCTGTTTTTACGGAGCAAGGTTGTTAGCCCTGAACCCAACCCCTAAAACCTGGAGGACCTTGCATATATTATTTGCTTTAATTTGACATATCAACTTCAGTCACTCTCTCACTATCATGATGTGGTTTCCCTCTGTTTTTTACAAATATTTTTGTAGAACCTGTTTTTACAGGGCAGGGTTGTTAGCCCTGAACCCAACCCCTAAACCTGAGTCATTATTTGCTTTAATTTGACATATCAACTTCAGTCACTCTCTCACTATCATGATGTGGTTTCCCTCTGTTTTTTACAAATATTTTTGTAGAACCTGTTTTTACAGAGCAGGGTTGTTAGCCCTGAACCCAACCCCTAAACCTGGAGGACCTTGCATATATTACTTGCTTTAATTTGACATATCAACTCAGTCACTCTCTCACTATCATGATGTGGTTTCCCTCTTGTTTTTACAAATATTTTTGTAGAACCTGTTTTTACGGGGCAAGGTTGTTAGCCCTGAACCCAACCCCTAAACCTGGAGGACCTTGCATATATTATTTGCTTTAATTTGACATATCAACTTCAGTCACTCTCTCACTATCATGATGTGGTTTCCTCTGTTTTTTACAAATATTTTTGTAGAACCTGTTTTACAGGGCAGGGTTGTTAGCCCTGAACCCAACCCCTAAACCTGGAGGACCTTTGCATATATTATTTGCTTTAATTCTGACATATCAACTTCAGTCACTCTCTCATCATGATGTGGTTTCCTCTGTTTTTTACAAATATTTTTGTAGAACCTGTTTTTACAGGGCAGGGTTGTTAGCCCTGAACCTAACCCCTAACCTGAGGACCTTTGCATATTATTTGCTTTAATTTGACATATCAACTTCAGTCACTCTCTCACTACTACCATGATGTGGTTTCCCTCTGTTTTTTACAAATATTTTTGTAGAACCTGTTTTTACGGGGCAGGGTTGTTAGCCCTGAACCCAACCCCTAAAACCTGGAGGAAATCTGCATATATTATTTGCTTTAATTTGACATATCAACTTCAGTCACTCTCTCACTATCATGATGTGGTTTCCCTCTGTTTTTTACAAATATTTTTGTAGAACTCTGTTTTTACGGAGCAAGGTTGTTAGCCCTGAACCCCAACCCCTAAACCTGGAGGACCTTGCATATTATTTGCTTTAATTTGACATATCAACTTCAAATACTCTCTCACTATCATGATGTGGTTTCCCTCTGTTTTTTACAAATATTTTTGTAGAACCTGTTTTTACAGGGCAGGGTTGTTAGCCCTGAACCCAACCCCTAAACCTGGAGGACCTTTGTATATATTATTTGCTTTAATTTGACATATCAACTTCAGTCACTCTCTCACTATCATGATGTGGTTTCCCTCTGTTTTTTACAAATATTTTTGTAGAACCTGTTTTTACAGGGCAGGGTTGTTAGCCCCTGAACCCAACCCCAACCTGAGGACCTTTGCATATATTATTTGCTTTAATTTGACATATCAACTTCAGTCACTCTCTCACTATCATGATGTGGTTTCCCTCTGTTTTTTACAAATATTTTTAGAACCTGTTTTTACGGGGCAGGGTTGTTAGCCCTGAACCCAACCCCTAAACCTGAGGACCTTGCATATATTATTTGCTTTAATTTGACATATCAACTTCAGTCACTCTCTCACTATCATGATGTGGTTTCCCTCTGTTTTTGCTATAAATATTTTTGTAGAACTCCTGTTTTTACGAGCAAGGTTGTTAGCCCTGAACCCAACCCCTAAACCTGATAATCTCGCATATTATTTGCTTTAATTTGACATATCAACTTCAGTCACTCTCTCACTATCATGATGTGGTTTCCCTCTGTTTTTTACAAATATTTTTGTAGAACCTGTTTTTACGGAGCAAGGTTGTTAGCCCTGAACCCAACCCTAAACCTGGAGGACTTTGCATATATTATTTGCTTTAATTCTGATATCAACTTCAGTCACTCTCTCACTATCATGATGTGGTTTCCTCTGTTTTTTACAAATATTTTTGTAGAACCTGTTTTTACAGGGCAGGGGTTGTTAGCCCTGAACCCAACCCCTAAACCTGGAGGACCTTGCATATATTATTTGCTTTAATTTGACATATCAACTTCAGTCACTCTCTCACTATCATGATGTGGTTTCCTCTGTTTTTACAAATATTTCTTGTAGAACCTGTTTTTACAGAGCAGGGTTGTTAGCCCTGAACCCAACCCCTAAAACCTGGAGGATCTTGCATATATTACTTGCTTTAATTTGACATATCAACTTCAGTCACTCTTCACTATCATGATGTGGTTTCCCTCTGTTTTTTACAAATATTTTTGTAGAACCTGTTTTTACGGGGCAAGGTTGTTAGCCCTGAACCCAACCCCCAAACCTGAGTGACCTGCATATATTATTTGCTTTAATTTGACATATCAACTTCAGTCACTCTCTCACTATCATGATGTGGTTTCCCTCTGTTTTTTACAAATATTTTTGTAGAACCTGTTTTTACAGGGCAGGGTTGTTAGCCCTGAACCCAACCCCTAAACCTGGAGGACCTTGGTATATATTATTTGCTTTAATTTGACATATCAACTTCAGTCACTCTCTCACTATCATGATGTGGTTTCCCCCTGTTTTTTATAAATATTTTTGTAGAACCTGTTTTTACGGAGCAAGGTTGTTAGCCCTGAACCAACCCCTAAACCTGGAGGACCTTGTACATATTATTTGCTTTAATTTGACATATCAACTTCAGTCACTCTCTCACTATCATGATGTGGTTTCCCTCTGTTTTTTACAAATATTTTTGTAGAACCTGTTTTACAGGGCAGGGTTGTTAGCCCCTGAACCCAACCCCTAAACCTGGAGGACCTTGCATATATTATTTGCTTTAATTTGACATATCAACTTCAGTCACTCTCTCACTATCATGATGGTTTCCCTCTGTTTTTACAAATATTTTTGTAGAACCTGTTTTTACAGGGCAGGGTTGTTAGCCCTGAACCCAACTCCCTAAACCTGGAGGACCTTGGGCATATTATTTGTTTAATTTGACATATCAACTTCAGTCACTCTCTCACTATCATGATGTGGTTTCCCTCTGTTTTTTACAAATATTTTTGTAGAACCTGCTTTACGGGGCAGGGTTGTTAGCCCTGAACCCAACCCCTAAACCTGGAGGACCTTGCATATATTATTTGCTTTAATTTGACATATCAATCTCAGTCACTTCACTATCATGATGTGGTTTCTCTGTTTTTTACAAATATTTTTGTAGAACCTGTTTTTACGGAGCAAGGTTGTTAGCCCTGAACCCAACTCTAAACCTGAGGGACTCCGACATATTATTTGCTTTAATTTGACATATCAACTTCAGCTACTCTCTCACTATCATGATGTGGTTTCCCTCTGTTTTTTACAAATATTTTTGTAGAACCTGTTTTTACGGAGCAAGGTTGTTAGCCCTGAACCCAACTCTAAACCTGGAGGACTCTGTATATATTATTTGCTTTAATTTGACATATCAACTTCAGTCACTCTCTCACTATCATGATGTGGTTTCCCTCTGTTTTTTACAAATATTTTTGTAGAACCTGTTTTTACGGGGCAGGGTTGTTAGCCCTGAAACCAACCCCTAAACCTGGAGACCTTGCATATATTATTTGCTTTAATTTGACATATCAACTTCAGTCACTCTCTCTACCATCATGATGTGGTTTCCCTCTGTTTTTTTACAAATATTTTTGTAGAACCTGTTTTTGAAAGGAGCACAGTGGTCTTGAATCCCAACCCTAAAACCTGGAGGACCTTGCATATATTATTTGCTTTAATTTGACATATCAACTTCAGTCACTCTCTCACTATCATGATGTGGTTTCCCTCTGTTTTTTACAAATATTTTTGTAGAACTTGCTTTTACGGAGCAAGGTTGTTAGCCCTGAACCCAACCCCTAAACCTGGAGGACTCTGTATATATTATTTGCTTTAATTTGACATATCAACTTCAGTCACTCTCTCACTATCATGATGTGGTTTCCCTCTGTTTTTTACAAATATTTTTGTAGAACCTGTTTTTACAGGGCAAGAAAGCAGCCTGAACTCAAACCTCAAACCTGGAGGACCTGAAAGGTATATTTAAGTGACTTGATATCAACTTCAGTCACTCTCTCACTATCATGATGTGGTTTCCCTCTGTTTTTTACAAAATATTTTTGTAGAACCTGTTTTTACAGGGCAGGGTTGTTAGCCCTGAACCCAACCCCCTAAACCTGGAGGACCTTGCATATATTATTTGCTTTAATTTGACATATCAACTTCAGTCACTCTCTCACTATCATGATGTGGTTTCCTCTGTTTTTTACAAATATTTTTGTAGAACCTGTTTTTACGGGGCAGGGTTGTTAGCCCTGAACCCAACCCCTAAACCTGGAGGACCTTGTATATATTATTTGCTTTAATTTGACATATCAATCCCAGTCACTCTCTCACTATCATGATGTGGTTTCCCTCTGTTTTTTACAAATATTTTTGTAGAACCTGTTTTTACGGGGCAAGGTTGTTAGCCCTGAACCCAACCCCTAAACCTGGAGGACCTTGCATATATTATTTCTGTTTTAATTTGACATATCAACTTCAGTCACCTTCCTGCTCATCATGATGTGGTTTCCCTCTGTTTTTTACAAATATTTTTGTAGAACCTGTTTTTACGGGGCAAGGTTGTTAGCCCTGAACCCAACCCTAAACCTGGAGGACCTTGCATATATTATTTGCTTTAATTTGACATATCAACTTCAGTCACTCTCTCACTATCATGATGTGGTTTCCTCTGTTTTTTACAAATATTTTTGTAGAATCTGTTTTTACGGGGCAAGGTTGTTAGCCCTGAACCCAACCCCTAAACCTGGAGGACCTTGCATATATTATTTGCTTTATATTAGTTTTTGACCAGTTCTTTTCTTTTCTTGTTGTTGTAATTGTTTATTGCAAACTTTGTCAATTCTGTTTGTTGGACAGTTTTGTTATTTACATTAAACCATGGCTGCTCACTTTACAGAGATACCATGTATAATACACCTAGAAGGGTTTCTAGTTGACCTTGAAAAGCCTGGGTCTTGAAAATACTGTGAAAATAGCTTTAAGAAACTTAAAAATGTCAGTCAATTTAGAAATGATTTCTTTGTTGACACTCTTCTTCTTTTTTAAATGATTTAGTCTGTTAATTTTAAGGTAACAAATCATTTTTTCACAATATTTTTCCGTATATATTGTAATAGTATTTTGTTAAAACTACTGCTAGGAATGTTGGTTCACTGTATCAGGCCAGGAAGTGTTTCTCGGCAAAATCTATTTTTAACATTTATAAATCAATCATTTGCCCGTGCATTGAATACAGTTGCCATATCTGCTCAGGTGCCACTGCCATTTCTATGAATTCCTTAGTTAATGCAAAAATTTAAAATAGTTAATAAGATTGTTGGTTTCAATTCGAATGGGAATGACTACAAAAGACCTTCCCCTCCCCAGTTTGTACGCAGAAGCACACAAATCCATGCTGGGATTTCTTCTGAGCCAGTAAGATATGCCACTTGTCGGTGTTATCTATAATCAGTTATGGTCTGTTTTGTCTTGAAGTTAGAACACTACGTTTGCTCGTCTGAATTTGCTTTTGTGTATCCACCTCAATTCTTAGTTTGTTAACTTTTTGCCTTATCATTGTTGATTTGCCTTATATGTATTGCTTGCTTTTTATTAGTTTTTCTGGTAATTGTTTTCTGGAAACTTTAGGGAACTTGGTGATGCTTGGTAAATTGGCCTTATGCAAAACATGAAGAATCATGTAGAATCCTTCGTTGAATAAAGACGGAAGCTGGAGATGGCTCGCCTGAAACAGGCCTATACTTCCGAATTACTATGAAATAACGCGTCTGTCTTAACAAATATTTAAATAATACAAATCTATCAGGGAATTTAAAATGTGGGAAGCCTCGCTGTTTAATTTGTAAACATTTAATAACAGACAAAACATTCTCTGTACCCAACACCAAAATAAAATTACACCCACAAAACCTTACTTGTGACAGCAAAAACATCATATACATTCTCTTCTGCTCAATTTGCCCCAACAGTGGATATATCGGCGAATCCGGTAATAGCTTTAGATTTCTCTTCAATAATCACAAACTAAATATACGACAAAAAATGTATACTCCCCAATTGCAGCCCATTTTAATCAACCTGATCATACTTTAGAAAATTGCAAATGTTTACTAATAGACTCCAATTTTAGTTCTACATACACACGCAGAAAGAAAGAAAAACACTGGATTTTAAAATTAAATACACACAAGCTAGGGTTAAATAGGGACTTAGGTGTGTTGAATCTTTACAAATATTTCAATAGCTAAAAATTTTTTTTCAGATATTCCAAGAAATTTTTATCTAAAACAAACAGACTTTCTCTACGGACGTGCTGCATGTTGTGAACAAACACACCACGTGATTAAACACACACAAAAAAAAACAAAAAAATACGTTTCTAATTCAAATTTAAAAATCACTCGTTTCTGATGAAGGACCGAGGGCAGTCTAGAATATAAAATACAATAATAAAATTAAACAAATACTGTCCCAAAAAAGTACATTTTTAAATTCAAAACTTTTTATTAATATTCTTTCCTTAGATATATATATATATATAATCATCTGTTTTTTAAAGTCTAATCAAAAATATATAATGGTTTCTTTCTCTCTTTTTTTGTTTTAGAAAAGGATGGGATACAGAGAAAACTGAAAGAATAATGGATACATCAGCGGAATTGGAGTCTAGACAGGGGTTTTTGATCAACTGACACTTTTGCCGTTAAGATTGAAAGAAGATTTAAAGTAGATCTCTCTTTTGATTAGTTAAACTGATCACACACATAAATTGTTCTGTTTTCCTACATATATAAATAACAAACGTATTGTTTCTTATATTCAAATGAGAGTCATTTTCACAACAATGAAATAACATTGCCCGGTGAAGTGTTAAAAATCTCGAAACAGAAATTTCCGTGTCGCACCGTAAACTAAGTGAATTTTAAATTAAAAATAAAATTTATATATATATATATATAAAACTGAAAATACAAAAAATATCAGGAATATATTTGCTTTCTTTGTGCTTGAATATTTATTCTTTTTTTTTACTGATTTTTACTTTTACTTTTGGGATATTTGCTAGCCTGTAACGAAAGTAAAGTAAAAGTGTTCTGTAGTTAATTTATGTCACCAGCCGTATGCCTGAAATCGATTCAAGTACTTGCTTTCAAGAAACAGACTCTTCCGTCTTCTGCAGTTCTCTCGCTTGTTCGTTCGCCCGACCTCACGCCAGCCAAAGTTTTTTTCGTTTTTTTTTTCCCCCGTCTACCTTACAGACTCGTTTTTTATGCCTGCGTCGTGGGGAGCTAATATTTGTACACGATATTCAATTCCCGTTCGCGCGGGACGTCCTTTTTTATAAATTCAAACTTGTTCAAATTTTTTTTTTTTTCATGTATATCGGCACGCGAGATCACGGATGATTTTACTTTTAATGGTGGTCACGATCTTTCAACATGATTTGACACGCCAAGCAAATTGGCTTTGCGGAGGTAAGTCTCCTCGTTCCTCACATGTTCCTCGTTGCTTGTCCAGATCGAGCGGCGAAGTATACTACATTTGCTCGTAAATTCTCTTCCACTTCCACCTCTGTCTCTTCTGTAGTATCATTGTCTTACTTTCTACTTAAAACAGAGTTTCTACTGCGTAATGATGAAGTTATTATTTAACATGCCATAAAATCATTTATACTGACGTTTTGACTGTGCTAACAGCGAAAGTATCAATTCGTTAAAATAAAAGAGAACAGAAAATGCAAAGTTGAGAAATATTAACTTTACATGAACAGAAAGTAAAATTTAGGAAAACGATATTCAAGTTCGGTCGGTCATTTAAGTGCCATACGTGATACACGCTTCGGCGATCATATCTCAAACGACATATGAGTGACTGGCCAAAAAATTATCCCGCAATAGGTTGCCATTGCTTTCTGCGGAAGACTGGTTGCCTGCTAAGTCTATAGAACCCAATCTGTCCTGCCATTTAACTCATAGCTAGAAGGGGAAGAGCTGTATTATATTATTAAGTAGCAATTAGTGGAGGATAAGTTTATTACTTCATAACAATAGAAAAACGGTCCCCCACTTTATGTCCAATAGAAGCTTTAAACATGTTTCCAACTATTATATTCAGTCAGTCAGTTAAGTGCCATACGTGATGCACGCTTTGAGCGATCATGTCTCGAAAGAGACATGACTGACTGGACAGAAGATTATCCCGCAGTAGGTTGCCATTGCATTCTGCGGAAGACTGGTTGCCTGCCAAGGCTATAGAACCCAATCTGTCCTGTTATTTGGCTCATAGCTAGAGGGGGAAGAGATGTATTATATTACTAAGTAATAATTAGTGAGGGAACAGTTTATTACTTCATAACAATAGAAAACGAGTACCTCACTTTATGCCTTAATCATGTTTCCAACTATTATATTCAATCATTCAGTGAAATGTCATACGTGATACACGCTTTGGGCGATCATGTCCTGAAAGAGACATGACTGACTGGGCAGAAGATGTTCCCGCAGTAGGTTGTCATTGCTTTCTGCGGTAGATTGGTTGCCAGCCAAGGCTATAGAACCGAATCTGTCATATTTAACTCATATTTAGAGGGAGATGTGTCGGATTAATACCTTTCTCAAGGGTATATGTCTCATGATACATAATAAATGTAATAAACTATATGAGGGATCAGTTTATATAATGATTATAATATAAAATTGATCCCCCATTTTATATTCACATTATAATTTCTTATAAACAGTTGGCATATATCTTCTTTTTCTATGTTCCCTGTCCTTTCAGGTCGTAGGCGATCATTGTTTCTACGTCTCCCTATCCCTGGTGGCTCTTAGCACGCTTTCTCCTGTTACACCACTCAAAACTCGCTCTGCCATCCACTAGCACAAGCCCATAAATCTAGAATATGAATGTAGAAACTAGCATGGCCACAAAATGTGGGATCAGTTTATATAATGATTATAATATAAAATTGATCCCCCATTTTGTATCCACATTATAATTTCTTATAAACAGTTGGCATATATATTCTTCTTCTATGTGCGTTGTCCTTTCAGGATGTAGGCGATCATGGCCTTCCATGTATCCCTGTCACTGGTGGCTCTTAGCACACTTTCTTCTGTTACACCACCCAAACTCCAATTTGCCATCAACTAGCTCAAGCCCATAAATCTAGAATATAAATAAAAAGAAACTATCAAGGCCACAAAATGAGGGATCCGTTCACATCTTGATTATAATATAGAATTGATACCCCATTTTATATCCACATTCTAATAAACAATTGGCATATATATTCTTCTTCTATGTGCGCTGCCCTTTCAGGATGTAGGCGATCATGGCCTTCCACGTCTCTCTATCCCTGGCGGCTCTGAGCACGCTTTCTCCTGTTACACCACGCAACCCTCATTCCGTCATCCACCTAATCAGGTCCTTCAAATATGTTATCCGCTGCTTTCCCCTGTCTTTTTTCCCTCTATCTGGCCTGTTAGTATCAGGTTCTCCCAGCCCTCCTTCCTCATTGCATGTCCCAAAAACGTTAACTCTCACTTCCTTTTCATTTCCATCCTTTCCAAAACCTCATCATTGCTCACATGCTCGATCCATGATATTTGCAGCATTCTTCTGTAGAACCTCATTTCAATAGCTTCAAGTTTTTCCTTCATCTTCGATGATATTGTCCACCATTCACTGCCATATTGAAGAACTGACATCCCATAGCAATCCAGTACTCTCTTCTTTGTTTCTAGCGAAATTGTCCTGTTTCTTAATACTTTGCTCAATTTCTGGAACGCGTCCTTCGCCATGCCAATTCGCCTTCGGAACTCTGTGTAGCACTTTCCGTCTTCTGTTAGAACACTTTCCAGGTATATAGATTTTTGTACCGGCCTGATTTTAGTATCCCCCACTTGTATTTGACATTTAGGGCTGCCCTTTTTGCTGATGACCATGCATTCGGTTTTCTTGCAGTTTATTTGTCGTCCTTTCTTGTCATTTTTCTCAGCTATCTTTTGTGGGAGGTCTTGTAGTTTCCTTTCCTTTTCTGCTACCAGCACTGTATCATCTGCGTACCTTATCTTGTTTAAAT
>JBBBDQ010000619.1:1527500-1545000 GCA_037127315.1 Ascarosepion bandense | reverse complement strand
CTATGAGTTAAATGGCAGGACAGATTGGGTTCTATAGCCTTGGCTGTCAGCAGAAAGTAATGGCAACCTACTGCGGGAACATCTTCTGCCCAGTCAGCCATGTCTCTTTCAAAACATGATCGCCCAAGTGTATCACTTATGCTACTTAACTAACTGAAGTAGTCAGTTCCATCCACACTAGGCAAATCAATACTTATAAATACTAAAAAAAATAAAATAAATAATTTAACAAAATAAATATATAAAACATATATAAAATACAAGAAGTATAAGCACATAAACATGCACACATGACAGACTCACGCACGCACACACAGGAGAACGAATACAGGACGGCAAAAAAAAAGTAACAACTGTCAGTTAAGTGCCATACGTAATACACGCTTGGGTGATCATGTCTCGAAAGAGACATGACTAACTGTGCAGATTATCTCGCATTGGGTTGCCATTGCTTTCTACGATAGACTGGTTGCCGACCAAGGCTATAGAACCCATTCTGTCCTGTTATTTAACCCATAAATGGGAGAAATAGACGGATTAATACCTTTCCCAAGAGTATTTGCGCATAAGTGAATGCAATGAATTCAGCTGGAATTCGAACTCGGCTTCCGGATTTCTGGTTCCGAGCCGCTATCCAATGCACCACAACGCACATCCATGCACCACAACAACAATAAACACGACAATTAAAACAGATAATCAAAACACCAATCAAAAATACAAAGCAAAGCACTCTTCCAATTTGGCAAAGGTCAAACTAACGGTCAGGTCAACGCATACTTAGATAAACCATATATTAAAGCAGACATATCATCAGATCGTAAAAAGGCCCCAACTATTAATCACACATATTTACGCTCTCACAGCCTAATTGAATGAATTAGAACTCTCTCTGCTATTGGTGTGTAAAATGATAATATACACGCTAAAAAGTTTGCCTTCTTCTACCGAGCGCCCTTCGCCCAGAGGTAGAATCGCCGACTGACGCCAATTCGGCCGTGTTTCAATCTTGGGTTAAAAGCAATCGGAGTCTAACCGTACTGATGAGCTGTGATACAGCGAAACAGATCTGCCTGCAGATGACTATATATGTACATATATATATATATATATATATATATATATATATATATATATATGTGTGTGTGTGTGTGTGTTTTTGATATACATACATATATATATATATATATATATATATATATCATAAACACACACACACACACATACATGCTCTAACACGTTTACACACACACACACACACACACACACACACACACACACACACTACAATTAATGCCAGCAGCAGCAGCAGCAGCCAGTAATGACCATTCGTTGAAAGGCACGAACTCGAATACAAGCTCTCCTACCATTCTGAAGATGAGATTTTGATCTCGAAATATTAATGTATAATAAATAGGTAATACCCAACAAATTCTTTACCTTCCTTTATTTTACTAAACACACTGTGACATCCTTTAAAACCTAACCATACGCCAAATCAATAATTGTCACTTTAAGCTGTGTAAATAACGATTCTTGTTTGACTTTTATCCTTCAACGATGTATTCTTCTTTTGTAAATCGGTATCATCCCATGCAAGCCACTTAAAGGCACTGAGACATCAGTGGTTACTGTTTGGGGAAGAATTAGGAACAGAAACCTTAATGATGAGCGGGAAGAGGAAACTTTAATCAGAAGTTCTTGACATTGCATTTAAATTTTTGTAGTTTATTGTTGCCTGGAAAGCATGGAGCGGGAAGGGAGTTGCATAAGCGAAAAGTGCAAGAAAAGTAACCATTAGCATAGAACTTACGGTGACATCTAACCAGCTCAAAAGTAAATTGGCAATATTTCAACACCCGTCTAGTCAGGCAGTTAAGTGCCATACGTGATACACGCTTGGGCGATCATGTCTCGATAGCGACATAACTGACTGGTAGAAGATTATCCCGCAGTAGGTTGCCATTGCTTCCTCCAGTAGACTAGTTGCCAGCAAAGGCTATAGGACTCAATCTGTCCTATTATTTAACCCATAACTGGAGAGAAGAGACGGATTAATACCTTTCTGTTATGACTGAAGGGTCATAGAAAGATAACATGGGCTCGGATATAAGGTTGGATAGTATTTTCCCGGAAAGCGTAGTACAAAGATAAACGTGGACTGGAGAGTATTTTCTCTCGCAAGCGTCCTGACTCGCTCATTCATTCTCTCTGTGGCGACTCGTTCATTCATTCTACTCAGTGACTCCAGTCAGAGTTGATAGCCATATTATAAAGGTCTGGATGAGTCCATTTGTAGGTAGGTACCCACAATACTTTCTCAAGGGTATTTGTGCGGAAGTGAATCCAAGGAAGTCAACTGGAATTCGAACTCGGCACCCCGATATCTCGTTCCGAGTCGTTATTCACTGCACCACAACGCACATCCAATAATTTCGTTAACAGGATTAAATTAAGCGGGCTCGTCCGGGGTTTGAACACTCGCACCCAATGCGAGTATCATACCCTAGACCAGTGGTTCCCAACCTTTTTTGTCCCGTTCCCCCTTTTCCAGTCACTTATTCACTGAGGAACCACTGGTGAACCCCCTGTTGACCCCTATAATGGAATAAGTTCAACCAGCAAAAATAAAAGGGTTTTCTGTAAATAATATATTCATGTAAAATGCCTTGCGTTATTTGGCTGATTAAGCTTTAAACTTACTCATATAAAATCAAAAATCATTTCATTCAGCCCTCCTTTATTTAAGTAAAACACTTTGTAAAAATATTATGTTAACGTTGTTATAGTTGCAGGTATTGTACACAAAAACTATCTTTATAAAAGTGGCTTTATTTTTGGGCTTACAAGCGAATCTAAACTTATTTATAAATGGAACTTTGTCTGTGTGTGTGTATGTCTGTGTCCGATACCTAAAGACTCCGAAAGAGCTGAACTGATTTTCTTGAAAATTTACACAATTGTACTATATGCGTCTGCGAGTATTCTTAGCTAGGTTTTTATGTCGAGGTACCCTCGATAAATATCGAAAATCGATAATCGAAAAAATCGGGTTATAGAAGGAGTGGTCCGATTTTAATCAAATTTGATACACTCATAGACAAAGACATAAGAAACGATATTCAGAAGTTTCAAGGTTGCAGTTCTTACAATAGTGCAGAAAATCGATAATGTATATATATATAAAAAAGGCAAGATGTTTGTGTGTGTATCTGTTTATCTGCCCTTTTATTTTAGTTTTTGCTTCGGGATTGGCTCTAAGTAGGTATAATGGTAGTTCTTTGTCTCAGCCATGATACCATTTACTCAGAGGACTTATTTAACCTTCAAAATTCATTTTACGACGAAAAAAACTTATTTGATATCGATACCAGGAAATCAAAATTTGACTTACATCCATTCATTTTTCTTTCAGTCTACAGTTTAATTGGAAACAACTATTGCTTTTTAGTCTTTCGTGCCAACGTCCAAAGAGTCTGAGCTCCAGGACCATGGATTAGTTTTAAAGCTTTCATTACATCCGAGCAACGCCGGGCGATACTGCTAGTGTATGAATAAAAAAATTATAAAAACTGTATAAATGAAACATGTATGAAAAAAACACTTAAAAATCCCAAAACAGAAATGAATGAAACATTTTTTATTGAAAAAAAAAATAATAATAATAATAATTTTACTGTGTATTTCTCAATGGAACTTTTGTGGTTGTTTTTGAGGAATCAGCTCAAGAATCCTTGGTTTAGTAGCGGTCAGTGCGCACCTCAAATTAAAAAGCCAGTTTAGGTATCATAGCGAAGAGATCATCAATTACCATGAAAGTATTTATAGAAAAAACACAATTAGTCAGTTAAGTGCCATACGTGAAAAACGCTTGGGCGATCATGTCTCGAAAGAGACATGACTGACTATTATCCCGAAGTAGGTTACCATTGCTTTCTGCGGTACACTGGTTGCCGACCAAAGCTATAGAACCCAATCTGTCCTGTTATTTGACTCATAGCTAGAGGGGAAATAACTGTATTAAATTATTATGTAGTAATTAGTGGGGGATCGGTTTCCTATTGTCATGAAGTAATAAACTGATCCTCCACTTTATGACCAGTAGAAGCCTTAATCATTATTCGAACTATTATATTCAGTCAGTCAGTTAAGTGCCATACGTGAAACACCCTTGGGCGATCATGTCTCGAAAGAGACATGACTGACTGGACAGAAGATTATCCCGCAGTAGGTTGCCATTGCTTTCTGCGGTAGACTGGTTGCCGACCAAGGCTATAGAACCCAAACTGTCCTATTATTTAACCCATAACTGGAAGGAATAGACAGATTAATACCTTTCCCAAGGGTATCTGCGCGTAAGTGAATACAATGGATTCAACTGGAATTCGAACTCGGCTCCCCGGTTTCTCGTTCGGAGCCGATATCCACTGTACCACAACGCACATAAGTGACTGAAACCGAGTGGCAAGATCAGCACCAATAATATTGCTGATTCTTGATGATTTCTCAATGAGCTCAGAGTAAATAACAGGAGCACCGGACTATATGTGACAGCAATATTCTATGCATCGACGAATAAATATGTAAGATCGATTCTGGAGAGAAAATTGCTTCACCCGACACAGTGATCCGACTTTCTTAGCAGATGACCTAGCGATCGATGCAATATATTCTTTCTACTTCATGTTATCTGAAAACGTTAGAACGTGAGAAAATTACAGTTTGCACTGCGAAAAAGAGAGACGATGCAAAGTTTTGCCACCAAAAGCCGTTGTCATTTCACGGTAATGTCCGTTTTCAAAGCAAGCGTTTTTCATTTGTCCGTCTCTATGATGCAATCGATCGTCAGGATAAAGATGAAAAAGAAACCAATTAATGTATATAGAGATAATCTCAGAATCTAAAAAAAGGTTTGGATTAAACAGCGGCAAAAGAAAAAAAGTAAATCTGAGACGAGTATTCCGGAGAAAAAAAAAAAGATGTTACTGTTTAACTTTCCAGCAAATCGGTGTCATGGATGTGTTTGGGGTTGCTGGTAGCAAAAAAACAAAAACAAAAAATATGGCTAAGATCGGGTTTAATGCATATTTCAGCGTTGCCATTACTGCTTGGCTGTTAATGACTGCAAGTAGGTGAGTCTATTAGCATCTGCATATGTATGAATCGAAATGAATTCGATTATATCAGCCTGTCTTATTAATTCTCTCTTGAAACGTGTATCTGTTTCTCGTCACTTGAACATTTTACGCATGTGCAAACGTGGAGGGCCTCGTTTGAATCTGCGCGCGCAAGTCAACTGCGCATATAGAATCGGTAATGCGCGCGTTTTTCACGTAAATGCGTCGGCATGCACAGTTGAAAGTCTATAAAAGATGAAAGAAATACGAACTTGATGAAAATGGAGATATGCAGAGCGAGAGAGAGAGAGAGATGGGGATACAGAGTATTGGAATAAAGGAATAATGAAAAAGAATGATCTTTGGAATAAGTTGGAGACATGAAGATATTCTCTAAGGGAATAAAAGAATAACGAAAGCGAAAATAGAAGAGAAGAAGAAGAGAAGAAGAGCAAAGAGAGAGAGAGAGAGAGAGATAAGAGGAAGGCCAGAGAAAGAGAAAATGACATCAAAAAGATATTTGACTAATACGATATAAAAGCATTCATAACAAGTGCGCACAGACAACGACGCACACAGACATACACATATATACACCCCCCAAAAAAAAATAATAATATGGAATATATTACTGAAATCTGATGACAAATAAAACAAGAACATGAAACGCCATGAACGGAATTAAAAAAGATTATTTCTGCGAATAAATCCCTATTATTATTATTATGTCATTTTTCATCATATTTCGATTTCTGCTTTGGTCTCACTACCAACCAAGTCTGCGGAGAGACCTAAGGCAGGTCGTGGCGTGTTGTTATGGCTCCATTTCATGTTTTTCTATCTTCCCTATCATCTCCAGCATTACATAGATAAAGTTTTCCTTAGTGTGTGGGCTGTACTTAATAAGACAATTTTTTGTATATCTCTTAAGCTGGGGTTTCCAGGGATTCTTTCATTGTGTTGTTTTGTTCCATTTTTCATCATTCCAAGTGCACCTACTATCACTGGCACAACTCTTGTTTTCAATTTCCACATTTTTTCTATTTCAATTTCCAGGTCTTTATATTTTGACAGTTTTTCAAATTCCTTGATTGCTATGTTACAATCCGCTGGACAAGCCATATCAATTAATAGACAAGTTTTCTCCTTCTGGTTTTTAACAATAATGTCTGGCCTGTTTGCTTCAATTTTTCTGTCTGTGTAGATGGTGTAATCCCATAGAATGGTTACATCTTCTATTTCTGTAACCGGTGCTGGGTGATGTTCATACCAGTGTTTGTTTACAGATTTTCCATAGTGTTTGCACATTGCCCAATGTAAATATTGCCCAACTCTATCGTGGCGATTTTTATATTCGTTTGGGGCAAGCACAGGACAGCCTGAGATTAGGTGGTCTATTGTTTCTTGGTGTTTATCACAAAACCTGCATTTTGGATCCATATTATTATGCATAATATTTTCCTGAAAGTTTCTAGTGAAAAGACTTTGGTCTTGTGCTGCAAGTATAAATCCTTCAGTTTCAGACTTTAATCCAGATGCAGGTAACCATCGATGAGTATTAACTTTGTCAACATTGGATTTATTGGCACGTACTGGATATTGGCCATGCAGAGGTTTGTCTTGCCAGCGCTGTTTCATCTGTTCAAGAGCTTTATCTTTGGCTTTCATTTTCATATTCTTTGCCGCAATAGCCGGCTCTTGGCTTCCGTTCTGCTTTTCTACAGAATCTACTAACTGTAAATCTTGTTTGAATTTACTGCCTTCTTTTATTATTGAATATTTTTTCTTTCTTTCTTCATGTTGCCTTACTAATTGTATCATCCAATCCTTCCTATATTATTATTATTATTATTATTATTATTATTATTATTACGCAAGTTATTATTATTATTACGCAAGTTTTAGTTGCGTGTCAGTGACGTTTGTTAAGTTTCATTAGTTTTGATGCGTTGCTTACAATTACAACCGTGTTCTCAAAACAACCGATCTTTGTACAAAAGACTATTTTGCTGATTTTTAAAAATATTTTTATACAAACTTTAAATATATATTTATCCGAGCTTTACCTTACTCCCCCACTGGAGTGAGTTGTGACCCAAGTTCAATTTTTAACGTAGGGAACCTGGGCGCCTATGCCCAGGCCACAGGTCAAACATTACACAGCCTCCGCCTACGCAGTAACTGGGTACAAAGCTTGTCATAGCTAGTCTTTGTTGGTCATTGCTTGTCAAAAGCTAGTCATGGCTTTCAAACCCGGCCGACGGACAGTCAAAATTGTTGAACACTGTCTTTTCTTTATTTTTATTAAATCTAGACCTTCACTAAGTGTTTTGTTATTATTATTAGTAGTAGTAGTTACAAAAGGTGGCGCCGCCTAATTTACAAAACATTACTTGATTTATAGGTGATGCAGAACGAAAGAAATAATAGTTTCAATGGACACAGGTATAATGCCAAACTGGACAGAAGATTATCCCGCAGTAGGTTGCCATTGCTTTCTGCAGTAGACTGGTTGCCGACCAAGGCTATAGAACCCAATCTGTCCTGTTATTTGACTCATAGCTAGAGGGGAAATAAATATTTTATATTATTATGTAGTAATTAGTGGGGGATCGGTTTCCTATTGTTATGAAGTAATAAACTGATCCCCCACTTTATGACCAGTAGAAGCCTTAATCATTATTCCAACTATTATATTCAGTCAGTCAGTTAAGTGCCATACGTGAAACACGCTTGGGCGATCATGTCTCGAAAGAGACATGACTGACTGGACAGAAGATTATCCCGCAGTATGTTGCCATTGCTTTCTGCAGTAGACTGATTGCCTGCCAAGGCTACAGAAGCCAATCTGTCCTGTTATTTAACCCATAACTGGAGGCTATTTGTGCATAAGTGAATGCAAGGAATTCATTTGGAATTCGAACTCGGGTTTATGATTTGTCGTTCTGAGTCGATATCCACTGATATGATGAAGATCCAGAAAAAATTGTATCAGGTTGCATAGCATTATCATGTCATTTGGCCAATATATGCACTGGAAATATGCAACTTTCATGGGAAGGAGACAGCAAGAAATCGGTATCAAGATCACTCTGACCCGATGACAAAGATAGGACCTTAACAATTTTATGGGACTGACTTTACAAGAGACGCAGACAGAACAATCAAATCACCCAGACGTGAACAAAACAGAATGTGCTTTCCTACTTGCTAATCTTGTGACTCGAGTAAATTCATATATCGTCGTCGTCCAGCGGCCTTGGCCGAGATAGAACTCACTACACCCTTCCAGTATTCCCTGTGCATTTGGAACCCTGGCGCAGTTTATAGCGAAATTCATAATCTTGTCAACTAGCTAAATATTTGATGCTTCGCCAGGGCTACCAAGGGTGTTATTATTGTAACACGAACACTAGATGGGTTGCCTTCAGGCCCCATCCTGTTATTTAACCCATGACTGAAGGGAACTGATGGATTAATACCTTTTCCAAGGGTACCAGTGCTTAAGTGAATGCAGGGTACTCAACTGGAATTAGAACTCGGCTCACCGATTTCTCTTTTCAAGCCGACATCCACTGCACCACAACGCACATCCGTCACTGAACGCTTACAGAGCCTAGTATTCCCAAGCGGTCACCCATCTAAGTACTGATCAGGCTCACGTTGCTTAACTTTGGTGATCGAACGAGAACCGGTGTATTAAACGTGATATATATAGGGGGCACCAGTGAGCTAAGTTCATCGGAGCAGAAACCGTGAAAGTAATTGTATAAGAGACACAGGGAAGCCACATTGCGCCGGTGAAAAAGTGACTGCATCTGAGCTGCTAAGTCGGGCTCGATCACTTTACAGATTCTCTGATGGATTTTGTTAAGGATCCCTAGGTGGATATCAGGAGCACCTGACCAGATATGGCAGCAGTATTCAATGCATAGGTGGATGGTAGATTTATATATGTGCAGGATGGTTTCAGACGGGAAAAAACTTCCTGGCCCTACACAAAAAACCGACCTTCTTAGCAGCGGATTTAGTTATGTATTCGATATAGTCATTCTCTTTTGCGGTCTACTGTGAGAGTTAACCCGAGGAGGCGCAGTGTTTTGCTTTCAGTGAGACTCGCCTGATCCACGCTGATGGAGGTAGGAGCGATTGTTTGTGATGGTTAATAGATAGCAGCTTCGTTTTGGAAGCATTAAAATTCACGAGCCATTTCTTACCCCAGTCCACCACGAATTGGGGGTCATTTTCAAACTCAGCAGCGAGGTTTGCTTCGTCAGCCTCGGCAGATTTTTGATAGATGCGAGAGTAAACCGTAGTGTCGTTAGCGTATATGCCTACTTGGGATCTCATTACATCGAGGAGATCGTTAATGCAGATCAGGAAAAATCGTAGGACCTAGAATAGAGCCTTGAGGAATACCCGCGTTCGTATGATAGTATTGAAAGCATGTCCGTTCAATACTACCTTCATCGTACGATTTGAAAGGAAACATCAATTATTTCATTTGTAATTGCATCGCTTGGATTGATAGGAAAGTATTGAAGGGATTCTTTGTAGCCCAAGCCTTAAAGAAATACAAGGAATTCTACTCATAAATACAGTTCACACATTACGATGAACTTTATCTATGTAAATATGTTTGATTATAGGGTTTTATTTTTTACAAAGAATTATTAGTAGGAAATGTCATGAACCATTCCCGAACTTGTTGGAACTCTGAATAAAATATAAAATGCGTATACAAGAGAAATACCAAAAAAACAAAAAAAATAGAAGAAAATAATAGTAATATGCACAATAAATTACCATGAACCAAAATTAAATAGAAAAGGTTAATGCTAATCATAAAAAATATGGTTTATCAACTGGAGTAACAATTATATGCAACATGAAAAACAAAATAAGAAACCGTCCTATGGTGCCATGTACGTGGTGGGGGGTGTAGCGAAAAAACGTTCAAAATACGTGACGGGAAAGTTGAAAACATCATAAATAAGAGTTTTGGTCGGCGGGAAGACAGGGAAAGTGGCTGGCGACCTTCTGTGGAGAGAAATACGGAGAGAAGTTGAATGTAGAATCACAAAGAGACAAAAAGAACAGAAATCGAACCAATCAAATTTGCAGTGAGAAGTTTGAAAAAAAACAAACAAAAAAAGTGAATTATAACGATATTGCGCATGCGCAGAATAATAGTGGAAATGTCACAAGCACAATGGAAGAGCAGATTGTGGTAGTTTTTAATGAGAACATTTGAATTAAAATTCATTGAGTTGCTTTTTTGTTCGTTGATGGGTTTGTTTTTAGCAGGACCCTTAACACAGGCAAAAGAAGTCGATTTGTGATGTATATAAATCATTTATTTAAGCAGAAAACCTAAAAAATATATCATGTATATCAGAAACTGAAAAATATAAATGTAAGTTTCAATAATGTCTTTTGTTTTTCGTTTAGCTTTTTTTTCACCGAGTTCATCCCAAGGAAGGCATTGCAGTTACTTTTTTTTTTATAATCAAATATCCTCAAGCAAGACATGTTACTGCCACTGTTTTGCAAGGAGTTACATAGGAGGAAAGTTATGAGAAAGAATAACAGGATATAGGAAGTGTCAGGAACTGGGTAAGAGAGGAATGAATGTGTCCATAAAAAGAGGCATCAGTTTATATATTGCTTGTAATGTAGAATTGATCGCCCACTTTATACCCACATTATAATAGTATAGAATGTTTTTTTTATAATCGTATCGCCCAAGCAAGGCATTTTACTGCCACTGTTTTGCAGGGGGTTACATAGGAGGAAACTTATGAGAAAGAATAACAGGTTATAGGAGGTGTCAGGAAGTGGGTAAGAGAAGGATGAATGAGGCCATAAAAAGAGGGATCAGCTAATATATTGATTGTAATGTAGAATTGATCCCCCACTTTATATCCACATTATAATAGCATAGAATTTTTTTTTATAATCGTATCGCCCCAAGCAAGGCATTTTATTGCCACTGTTCTGCAGGGAGTTACATAGGAGGAAACTTATGAGAAGTGGGTAAGAGAAGGATGAATGAGGCCATAAAAAGAGGGATCAGTTTATATATTGATTGTAATGTAGCATTGATCCCCCATTTCATATCCACATTATAATAGTATAGAATGTTTTTATAATCGTATCGCCCCAAGATTTTATTGCCATTGTTTTGCAGGGAGTTACATAGGAGGAAAGTTATGAGAAAGAATGACAGGTTATGGGGGTGTCAGGGATTGGGTAAGAGAAGAATGAGAATAATGATAAGAGTGGAGTGGACGGAGAAGAGAGTATCAGAGAGAGGATGCAGGTTAGTGAGATAGGAGAGGACTATTGAATTTACATTTAAATTCTTGGAGATTGTAGCTGTCGGGGAAGCAAGTAAACGGAAGGAAATTACATTGCTTATATTAATTTTTTTTATATAATCATATCGCCCCAAACAAGGCATTTTACTGCCACTGTTTTGCAGGGGGTTACATAGGAGGAAAGTTATGAAAAAGAATGACAGATTATAGGGGGTGTGAGGAAGAGAGTAAGAGAAGGATGAGAATACTGATGAGAGTGGAGTGGACGGAGAAAGGAGCATGAGAGAGAGGATGCAGGTTAGTGAGATAGGAGATGTCTATTGACTTTACATTTAAATGCTTGGAAATTGTAGCTGTCGGGGAAGCAAGTAAAAGGAAGGGAGTTCCACAGGCGGGAAGTTCGAGAAAAGAAGCTGGTGAAGTAGAATTTGCGTTTACATTTTATTGGCTTTATATTAAAAGAGTGGAACCTAGTTGCTAATCTTGTGACTCGAGTAAATTTATCTATAGGGGGCACCAGTGAGCTAAGTTCATCGGAGCAGAAGCCGTGAAAGTATTTGTAGAAGAGACACAGGGAAGTCACATTGCGCCGGTGAGCAAGTGACTGTATCTGAGCTGCCAAGTCGGGATCTATCATATTTCAGATTCTCCGTTGGATTTTAACAAGGACACCTAGGTGGATAACAGGAGCATTCGACCGGATAAGGCAGCAGTATTCAATGCATGGGCGGATGGTAGATTTATATATGTGCAGGATGGAATCAGGCGGAAAAAAATTTCCTGGCCTTACATACAGAACCGACTTTCCTAATGCGAAAGGTGTTACAAGAAGTGGATAAGTTAGAAGCAGGAACATTGCTATGGAGTGAGACTTTATTAAATTGACCTTGTGTCAAACATAACCAAATTCATTACAATCTAAGGGTTTCTCAGAAGGTCATCAGTATGTGAATTTGTAGAAGAATAAAAGTATATCGTTTTAAGTTCAAAGGAGAATTTTATTAACAGAAAAAATAACATCAATTTGTTAGAGTTAAATGTTCAAAGAGAAATAGTAGGTAAGGAGTTAAGTGTCCAGAAATCTAGTTGTAAGTAGCAGAATGTGTGTATGCAGAAAGAGTAACATGTTACTAATAAAGTCTGTGTTCCTTTCCGTTTTTATGGCCGGCGAGAAAATGAAAAGCCAGGTGAAGTAGAATTTGCGTTTACATTTTATTGGCTTTATATTAAAAGAGTGGAACCTAGTTGCTAATCTTGTGACTCGAGTAAATTTATCTATAGGGGGCACCAGTGAGCTAAGTTCATCGGAGCAGAAGCCGTGAAAGTATTTGTAGAAGAGACACAGGGAAGCCACATTGCGTCTGTCATTTCTATAAAGAATTTTATGGCAACTGCTGAGAGGATATACAAGGGAAAAACCAATGAAATTGCAAATTCTCTGGATTTCATCAAAGATCTTTAAATGCAGGAGCACCATAGAATTTATTCGGGCAACCAGACTTGCAACAGGGTCCTACCCTTTTACGGTTAGATCAACCAAATGCACACGACAATTCTACTCTACCAGCTTCTTTTCTCGCACTTGAAGCCTGTGGAACTCGCTTCCATATACTTTCTTTTTTGACGGTTACAACCTCCAGGAATGAAAATGCAAAATCAATTCCCATCTCTTATCCACTTGACTTCAGTCCTTTCTACTTCACCCCTTTTATCTTGTTCTTTTCCTTTCTCTACCTTCGCAACTGTCTTCACTCCTGTGTTCATATCCGTCTCGTGCCCTCTCTCTTTCATCCCCTGTAGTTGGTTCGTCTTTCTCTTCACTCTTTCTACATCACACCGTGTATCTTGTTATTTTCCTTTCTCCCTACCTTCGCAACTGTCTTCACTCCTGTGTTCATATCCTTCTCTTGCTCTTTCTCTTTCACCCCCTGTAGTTGGTTTGTCTTTCTCTTCACTCTTTCCACATCCCACCGTGTATCTTGTTCTTTTCCTTTCTCCCTACCTTCGTAACTATCTTCACTCCTGTGTTCATATCCTTCTCTTGCCCTTTCTCTTTCACTCCCTGTAGTTGGTTCGTCTTTCTCTTCACTCTTTCCACATCCCACCGTGTATCTGGTTCTTTTCCTTCCTCTCTACCTTCGCAACTGTCTTCACTCCTGTGTTCATATCCGTCTCTTACCCTTTCTCTTTCACCCCCACTGTAGCTGGTTCGCATTTCTCTTCACTCTCCTCCTGCCTAATACTTCAACTCGCTTATGTAAGCCCCTGCACATCAGTGGCGTTAATGCTTTGTTTGGGGTGAAATGATATTTTTAGTGGTCCTGTTTTTTTATGTTGTGTTTAGCCTGTTTGATACGGTCCCTGTGCTAAAATGGCTGTCTTATTCATCTCTGGTTTTGAATGATGTTTTTTTCTTGTTGTAGGGCTGCTCTAATTCTACCTGACCTCTATCAAAATCAAATTCCTCTCACTGTACGCTCAACCAAATCTCTGAAAAACTTGGGTCACTGGTGCCTCCACCACATGAATTTACTCGAGCAACCAGACTGGCAACAACGTCTCACCATTTTCTCGTTAGATCCACCCAATACAGGCGACAATTCTATCTCATCAGTGTCATTTCTTGCGCTTCCCACCCGTGGAACTCTCTTCCATATACTTGTTTTCTTGGCGGCTTTAATCTCCAGGAATTTAAATGCAAAGTCAATTCCCATCTCTTATCCACATAACTCCAAACCTTTCTACATCACCCTCTGTATCTTGTTCTTTTTCTTTCTATCTACCTTCGCAACTGTCTTCACTCCGGTGTTCACTTTCTTCTTGTCCTTTCTCTTTCACCCCCTGTAGCTGGTTCGTTATAGTCTTCACTCTCCTCCTGCCTAATACTTCAACACTCTTATGTAACTCCAGCCCGTTCTATATCACCCAGTGTATCCTGTTCTTTTCCTTTCTCTCTACCTTCGCAACTGTCTTCACTCATGTGTTCACATTCTTTTCTTGCCCTTTCTCTTTCACCCCTTGTAGCTGGTTCGTCTTTGTCTCTACTCTCCTCCTGCCTAATACTTCAACTCTTTTATGTAACCCCCTGCACATCAGTGGCGTTAATGCTTTGCTTGGGGTTGAAATGATTTTTTAGTGGTCCTGTGCTTTTGATGTTGTTCTTAGCCTGTTGTTTGATACGGTCCCTGTGCTAAAATGGCTGTCTTATTCATGTCTGGTTTTGCATTAATTCATTGATATTTCTTTCTTGTTGTAGGGCTGCTCTAATTCTACTTGACCTCTATCAAAATCAAATTCCTCTCACTGTACGCTCAGTCAAGTTGTTTTCAACAGTTTTTATAGGCAAATATAACAACTTTTAGATTTGCACTTGTTTCCTCCTGAAGATGCAATATTGTTCGATACCACGGAAGGCGGCAACGGTATTCGATTCGACACGAGTCGATACGTCTCCTGTCTAATATTTCAACTCTCTTATTTAACACCAGTGGCGTTAACGCCTTGCTTGGGGTGAAATGATAAAAAAAAGCACCATGCCATATGATGCAGCAATATTCAGACTATGAGCGAATGGTAAACTTTATAATATGTAAAATAGATTCGGGCGTGAAAAATTGTTTAGCACAAGAGAAGGAACCAACATTTTTAGCAGTAGACTTGCAATTGAATCAATAAAATCTTTCAACTTCTTGGAAGCAGAAAACAGTAACCTAAGAAAGCGTAGTGAGACATATTCCTGGAATTTAGCATCAGCTATACAGAGTGAAATGAGTAAAGGGTTCTCTCAGACAATTAATAGAAAGCAGTTTCGTATGAGAACCGTAAAACATAAGAAGACATTACATGTCCTCGTCTGAAACAGAATGTAGATCATTTTTTTAGATTATCTGCCAATCTTATCAAACTGGTGAGACTTATTTTCAAAACAAAAGTAAATATATATGTATAATTAGTCAATAGGTAAATCCGCTGCTAGGAAGGTTGGGTCACTTTATCGGTCCAGGATGTTTTTTCCTCCTGTATCCATCTTGCATATATGCAAATCAACCATCCATCCGTGCATGGAATAGTACTGTCATATATAGTCAGGCGAACCCGCTGTTCATCTCAGTATTCTTGACAGGCTCCAAAAGAGAATCAGTAATGTGATAGGTACCAACTTGGCTGCTCGACTCTAGCCACTTTCTCACGAACGCGATGTGGCTTCAACCAGACTGGCAACTGGGTCCCACCCATTCACAGTTAGATCAACCAAATGCAGACGAAAATTCTACCCCTGCAGCTTCTTTTCTCGCACTTCTCGCCTGTGGAACTCGCTTCCATATTCTTGCTTTCCTGACAGCTACAACTTCCAGGAATTTAAATGCAATGTCAATACTCATCTCTTAACCACTTGACGCTAGGTCTTTCTACATCACCCTGTTTATCTTTTCCTTTCTCTCTACCTTTGCAACTGTCATCACATCTGTATTCCCATCCTTAACTGGTTCGTCTTTCTCTTTACTCTCCTCCTATCTATATATATTTTTTTACTCTTATGTAGCCCCCTGCACATCAGTGGCGTTACCGCCTTGCTCGGGGGTGATACGATTAAAAAAAATTGAATAAAATAAAATTGTACTTTATTTTTTGGTTAATAAGTTTGATGAAATAAAACGGAAATTATGAAATCTTTTAAGAAAACAGAAAAGAAATAAATTAATCGGAGAAAAAAATGCTCAGAGACTGAACGGAGAAACTAAATTTTGCTATATACAGAAAGCGCAGAAGATGAGGTTCTTTGATGTGAAGATAAAAAACAGAGAAAACAAAAAAAATGTAAGCCTTCTTAAGTACCGATAAAATGCATCGTAAAAATGATATGACCTGAAAAAGAAAAGTAAGAAAACACTAAAAAAAAAGAAAAAAATAGAGCACAAAAATGTTGAAAAAAAATAAAGACGAAGCAAACTAATAAGATTTATTGAATTAATAGCGGAGAATTTCAGTAATTATTATAAGATGGGAAGAAAACTCTTCAAAAACACAAAAATCAGTGAAGTAGCCATTTTGTTCCTAATTCATTCCATCTCGAGAGGACAGAGTTTAAGCTAACTTCCTTATTAATTTTAAAACGAAATAAAGCACAACTTTACTCAAATATGACCAGTTTAATGAATAGCAGATGCAAGTGCTTAGAATTATCCTTTATGCTAGAGTCAGTCAATTAAGTGTTTTCGGTGATACACGCTTGGGTGATTATGTCTCCAAAGAGACATGATGAACTAGGTAGAAGATCTTCCTGCAGTAGGTTGCTTTTACATTCTAACTGGTTGCCAACCAAGGGTATAGAACCAAATTTTTCCTGTTATTTAACTCATAACTGAAGGGAACAGACGGATTAATACCTTTTCCAAGGGTATTTGCGCGCAAGTGAATGCAACGAATTTAACTGGAATTCGACCTCGGCTGGAATTCGATCTCGTTCCGAGCCGATATCCACTGCACCATAACGCACATCTGCACATAGGGAGTACGTAACTGATATCCTGCTTATTTCATCATTTTATCTCATCATCCTACAGTTAAAATGGCTATAGATAACCGTAAGTCCTGTACTTGCAGTTTCTTATAACGCGTTGTCTCGTTTGGGAAAGTCTCTTCCAAATTCTTGCTTTCAAATCAATACAGATCTTCAGAAATTTAAATGCAATATCAAGTGTCTCATTAATTCTTACATTTTGTTGTCCTGTCGTCTTAATAATATTTCGCTCATTTGGTACCACTTAGCAGTGTTAATCCCCCGACATATGTTTTTACAGATAGATAGATAGATAGATAGATAGATAGATAGATAGATAGATAAAAAGACTGAGATAGATAGATAGATAGATAGATAGATAGATAGATAGATAGATAAAAAGATAGACTGAGATAGATAGATAGATAGATAGATAGATAGATAGATAGATAAAGACTGAGATAGATAGATAGATAGATAGATAGATAGATAGATAGATAGATAAAAAGACTGAGATAGATAGATAGATAGATAGATAGATAGATAGATAGACTGAGATAGAT
>JBBBDQ010000619.1:1465000-1525000 GCA_037127315.1 Ascarosepion bandense | reverse complement strand
TAGATAGATAGATATAGACTGAGATAGATAGATAGATAGATAGATAGATAGATAGATAGATAGATAGATAGATAAAGACTGAGATAGATAGATAGATAGATAGATAGATAGATAGATAGATAGATAGTGGTCCTGGGTATGAGGGTAAATTGCGTCCGGCAGCAAAGCCTCTGATTGAAAGATTGTGAGGAGCATGGAACCACCACTTAATTGCAGTTGTTCCCAGGTCCACCCTGCCCCGAAGTGGTAGCACCTGTTACGGTCCCAGGTATGGGCAAATAGTTAACCCGCAAACTGTGGTCAAAACACTATGAAAGTACAAAAATAGACTTTAATAAAAAAAAAAAAATATATATATATACATAAAAATAGACGTTTATAGAAGAATACAGATTTTTTATGGAAAAATATTACCATAACACATTTTTGGAAGAAAAAAATAATTCTCAGCAAAACATTTTTAACACAAAGCAAGAAGACATTTTCAGTTTTCTAAAATAAAAATAGTAGAACAAAATTTTCATTGAAATCTGACTAAATGAACCTTCTCTTTACAACCGAACATTAAAAAAATACATTAAATCCCCACCTTTTTGGCATTAAACAACAGACTGAGGTTGATATGTACAGGCTGAGATAGATAGATAGATAGATAGATAGATAGATAGATAGATATGTACAGGCTGCGATAGATAGATAGATAGATAGATAGATAGATAGATAGATAGATAGATAGATAGATATAGGCTGAGATAGATAGATAGATAGATAGATAGATAGATAGATAGATAGATAGATAGATATGTACAGCCGAGATAGATAGATAGATAGATAGATAGATAGATAGATAGATAGATATGTATGTACAGGCTGAGATAGACAGATAGATAGATAGATAGATAGATAGATAGATAGATAGATAGATATGTACAGGCTGAGGTAGATAGATAGATAGATAGATAGATAGATAGATAGATATGTACAGGCTGAGATAGATAGATAGATAGATAGATAGATAGATAGATAGATAGATAGATAGATAGATGTACAGGCTGAGATAGATAGATAGATAGATAGATAGATAGATAGATAGATAGATAGATAGATGCTATATACATTATAAAGTAGAGAAAATGATAAATGAACAAGGATTAAGAAGGCGTTTGATAACCATTGACATTGCATTTAAATTTTTTATGACCAAAATTAACAAGAAAGCAAGAAGCCGGAACAATATTCCAAAAGCCAGAAGTGAAAGGGAAGAATCTGCTATCATAGAACTTACGTTTACTTTCAAGACGTAAAATGATGAGACGTTGTTACCAATATTAACAGGCAATTAAATGCCATACGTGATACACGCTCGGACGATCATTTCTCTTTCGAGACATGTCTGACTGGGAAATAAATTTTCCCCTCACATCACTTTCTGCGGCAGACTGGTTACCAACCAAGGCTATAGAACCCATGGGTTTTGCTATTTTAAGCATAGCTGGAGAGAAGCAACGGATTGATGCATTTGCAAGGGTATTTGTGCGTAAGTGAATGCAACGAACTCAACGGAATTCGAACTATAATTTATAAAAAATATTCATAGCTCTATTTCTATATTGAGCACTGTTTTGAATTAATGTTTTGAGCGTTGTTAATATTCTTCGTTCTTTATTTACCTGGATATATATATATTCTTCGTTCTTTATTTACCTGGATATATATATATATATAGTTTATAAGGCGTTCTGGTAAAAACTTTTGTACAGAATAGAACGAATATAGTGTGGTCAGAAGAAATGAAATAATTAAGCTCATAGAAATTAATTATAATTTATAACCCATCTAAACGATGTGTTCAGTTTTCATCTATCTATCTATCTATCTATCTATCTATCTATCTATCTATCTATTTCAGTTTGTACTGTTAAATATAACAGACAATGAATGTCTATTATGTTTCATCATGGGCTGTTCTAAACATCGTATATTGGCTTTAATTTCAGGTGAAAATAAAGGCAAAAATAAAAACATCCACCATCAGCGACGATTTTATCTTGTGTTGACATAAAACTTTGCTAAGCAACAATGACAGTTACCAAAAATAGCAAACGCAGTTCGTAAATTTGTGATGCGGTTCTATGACGTCACACCGCGTGAGAGCTCAAAATGATAATAGAACCATATATTTAAATGCAATGTCATGTGTTATGACCAGATTTAAACCTGATTTTATTAAGTGTGGGTTGTTTGGATTTAATGTAGATGGCCTCCAATATCTGATGGTTCTTTTTACTGTGTGTATGAGTGAGGATTATTGTATTGTTAACTAAAATCTGTCTGATATTACCTACATGGCTATGTTTTTCTAAGAAATGTTGCTTAATTGTACCCTGATCATATATATAAAGAATAAATGAATTTTTCTTTTTAGGCCTACATTTTCATGACATCAATCATTATTGTAGTCGAAACTCTTGTTCGAAATAGACGCATCGTTTGTTATTTTTACTTTACATGTATGTGCATGTGTTAAAATGAGTCAATTTCTTTACGTTTGAGTAGTAAAAATACATTTAAATGACGTCATTCAGTGTCCGAAGCATTTTATAGATTTGTAGTACCCCCTTACTACACCCCCCTGTCAGAAATAATACTACCTAAACATATTAAATTTGTCTTCTTCTCCCTCCTCTTCTCCAGGTGCTTCCACCTAGGTCACGAACTACTATCCCAGAAATCCCTTCATCTCTCATTCCCTCTCTTTCTCTCTCTTTGGCCCATCCCTACTGACCAACAACTAGTAGCAGTTCAGCTTTTTTTTAGTTCCTCAAAAGATTTCACACCAGCCACACGTGTTACTCCCTCCAGCGGACATTTTAGCCAGCCACGAGGGACTCACTCAAGAATGTAGACGAAGTTGAATAAAGTTTGTTTTAACAGGTTAATATTTGTATCTCTTAATTATTATCCAAAACATACTAGGTACAAATATTAGGTACAAATATTACGGAACCCCACAATGGTAAAAAAGGATTAGTCATTAAAATCTTTTACAAGCGGTCATCGTTTTGGCGCGAGATTTTTATCAAAAAAACATGTTGATGTTTCTTGTTTCATGATTAATAAAACATGTTTTAAGTTTTATTAATCATGAAACAAGAACAGAAATTAAATAAATAATTTTCATCTCTTGGCAAGATGGATTAGGGTCAATGAAGCTGATTTCTTTATTTTCTCTGTTTATGTTCTCTGTTGTTATTTTCTTGGTTTGACTCACGAGGCGTTTATCCTCTTCTCATTATGGAACGCATAAGCACGCACTGAATGCTTAACGAAAGTAGCGAATGAACTGAACAAATAAAAAAAAAAATAGATTAATGTCTAAAATTTGATAAATATTTACTTCTGTTTGGAATTACAGATTGAAATATATTCTGGCAGATAATGGCGCCTCTTTTTACAGGATTATCAGTTTCAGAACCGGATAAGAGATGACTGGATTTTCGCTTTTATACATTGACGGAAAATAAATTGCAATCCAACCAATACGTATTTAATTTGATCAAGATTAATCCGGTGTACAAAAAATGCTTTCATTTTGGAATCAATCTCTGGAAGAGGTTTCAAAACATTCATTATACTATGAGAATATTTTATGATAATGGATTTTAAAAGCTCTTTATTCACATAAAAAAATTACTGAAAAGGGAAAAATCATTTTCAGAGACTTATTACATGAAACTTGTTTCATTTTATACTAAAAAAAACTGCAATGGATTTAATATGTTTTAATTTAATCAAATTTAATCGAAATCGACTGATTACAGAAAATAATTTCTTACACGGATTCATATTTGAAGGTTGATACTGTGGCTGATGCTATAAAAGCAAAATTATATTACACTAGCAGTATAGTCCGGCGTTGCTCGGGTGTAATGAAAGCTTTAAAACTAATCCATGGTCCTGGAGCTCAGACTCAGCCTAAAGAATATTTGAAATAATAAAATAATTGCGACAATTTACCAATCGCACCTAATATATATATATATATATATATATATATATATATATATATATATATAGCAGTATAGCCCGGCGTTGCTCGGGTGTAATGAAAGCTTTAAAACTAATCCATGGTCCTGGAGCTCAGACTCTTTGGACATTGACACGAAAAACTAAAACGCAATAGTTGTTTCCGTAGACTGAAAGAAAAATGAATAGATGTAAGTCAAATTTTGATTTCTTGGTATCGATATCAAATAATTTTTTTTCGTCGTAAACTGAATTTTGAAGGCTAAATAAGTCCTCTGAGTAAATGGTATCATGGCTGAGACTAAGAACTACAATTATACCTACTTAGAGCCAAACCGAAGCAAAAACTAAAATAAAAGGGCTGAAAAAAATATACAGACATACAGGCAAATAAACAGACACACACAAAAACATCTTGCCTTTCATATATATATTTTATCGATTTTCTGCACTATTGTAAGAACTGCAAACTTGAAACTTCTGAATATCGTTTCTTATGTCTTTGTCTATGAGTGTATGAAATTTGATTAAAATCGGACCACTCCTTCTATAACCCGATTTTTTTTATTATCGATTTTTAATATTTATTGGGGTACCTCGACACAAAACCTAGCTAAGAACACTCGTAGAGGCTTACAGTACAACTGTGTAAATTTTCAAGAAAATCTGTTCAGCCGTTTCGAAGTGTATAGGTAACGGACACACACACAGACACATACACACAGGCAAAGTTCCTTTTATAAATAAGTTTAGATATTAATTCAACATTTAATCTCCTTCGAATCAGTTCCCGTCTGAAGCCACACGCTTCACTCTTCGTCGGTTCCATTGATTGGAACATTACTGAAACTAATATTTTTGGGGATAGCGAGCAGCCGTTTCGTTGCATTCGTCGCCGTGAACTCGTCTTCCTATCAAGTGAGTTATAACAAAATTTGCGTGGACAATTCGTTGGTTGTTGGATCTGCAGAGTATTGTCAGTCAGTGAAGTGCCATACATGATACACTCTAGGGCGAAAGAGACATGACTGACTGGGCAGAATATTTTCCCGCAGTATGTTGCCATTACATTCTGTGGTAGACTAGTTGCCAACCAAGGTTATAAAACCCAATCTGTTTTTGTTACGTCGGGTAACAGAATTATGTGAAATGATACAAAACAACGCAATAGTATAAAAGTAGGTGTATTGACAGGAAAGAGAAGTATTTACAAGAGGTGAGGATTAGTAGAATACAGAACAAGGTAATTAGTATACAGTATCGTCGTAGAGACGTGATAGATTGACTAGTAGAACACTTCCGGTGCAATACCAGAAATACCCGACTGACTCGCTCACTCGACTTCCTTCCTCGAGGTATAATCACTACTATTTTATAAAGTGATTCGAATAGTCCATTTCCGTGGAAAGGTGGAGAGCGCCCCAACAGTTTTGTTACTTTACCCATAACTGGAGGGAATAGACGGATTAATACTTTTCCAAGGGTATTTGCGCCTAAGTGAATGCAGGGAATTCAACTGTAATTCGAACTCGGCTCCCCGATTTCTCGTTCCGAGCTGATAGCCATTGCACCACAACGCCCATCAGCAGAATGTTGTACTTGGCCAAAAATCGCTGAACAAGTTATAGCAAGTGATGGAAATGCCTTGGTGGGGGTGTGACGGCCACACTCTACACACCTTCCTGCAAAAAACACTAAATAAGAAAACTCTGAAATGAGTGGCATTTGTTTTTTTTCTTTTAATCATGTCTTTTCAAGTTGAAATGATTAAAGAATGTAATACTGAAAGAATTTAATGGGTATGAAAGAGAATGGGTGAGGAAAAAGGACAATAAAAGAACGGGTGCCAGGAAGACAGAAAATGACGATAAAACCAGTAAGACGCATTTGGCTACTGGGAGTGAAATAGAATGAGAGGACAATAGTGAGGAGAAAGGGACAATAAAAGAACAGGTTTCAGGAAGAGAGAAGAAATCGATAACAACCGCCAAAATAAAAGAACCGGTTTCTGAAACAGGGAACAAGGGATGAGCCTCTTCACCTGTTCAATAGACGTGGGTGGAGTGTGAACCGGGCGATAGTTTAATCTATCTACTCCAATTGATAAAAGAAGAAAAGAGTGAAAAGATTGGAAAAGAGAAAGCCGGAAACCACATCCTAAACAGGGAACAAGGGATGAGCCTCTTCACCTGTTCAATAGACGTGGGTGGAGTAGGAACCGGGCGATAGTTTAGTCTACCTACTCTAATTGATAAAAGAAGAAAAGAGTGAAAAGATTGGAAAAGAGAAAGCCGGAAACCACATCCTAAACAGGGAACAAGGGATGAGCCTCTTCACCTGTTCAATAGACGTGGGTGGAGTGTGAACCGGGCGATAGTTTAGTCTATCTACCCTAATTGATAAAAGAAGAAAAGAGTGAAAAGATTGGAAAAGAGAAAGCCGGAAACCACATCCTAAACAGGGAACAAGGGATGAGCCTCTTCACCTGTTCAATAGACGTGGGTGGAGTGTGAACCGGGCGATAGTTCAGTCTATCTACTCCAATTGTAAAAAAATAAGGAAAAGTGAAAAGATTGGAAAAGAGATGTAAAAAAAAATCGGGAAGGAAATCACAATTTACTTGACATGTGCTGGTGTTAACAAGTAGAAATACATTTAATATATATATATATATACATATTAAATATATTAATTCGCATATATATATATATATATATATATATATATATATATATATATATTATTATTATTATTCAATTATATATATATATATATTAAATTAAATATTTAATTCGCATCTGGTAATTCTCCAATGAACCTATATTATGATAGATAGTAAATATATTTTGCTTTTTTAAAACAAACGTTTATTTAGTTATTAATTCCTGATATATTTGTATTATCTATATACAGGGTTTTCATAAAATTCGTGTACACTTTAGAAAATTTATAACTTTATTTGTACTTGCGATAGAAATAATTTGTAAAAAAAATGCGGTCCTTACGTATTATCGGGAGGACCTTTGATTTTTACTTTTTCTTTTTTTTCCCCGCTTATAACACCAAGGAACTGGAAAAATCAGGCTTTCATCACCTCAACGTCAACCACAAGTACAACTTTGTGGATTCGAACACCGGGGCTCATACGCAGACAGTGGAACGCCTATGGGGATCGACAAAGTGGCGAAACAAGAAGCACTGTGGCACTGCACGTCACCATTTGGAGTCGTATTTGGCCGAATTCATGTGGCGGAAGCATGTTGCCTGTACTGATGTCTTTGAGTCACTTTTGGAAGCAATTGCGACGTTCTGGCCTCCGGAATTACAAATGTAATGTTATTTTATTCTTTTAACCGTTTCAATAAATAATTTACTTTAATTTTTGAGTCGTTTTTTTAAAGGTCCTCCCGATAATACGTAAGCACCAAAAATGCTATAACGTTTAATATACCTAGATATAGTATAGTTTGTGAATAATTCTTTACTACAAAATTTGGAACATTTTTTAAATGAATAAAAACTTTTTTTTTTTCATAATTAATTTGATCCATGGTTTGAACTGAGGAAAAAGTAAACTGTGTCCTTTGGTTGGCTGAATTGAAATCTACTATTGCTGTAAAAGCAAGTTTTGAAATGAACACAATAATTAACCACCTCATACGAACACGATTGCTAAATGGATGAAAAAATTTAAAGTGACGGGTTGTCCATAAAGATCGTGTGCACATTTAAAAAATTATAAATTATTTGTATTTGCGATAGAAATAATTTGAAAAAGGGATTTCGAGACATGATCGCCCAAAGCGTGTATCATGTATGGCACTTGACTGTCTGACTGAATATAAAAGTTGGAAACATGATTAAGGCTTTTACTGGGCACAAAATAGGGGAACGGTTTTCTATTGTTATTAAGTAATAAACTCATCCCCCACTAATTACTCAATAATATAATACATCTCTTTGCCCTCTAGCTATGAGTCAAATAACAGGACAGATTGGGTTCTACAGCCTTGGCTGGCAACCAGTCTACTGCAGAAAGCAATGGCAACCTACTGCGGGATAATATAAGATAAGAGACATGATTGACTGGGCAGAAGATTTTCTATCCTGCTCTTTAAACTATAGCTGAATGGAAGAAGAGATGTATTGTATTAATCAGTAGTAATTAGTGGGGGATCAGTTTATTGCTTCATAACAGTGGAAAACCGATCCCCCACTTTATACCCAGTAGAAGACTTAATCATTTTTCCAAATATTATATTCAGTCAGTCAGTTAAGTGCCATACGTGATACACGCTTTGGGCGATCATGTCTCGAAAGAGACATGACTGACTGGGCAGAAGATGTTCCCGCAGTAGGTTTCCATTGCTTGATGCGGCAGACTGGTTGCTAGCCAAGGCTATAGAAACCAATCTGTCCTGTTATTTAACCCATAACTGGAGGGAAGAGACGGAATAATACCTTTCCCAAGGGTATTTGTGCGTAAATGAATGCAAGGAATTCAACTAGATTTCGAACTCGGCTCCCCGATTTGTCGTTCCGCGTCGATATTCACTGCACCACAAAGCACATCCTATGACCTTACACCAACAAATTAATTCCTTTTTCGATCGCAGCAAAACGTCTTCATAGGGGATTTTCTAATGAAAATCAAATTCGAGCCTTCTCCGAAAACAGAGAGAATGCCTCTCAAAAGCTATCAAATAGCTGCCTAATTAATGAGTAGATTTCATTACAGAAAACTATGATATGTATTTACCTATACTTCTGTGATGAGGTAGTATTTACATTATTTACATTGTTCGGACTGTTGTCCTCATCTTCATTGCCATGTTTACGACGTTTCGGCCGTTGTACGCTCCGGCTTTCTGTATTTGTCTATACTTCTGTGATGAGGTAGTAGTTACATTATTTATATTGTTCGGACTGTTGTCCACATCTTTATTGCCATGTTTACGACGTTTCGGCCGTTGTACGCTCCGGCTTTCTGTATTTGTCTATACTTCTGTGATGAGTTAGTAGTTACATTATTTATATTGTTCGGACTGTTGTCCTCATCTTTATTGCCATGTTTACGACGTTTCGGCCGTTGTACGCTCCGGCTTTCTGTATTTGTCTATACTTCTGTGATGAGGTAGTAGTTACATTATTTACATTGTTCGGACTGTTGTCCTCATCTTTATTGCCATGTTTACGACGTTTCGGCCGTTGTACGCTCCGGCTTTCTGTATTTGTCTATACTTCTGTGATGAGGTAGTAGTTACATTATTTACATTGTTCGGAGTGTTGTCCTCATCTTTATTGTCATGTTTACGACGTTTCGGCCGTTGTACGCTCCGGCTTTCTGTATTTGTCTATACTTCTGTGATGAGGTAGTAGTTACATTATTTACATTGTTCAGACTGTTGTCCTCATCTTTATTGTCATGTTTACGACGTTTCGGCCGTTGTACGCTCCGGCTTTCTGTATTTGTCTATACTTCTGTGATGAGGTAGTAGTTACATTATTTAAATTGTTCGGAGTGTTGTCCTCATCTTTATTGTCATGTTTACGACGTTTCGGCCGTTGTACGCTCCGGCTTTCTGTATTTGTCTATACTTCTGTGATGAGGTTGTAGTTACATTATTTATATTGTTCAGACTGTTGTCCTCATCTTTATTGTCATGTTTACGACGTTTCGGCCGTTGTACGCTCCGGCTTTCTGTATTTGTCTATACTTCTGTGATGAGTTAGTAGTTACATTATTTACATTGTTCGGACGGTTGTCCTCATCTTTATTGTCATGTTTACGACGTTTCGGCCGTTGTACGCTCCGGCTTTCTGTATTTGTCTATACTTCTGTGATGAGGTTGTAGTTACATTATTTATATTGTTCGGACTGTTGTCCTCATCTTTATTGCCATGTTTACGACGTTTCGGCCGTTGTACGCTCCGGCTTTCTGTATTTGTCTATACTTCTGTGATGAGGTAGTAGTTACATTATTTACATTGTTCAGACTGTTGTCCTCATCTTTATTGTCATGTTTACGACGTTTCGGTCGTTGGACGCACCGATCTTCTCTATTTGTCTATATTTCTGAAATGAGGCAGTATTTACATTTACTGTTCGGACTGTTGTACGAATCTTTATTTGTTAGTGAAAAACATTGATATCAAAATCTCTAATTTGAGCATAGAATTATTTATGTTTACGACTCTCCACAATTTTCTATTTTTTTGTAGCTCTTAACAAACTGAGTTGTAAAATACATTTTCCATTGTAAACTCCCATAATGATCTGGTTTACCCGCTAATTAAAATCGAAACATTTTTTACCAAAATTTCGAACGTGTTAGAGAAGGAATTTTAAAAAAATTAAAATAAATAATTTTTTATCTTTCCTCTTAATAATAACAAACTGTTATTATTAAGATGTTTGTAACAAACATTTTGGTGGAAAAAGTTCGTTTTTAAATTTAGGGCTTTTTTTTTTTCATCGATTTAGTGGAGGTACCTTAACTGATGAAAAGTAAAATATTTAGATTTTATTGAATGAAACAAGTTGAATATCTTTTTAAAGTGTTCTCTTTTAAGTTATTTTGAAGAGATGAGTTTTTTATTTGAAAATTTTTTTACAAACTTTTTGAGAGATAAAAAGGGTGGGTATTTGTTTTAATTTCCGATTTCCTGTGATTTATTTAAAATTAGGAAATCATTGAAGGTGTAACAAGCTTTGCTTTTCACAAGGTAGCTGTTTTACAGTCCTGTTCTTAAACAATTTT
Organism: Ascarosepion bandense; assembly: GCA_037127315.1. Taxonomy (NCBI): domain Eukaryota; kingdom Metazoa; phylum Mollusca; class Cephalopoda; order Sepiida; family Sepiidae; genus Ascarosepion; species Ascarosepion bandense. Next base: position 1,514,213 of record JBBBDQ010000619.1, on the reverse strand, counting down.
TACAATAAAAATGTCAACAATTAACAAATTGGGTGCATCAAAATTCTGATTGTTTTTCCTTTTGATTTAAAAAAAAAATGGTTGAAATATTTTTACACTCTAGTTTGAAACGGAAAGTCTCAATATATATATTTCTTATTTCTTTCTTTTTTTCCAATCTTTTCACTCTTTCCTTTTTTTTTTCAATTGGAGTAAATATTGCCCGGTTCACACTCCACCCACGTCTATTGAATAGGTGAAGAGGCTAATCCCTTGTTCCTTGTTTAGGATGTGGTTTCTGGCTTTCTCTTTTCCAATCTTTTCACTCTTACGTAACCCCCTGCGCTTCAGTGGCGTTACCGCCTTGCTCGGGGTGATATGATTAAAAAAAAAAAAAAAAAAAAAAACTATGTTTGGCTTTTGATACAAGACAAACATGTACCAATAATAAAATGGCTGCATTCTTCCGGTTAAGTTTCAGAACGTCTGATTCTAAACGTCCGTTCTGTTGGTAGCCCGCTAGAGAATTGAAAACGATCCGAAGACACCCCCATTGAAAAAAAAAAAAAACGATGCGAGGCTCCCCATGAAAGAAACTCGAAAAAAAAATTCAACAAAAGTAAAAGAAACAAAGAATATTATTAATCAATAAAATAAAAGTCATAAAATTATGGCAGCACCGAACTTTTAAGGTTATTGAGAAAAATAGGGAGGTTCTATGAAAACTAATTGTTCTTTTTTCTTCGGCAAAAGATATCAGTGAGTACAGGGTATAATGAGGAAAAGGTTGAAGATAATGCCACCCACACAGAGACACTCCACACCCCCAACTAACCTCATATATATATATATATATATATATATATATACTTGGCAGAAAAAGATGGGGCGAGATGGGGTTGAATGGAGAAAGTTACTCGAATCTACAGTCAATTGGATTTCGATAGCATATCCAGACATAATCGCAATTAGGACGCATTTCTTTTTCTATCCTTTCCATTCGCCATTTTACTCCCAAATTTACCCCCAATATTCGTACCATTATTCCCAGGTTAGCGTTTGCGTTTGTTCCGGTTCATTTCACATCCTGTAAGAGACTTTGATGGTGGTCACTTCTCGCCCCATCTGGCGTCGGTGCTCTTTAGACTACCAAACGAACAGACAATGAGATCGTCTTGTTCTAAAAATCGTAAAACGATATAGCAAGACATATATATACGTGTGTGTGTGTGTGTTTTTGTGCTTGTATGTGTGGGTTGCACTCACGTATAAAAATAGTGATTTCACCAGCGTTATTTAAATGGTGACAAAAGGCCGAATTTGTGGAGCACCCAGTAATGTTAGAAAAGTGCTGGACATGTTTGATAAAAGTACACATGATATATATAGTCATTCGCAGACAGATGTTTCGCTGTATCACAGCTCATCAGTACGGTTAGACTCCGACTGCTCTTTACCCAGGATTGAGAATTACACACGCATATATATATATATATATATATATATATATATATATATATATATATATATTTTAATTCAGATACTTCAATCCAAGGGAAAAAAGCAGGAAGGTAAATTCCAAAAAAACCGATCCTAATTAATATTAAAAATTTATTTTAATATTAAAAAATGATACAGGAAGAGAGCTCCATGTAATAAAATATTACAGAGCAAATATATATTAAAAAGGATTAATTCAAAGATGTTGAATGGCCATTTCGATATGAAGATCCCCACGGGGGACGACACATCACCTCAGCTGTTGAATGGCCATTTCGATATGAAGATCCCCACGGGGGACGACACATCACCTCAGCAACATCTTTGAATTAATCCTTTTTAATATATATATATATATATATATATATATATATATTTCATGGATAATACATATTTCGCAGCCCAAAAACTTGCTGCTCGTCAGACCCAAATGACACAAAATCCAGAAAAGAATTACACATGCATATATATATATCATTTGGGTCTGACGAGCAGCAAGTTTTTGGGCTGCGAAATATGTATTATCCATGAAATTATAGAATATCTTAATTTATATCTATATATTAATTTGTTTAAAGATTATTTTTAATTCATACTCGTATTTGAATAAGTAATCTGTTTCGTTCTTTTTTTCATAATTAAACAGTATATTTATATATCAGTCAGTCAATTAAATGCCATACGTGATACACGGTTGGGCGATCATGTCTCGAAAGAAACATGACTGACTGGGCAGAAGATTATCTCGTAGTAGGTTGCCATTGCTTTCTGCGGTAGACTGGTTGCCAGTCAAGGCTACAGAACCTAATCTGTCCTGTGATTTGACATAGAGGGGAAGAGATTATATTATATTATTAAGTAGTAATTAGTGGGGAATCAGTTTATTGCTTCATAAACAATGGAAAAACCTTCCCCCATATTATGCCCAGTAGAAGCCTTAATCATGATTCCAACTATTATATTAAGTCCGTCAGTTAAATGGCATACGTGATACAGGGTTTGGCGATCATGTCTCGAAGAAGACATGACTGACTGGGCAGAAGATTATCCACCAGTAGGTTGCAATTATTTTCTGCGGTAGACTGGTTGCCAGCCAAGGCTAAAGAACCCAATCTGCTCTGTTATTTAGCCTAAAACTGGAGGGAAGAGACAGAATAATACCTTTCCCAAGGGTATTTGCGCGTAAGTGAATGCAAGGAATTCAACTGGAATTCGAACTCGGCTCCCCGATTTCTCGTTCCGAGACGATATCCAATGCACCACAACGCACATCCTATATATATATATATATATATATATATATATATATATATATATATATATATAATAATGATAATATACACGCTAAAAAGTTTGCGTTTTTCTACCGAGAGCCCGTAGCTCAGAGGTAGGTAGAATCGCCGACTGACGCCAATTCGGTCGGGTTTCAGTTCTGGGTAAAAAGCTATCGACTGTCTAACCGCACTGATGATGTGCCAAGCAGATCTGTCTGCGGATGACTAGATAGATAGATAGATAGATAGATAGATAGATAGATAGATAGATAGATCGCCCGGTTCACACTCCACCCACACCTATTGAACAGGTGAAGAGGCTCATCCCTTGTTTCCTGTTTAGGATGCGGTTTCCGGTTTTTCTCTTTTCTAATCTTCTCACTGTTTTTTTTTTTTTTTCAATTGGAGTAGATAGACTAAACTATCGCCCGTTTCACACTCCACCCACATCTATTGAACAGGTGAAGAGGCTCATCCCTTGTTTCCTGTTTTGGATGTGGTTTCCGGTTTTCTCTTTACTAATCTTCTCACTCTTATGTAGCCCCCTGCACATCAGTGGCGTTACCGCCTTGCTTGGGGTGATATGATTAAAAAAAAAGAGATAGATAGATAGATAGATAGATAGATAGATAGATAGAAAGAAACAGACTGAGATAGATAGATAGATAGACATCTAGATAGATAGATATCTAGATAGATAGATAGATGTTATAAACTATATTTAGTTGTTATACTTTTATTTTTTTTGTTTTTTCTTAAACTTTGAAATGAAAACAACCGGTTTATATTGAAACTCCGACTGATGAAAGACAGTGCCTTTGACAGGTATCGAACTCTTTTCAAATAAGTGTACTCACTAAAAATAACATATTTTTAGTAATAATAATTAAAGCCGGATGAAAAAAAATCGTTCTAAATGTGTAGATGTGAATGGACGGAAATAGTTAGCTCGAAAGACAAACAAACCTTAGAAAATATTTGGATTTGAATAGAATTGGTTCGATGCATAATCAACACGTTTGCTTGTACCTGTCAAACCCGTTTGCACTCTTAATAAATAATACAACCAAAACAACCCAGATCTACTCGCTCAGAACTGTAATCAATAAGCAAAAAAAAAAAAAAAATCACGTCTAAGTGTTCGGACATCGAACAATAAACACATCGGAAATTCGTCAGAAGACTGAATATTTTCTGTTCGGCCATTTTAATTCTATAGCATACAATTCCTTCATTTGTATTTAGTAACCATCTTCAGGACGTAACCGATCATGGTTCCGCACGACATCCTGTCATTCATAACTTCAAACTAGGTTCGATTTTTACCATGCATTTGTAAGACTTGTCTGTCACCATTCACAAAAATTTAATTATTGCTGTGGCCTCTTAGGGCCAGGACGAAAGAAAGTAATATAAGAAGGTAAGTTGAACTAGTGTATTGGAATAACAGAATATATATACAAAATAAGTGTCTTATTAGTTAGCAGATAGAAGTATCCTTCAGAACTGTCAAGTTCAATTGCATCTCGACTGACACGCCGGAAGTCTCGCAGGTTAGTATTTATGAAGGAGTAAGAGTTCATTCAATGTAGATACGACCCCATAATTATATATATATATATATATATATATAACCGGCCATTATTTATTTAAACAATTCCCGACAAAACTGTCCACATAACGTTAAAACGTCGGTTCTAAAACAATCACCGAGAGTAACCATCACAGACAATCTTTCCTACCATCCATCAGGCTAGTTTCCCTGAAAGTAAAACACTGCGTCTCCTCAGGTTAACTCTCACAACAGATCTCGAGTAGACTGACTATATAGATTCCATAGCTAAATCCGCTGCTAAGAAGGTTAGTTTTCTGTGCAGGATTGTTTCAGAAGGAAAAAAACTTCCTGGCCCTGCACAGAGAACCGACCTTCGTAGCAGTGGATTTAGCTATGGATTCTATACAGTCATTCCACTTGAGTTCTGATGTGATAGTTAAACCGAGGAGACGCAGTGTTAGAGACCACCAAGGGGTTAATGTGGATGTCACAGTTGGGCATCAGTCCGGGGTGGGAAGTTGGGTACAGATACTCCAGACGACCCCAATGTCGAGTTGATGGAGAATCTGCGAGCGAAGCACTCAGCCTTGATTGTTATAGAGGTAAGGACCTCAAATTAGTTGATTAGAATTCTTAAAGCTATGTAAGAAACCACTTAATTCTACCATCTGACATAGGTTATTTAAAGAATAGGCGTTTAATTAAGAATCCAGCTCTGGATAAGAGACTCTCTGCCTTGAGAAAAGCACAAGACCAACTACTCAAGAATGATCTCAACAAATATCGAGAAAATATAATCAAGGACAAGACGTACCATACCAATTCAAACGATCAGAGTAGAACCACATTTCAGATGCTTCAAGTTTTTCCTTCATCTTCATTCACTGCCATATTGAAGAATTGACAACACAAAGCAATCCAGTACTCTATTCCTTGTTTCTAGCGAAATTGTCCTGTTTCTTAATACTTTACTCAACTTCTGGAATGCCTCCTTGTGCTTTTGGATTTCAGGAATATAAATGTATAGAAACTGCTGTGACCACAAAGTGAGGGATCAATTTATGTATTGATTGTAATATGGAATTGATCCCCCACTTTATATCCAGTATTCTTCTGTAGAACCACATTTCAGTTGCTTCAAGTTTTTCCTTCATCTTTGATGATATTGTCCAGCATTCACTGCTATATTGAAGAACTGACAACACATAGCAATCCAGTACTCTATTCCTTGTTTCTAGCGAAATTGTCCTGTTTCTTAATACTTTACTCAACTTCTGGAGTGCTTTCTTCGCCATACCAATTCGCCTTCGGATCTCTGTGTCACACTTTCTGCTTTTTGTTATAACACTTCCAAGCTATTTAAATTTTTGTACCTGCTTGATTCTAGTATCCCCAACTTGTATTTGGCATCTTGGGCTGCATTTTTTACTGATGACCATACATTCGGTTTTCGTGCAGTAGTCCTTCCTTATCACTCTTTTTAGCTACCTTATCCTTTCTGTAAAAGTTGCAGATTTTCCATTGCAGATACTGACCCATTCTGTCATACCGAGTGTTATATTCAATGTCTGCTAATACCGTACAAAGCTGATACAAGATGATCAAGTGTTTCTGGATATTTCTCACAGTGTAGAGGGCTCGGTGATGCTTGGTAAATTGATCTTGTGCCAAACAGGTGTATTATGTAAATTTCAGAAGGTTGAAGGTGGGATGTTTAAATGTGGAAGGATAAAATATTTCGTTTTTACACTATAGCAAAGATTTATGAACAGAATGACAAAATTGTTAGAAGATAAATATAAGTGAAATTTCGTTAACTGAACACGATAACCCATTTGTGAGAAGAAAAATGTTCATTGAGAAAATGCATGTGGTTTTCTCGTTAAAATTGTTCAAAGAGATATGTAAGTATTTAAAATATCCACCAAATTTTAGAGTTAATAGCAGAATGTTAAGTTTTATGTTCCGTTCACTTTTTAGTAGGTCGGCGGCAGGGTGAGAAAGAAGAAATAAAGAAATAGTACTTAGCGAGTCATGTTATTATTTTTTTCCTAAGCTCACATCGCGTGACGCAATAGAACTCTAATAACATTGCCAGTATCGATTTCTCTCTCCGTTGTTTTTAAACCAACCAAAGGAAAGTATCCCAGCGGGAGAAGGGAAAGTATCACAGCGGGAGATGGTGTCACAGAATGACAAAATTGTAAGAAGAAAAATATAAGTGAAATTTTGTTATCGCAGAGTGTCCTTGTTGTTGTTGGTTTTGGTGGCGTGGAGGGAAAATAAAGAAAAAGAAAATAGGTAGAAGAGGTTGGCGAGACGTGGCCGAGTCAGCTTGAAGTTTCTTTCTGTCAATGTGACGAGATGCTATCAGATATCGCTCTCATTCTGACTGCCTTTGACATTTCTTTTGTTACATTGCCACAATGTCCGTCAACTTAACCGCTCCCATGCTGGACTGTGTTTGACCAGTCACCAAGGTCGTTTAAATAGTGAAGTCTCTCCTGTTGCCGGCTCCAGCAGACATTTTCGCTTCTAGGTGTTTGAATCCGATTTCGCGAGTGTGCAATTTGATTTAGTGTCTTTTAGTTAGTTGATTGATGATATAAGATTTGTATCCTATGACAGAACCTGAATTTTGGGTTCACAAACTTTTATTATGTGTTTGCCATCATTATTAAGTCATCTTTCAATATAAATCAATTTCTGCTATGGTCGCACTACCTACCAAGTCTGCAGGAAAACCTAAAGCAGGTAGTGGTGTGTTGTTATGACTCCATTTCATGTTTTTACATATCCCCCTAACATCCATAGTGTTACATAGACAAAGTTCTCCTTCGTGTGTGGGCTGGACTTAACAAGACAATTTTTTGTATATCTCTTAAGCTGTGGTTTCCAGGGATTCTTTCAATGTGTTGTTTTGTTCCATTTTTTATCATTCCAAGTGCACCTACTATCACTGGTACAACTCTTGTTTTCAATTTCCTCATTTTTTTCTATTTCAATTTCCATATTTTTATATTTTGACAGTTTTTCGAGTTCCTTGGTTGCTATGTTACAATCCGCTGGACAAGCCATATCAATTAATAGGCAAGTTTTTTTTTTCTTTCTGGTTGTTAACAATATTGTCCGGCCTATTTGTTTCAGTTTTTCTGTCTGTATAGATGGTGTAATCCCATAGAATGGTGACATCTTCCATTTCTGTAACCGGTGCTGGGTGATGTTCATACCACTGTTTATTTACATATTTTCCATAGTGTTTGCACATTATCTAGTGTAAATATTGTCCCACTCTATCCTGACGATTTTTATATTCATTTGGATCAAGTCCAGAACACCCTGAGATTAGATGGTCTATTGTTTCTTAGTGTTTAGCACAGAACCTGCATTTTGGATCCACATTATTATGTGTAATATTTGCCTGAAAGTTTTTAGTGAAAAGACTTTGGTCTTGCGCTGCAAGAATAAAGCATTCAGTTTCAGACTTTAATCCAGATGCACGTAACCATCGATGAGTATTAACATTATCAACATTGGATTTAGTTGCACGTTCTGGATATTGGCCATGCAAAGGTTTGTCGTGCCAGCGTTGTTTCATCTGTTCAAGAGCTTTATCTTTGGCTTTCATTTTCATATTTTTTGCCGCAATATTTGGTTCTTGGCTTCTGTTTTGCTTTTCTACAGAATCCACTAACTGTAAATCTTGTTTGTATTTACTGCCTTCTTTTATTATTGAATATTTTTTCTTTCTTTCTTTCTTCATGTTGCCTTACTAATTGTATCATCCAATCCTTTGTTGTTTTTATGTATGTTAGTAAGCCAATAGTTGTTGTCTTGTATGACAATTCTAGCTGAATAAGACCTCTTCCACATTCTTTACGGGTTAATTTTTATTTTCTCTTTTAATTAATTTCTTTTTCTTTTTTTTGTTTTCATTTTTCTGCATTTTTCTTTCTCTTTCTATTTTCCTTCTCCTGTTTTTTTCACCTTTCTTTCCATGATTCCTCTAATTTTAACCATACTTCATTCATTCATTCATTCTTTCTTTCTTTCTTTCTTTCTTTCATTCTTTCTTTCTTTCTTTTCTTTTTCCTTTCACTCTTTCTTTCATTTTTTTCTTTCTTTCTCTCTTTCTTTTATTCTTTCCAACTTTTTTTCATTTCTGGTTTCTTTCATTCTTTCATTTTTTAGGTGGTTTTGTTTGTTTCTTTTTAGATATTTTATTTTCTCTTTTGCTTAATTTCCTTCTCTTTCTTTCTTTTCATTTTTCTGCATTTTCCTTCCTCTTTTTATTTTCCTTCTCCCGTGTTAACTCCCCTTTCTTTCTCTTATGCTTCACATTTTAATTATCCTTTATTCATTCACTCTTTCTTTCATTTTTTCCGTCGTTCTTTCTTTCCATTTTTCTTTCCAATTTTATTTCCTTTCTTCTTCATCTCTTTCATTCATTCTTTTTTCACGTGGATTCTTATCGTCTTTCTTTAGATGTTTCTTTCTCTCGGACTTGATTTCCTTCTCTTACTTTTTTTTTTCTTTTTTTCTACCTTTTTCTTTCTTTTCGTATTTTTCTTCTCCCGGGTTAACGAGTCGTTTTTTTTTTTTGTTATGTTTCCTGTTTTTACCATCTTTCATTCATCTACTCTTTCTTTTTTTTTTCTTTTCCTCCTGTTTTTTTCTTTTTTCCCTCTTTTTTCTATATAACTTTCCTTCTTTCTTTCTTTTTTTCAGATGTTTTCTGTTCGTCTTTTTATTGATGAGTTTGTTTTTTACATTTTCTTCGCTTCCCTTTCATATTTTTACGCATACATCTTTCTTTTTTTTACTTTTCTTTCACTGCTTAACTTTCCTTTCTTTCTTTTTTTCTTTCCACCTTTTAATGTCTTTTTACATCCGATACTCATATTTCACCTCACCTTCCTTTCTCTTTCCTTCTGATATTACATTGTTCATTTATCTTATACACCCTATATATATATATATATATATATATATATATATATATATATATATAATTGTGTGTGTTTCTTAGGCTCCCTTTATTTTTTTTAAATTCTTGAAAGAAAAAAATAAACTACTCGTTAGATACATTTTTTTGTTGCGTATCATATTTTTGTTGTTGTTGTTGTTGTTGTATATCATGAAAATGAGTCGAGTTCGTATCCTGTTAAAACCATTTCAGCCTCCTGCAGCTATCGAGTTTAAGGCTTGTGTAAAGATCTAACGTCACGCCTCACTGGAAAAATGCCAGAAGACGTCATAGGGACTTGAATCAGTCCCGTGTCTCTGATGAAGCAAAACTGAGACGCTTGAGATCGCATCTGTCTTTGACTCTTTTCACCATCTGTTGGACACTCGTTACTTTCCCCGACATACTAAAAGCACATTCCAACCAACCAACAACCAATATATATATATATATTAAGAGTTACTCCTCCCCTTCTTCTTGACCGATTATTTTTGCTTTTATTTTTTTCCTTTTCATGGTTCATTTATTCTTTCTTCCGCCATTTTTCTCTGATTAGTTTGTCCTGCATAATCTTTATCATCCTTTCTTTCTTTCTTTCGTTCTTTCTTTCTTTCTTTGTTCACTGTTTCGACATTTATTTATTCATTAATTCCTTCGTTTCTTTAAGTATTTATTCATTCCTTCAATTCCTTCGTTGTAAATTTTCTTCATTTATTTATTTTATTTTATTTTTTCATTATTTGTTCTTTTCTTTTTCTCTCTTTTTTTTTCCTCACTATTTCGTTATTGGTTTATTTCTTCACTTTTCTATTCTTTCTTTGTTTCTTTGTTTCTTTGTTTCTTTGTTTCTTTTTTCTTTCTTACTTTCTTTCTTTCTTCACTCACTATTGATTTCGTATTGTTCCGTTAATTATTTCTTTGTTGAACAAATTAATTAATTCTTTCTTTCTTTCTTTCTTTCTTTCTTCACTTCTGATTATCCTATTATTCTGTTAATTATTTCTTTCTTTGTTTATTTTTTCATATTCTCTTTTCTTTTTCTTTCTTTTTTTCTTTCTTTATTTATATATTTGGTCATATTCTTCTTTCTTTCTTTCTTTCTTTCTTTGCCCATTATTGATTACACCAGTGTTTTTTAATTATTTTTTCATTCTTTCCATTCCTTCTTTCTTTCTTTCTTTCTTTCTTTCTTTTTTTAGTCACTATTGATTATCTTATTATTCAGTTAATTATTTCTTTACTGAGAAAATTTTCTTTCTTTGTTTATTTTTTCATATTCTATTTTCTTTTTCTTTCTTTTTTTCTTTCTTTATTTCTTTACCCATTATTGATTACCCCAGTGTTTTTTAATTATTTTTTCATTCTTTCCATTCCTTCTTTCTTTCTTTCTTTCTTTCTTTCTTTCTTTCTTTCTTTCTTCTCCCACGATTGATTGCCCTATTATTCTGTTAATTATTTCTTCACTCGGTTAATTATTTATTTATTTATTTATTCATATTTTCCTTTTTGTCGTTCCTTCGTTTTTCTTTTTTTCTTTCTTTGTTCATCATTTTTCATCTTTTCTTTCTTTCTTTCTTTCTTTCTTTCTTCTTTTTTGTCTTTTTTCTACTTACCCTTACTCTTTTTATTTCTTTCTGTTCGTGTTTCTCTTTCTTTCTTTCTTTTTTCTTTCTTTCTTTCTTCCTTCACGTCTTTTTTTCTTTCTTCACTCATTATGGATTACCATAGTGTATCTTTAATTATTTCTTCATTCCTTTAATTCTTTCATTCGTTCTTTTTTTTTCATTTTTCTTCACTCGACCATTTATTTCTGTTTCCTTTCCTTTAGTGATATCACCGATCGTGTCTCAAACCTTATAAAATCTAGTCTGCCTTTATTTACAGATTCAAAATGACAGTAATCGTTCTAACTTATAAAAAAGTATTAAATATATCTGGTTGCTATAAGCATTATCGAAACTTATTTACAAATGGAACTCTGTGTGTGTGTGTGTGTGTGTGTGTGTGTGTGTGTGTGTGTGTGTGTGTGTGTCCGTTACGTATAGACTCCGAAACGGCTGAACAGTTTTTTGAAAATTTACACAGTTGTACTAAAAGCGTCTGCGAGTGTTCTTAGCTAGGTTTTGTGTCGAGGTACTCCCGATAAATATCGAAAATCGTAAATCGAAAAAATCGGGTTATAGAAGGAGTGGTCCGATTTTAATCAAATTTGAAACACTCAAAGACAAAGACATCAGAAACGATATTCAGAAGTTTCAAGGTTGCAGTTCTGACAATAGTACAGAAAATCGATAATATCTCCGATATTGAAAATCGATACCCGATATCTTACCGGGTCTGATCAAAATCAGTTTTTCAGCCTTTTTTTTTTTTTAGTTTTTGCTTCGGTTTGGCTCTAAGTAGGTATAATTGTAGTTCTTAGTCTCAGCCATGATATCATTTACTCAGAGGACTTATTTAGCCTTCAAAATTCAGTTTACGACGAAAAACTTATTTGATATCGATATGAGGAAACCAAAATTTGACTTACATCCATTCATTTTTGTTTCAGTCTACGGTTTCGCTTTAACTGGAAACAACTATTGCTTTTTAGTCTTTCGTACCAACGTCTAAAGAGTCTGAGCTCCAGGACCATGGATTAGTTTTAAAGCTTTCATTACACCCGAGCAACGCCGGGATATACTGCTAGTATTTAATGAGTACACGTTTATTTTTGAAACAATTTACTGAGGATACAAGGGACCGAACACGTGGGCAACGACAAGGATTTAGAGAGAATAAATAAACTTATACTTGGCATCAGGATACATTCTGACTGAGGCTGGAAAGTGCGGCATTGAGATCCGAAAGGAAATTGACATGGCCAAACACGAATTTCAGAAGCTAAGCTAAGCACTGAGAGACTGGAAGATTCCTTTGGAGACAAAGAAAAGACTACTGGACTGTTATGCGATATTTTTCCTCCTCTACGGCAGCGAATGCTAGGCGATCTTTTCAAAAATGAAGGAGGGACTTAAAGCAACAGAAACATGGTTCTACAGAAGGATACTGAGGACACCATGGATCGAGCATGTGAGCAACGATAAGATTTTGGAGAGAATGCAAAGAAAATAGAAACTTATACTTGGCATCAGTATACTTAAATGCCCCTTAGTAACTTACTGGAAAGAGTTTATGTGTACATATGCAGGGGCGTATATGTATGTATGTATGTATGTATGTATGTATGTATGTATGTATGAACGTTTGTTGGGCGGGAATGTCTTTGAAGTTATCGCTCAGTGCGAATGGTGAAAAGCAGGAGCTGAAAGGCGAACGATGAGAAAGAAGGTTGTGAGAAAGAAAGAGAGAGGCAATAATAATACAAACGCTTGTGGCTCGTCAAGGGTACGTGATAATAGCTCGTCATCTTAACTCTCTGAAGAGTGTCGTCTTGTTTCGTCTTTTATATCGTTTAGGAATTTACTCCCGGATGTGATTCTGGGCTTTCCATTAGACGACAAACATTTCACATCGAGGTGTGAAATTTCGCAAGTTTTGTGTGTGTTAAGCAAAGTTTGTAACTTCGAGAAAATTCGTTTATTTCTAACAATGAGTTAGATTGGAATTTTAACGTAACCAACCCATAACTGGAGGGAAGAAACAGATTATATTATATTATTATATTAATAAGTAATAAATAGTGGGGGATGAGTTTATTACTTCATAACAATAGAAAATAGATCACCCACTTCGTGCACAGTGAAAGCTTTACTTATGTGTCTAAGTATCATATTCAGAAGTGCCATACGTGATAGAATCTTAACAGGTAACAGCTATTGCTATAATCTTAACAAGTGGTTCAACGCTCCGCGAAATCTCTGATCTCTCAGAGAGGCCTCGCTGCCTGATGTAGTCTATCGCCATACCCAGGACTATTAGTTCTTCGTAGTGTTCCAGATAATACCCGTACCTATATATTTACAAGAGTCAAATCTGAGAAAAAAATAGAATTTTTAGAAATAGAAATATTGCTGGCATATTTAGTAGCTGTGTTGTGGTGCAATAGTTAATACCTCGGAACGGCAAACAGGATAGCTGAGTTCGAATTCGTGCAAATATCTTTGCGAAAGGTATTAATCCGTCTCTTCCTCCTCCATCTATGAGTTAAATAACAGGACATATTGGGTTTTATAGCATTGGTTGGCAACCAGTCTACCACAGAAAGTAATAGTAACCTGCTGCGAGAAAATCTTTTACCTGGTCAATCATGTCTCGAAAGAGACATTATCATACAATTAGGTATCACGTATGGCGCTTCACTGACTGGTTGAATATGATATTTGGAAACATAAGTAAAGCTTTTGCTGAGCATAAATTGAGGGATCTGCTTCCTATTGTTATGAAGTAATAAACTGACCCCACTAATTAATAATATAGTAATATAACCCGTCTCTTCTCTCCAGCTATGTGTTAGATACAGGACAGATTGGGTTCTATAGCTTTGGTTAGTCTACCGCAGAAATTAATGGCAACCTACTGCGGAAAAATCATCTGCCTGATTAGTCATATCTCGAAAGAGACATGATCATCCTAACGTGTATCACGTATTGACTGACTAAAGATGAGAGTTGGAGTCACAAGTTTCTGCTGGGTGTGAAGTAGGGGACCGGTTTTCTATTGTTATGATGTAATAAACTGATCCCCCACTAATTACTACTTATTAATTTAATAATATAATATAATCCTTCGTTTTCCTCCAGCCCTAAGAAAAAAAGAAGACCACACCATTCCTGGCAACATCTTAAAGAAAGGAAATGGTTTTGGTTCCTTTCTTTTCCTGAAATATTCCTGATAATTTACTATCAGAAACTTCTCAGTCATTACTGAACCTGACTGCCGTAAAAATGTCTACATTTAGATATCGACAAGTTTAAGAGGAAAAAAAAAATGAATATTCGGAAGTCATTAATATACCTGGAAAAGAATAACGATAATATTGAATGCCTGGTTGAAAGTCACCATCAATACCACTTCTGCAATAATGTCATTGACTTGTCCCTTTATTTTCATTGTTACGATACTCTCTTTCACTTCAGAATGTTTAATATCATTATCATTTAATCGTGTATATATATATATATATATATATATATATATATGTCTGTGTGTATATATGTGTGTGTGTGTGTGTGTGTGTGTGTGTGTGTGTTTATTGAGTGTTGAATGCATGAAAAGTGAAAACTGACTAGAAAAAATGAGGAAGATGGAGGCTTTTGTAAATAAGGACACCAACGAATAGAACGTTAAAGATGGCCAGACTTTAATAGATCAATCGAGCAGAGCATTTGATAGGGGAATATGAGCAAAGAAAGAAAGAAAGAAAGAAAGAAAGAAAGAAAGAAAGAAAGAAAGAAAGAAAAAGGATATGCAACTAGTGTAAAAAGAAAGAAAGAAAGAAAGAAAGAAGGAAAGGAATAAATTAATACAAAGAATAAAAGAAAGAAAGAAAAATAAGTTACGAATGTAGAAAGAAAAAAGAAAGGAAGAAAGAAAGAAAGAAAGTATTACAAAGGCTAAAAGAACGAAAGAAAAATAACTTACGAATGTAGAAAGAAAGAAAGAAAGAAAGAAAGAAAGGAATAAAGTTTTACAAAGGATAAAAAAAAGAAAAATCAATGAAGAATTACAAGGGATAAAAGAAAGAAAGAAAGAAAAAGGATAAGCTACTAGTGTAGAAAGAAAGAAAGAAAGAAAGAAAGAAAGAAAGAAAGAAAGAAGAGACGAGAAGAGAAGAGCAAAAGAATAAGCTATGAGAGTAGAAAGAAAAAAAGAAAGGGAAAAAAAGAAAGGAATAAATTATTACAAAAGATAAAAGGAAGAAAGAAAGATAGAAAGAAAAAAGAAAGAAAAAAAGAAAGGGATAAAATGATAAAGAAAGAATGAAAGACAGAAACAATAACGAAGTACAAGTGAAAATATTAAGAAATAGAGAAATATTGAATAAAATACATAAATAATAAAGAAAGAAAGAACGAAAGAAAGAAAGAAAAATAGATAAAGAATTACAAGGGAAGAAAGAAAGAAAGAAAGAAAGAAAGAAAGAAAAGAAAAGAAAAGAAAAAGAAAAAGAAAGAAAGAAAGAAAAAAGAAAGAAAGAATTAGATACAAAAAAAAGCGGAATCAAATAAAATTTAATAAGTGGGAAATTAAAAAAAGCAAGAACGAAAGAATGTGTAGCGCCATAAAAGAATAAGCAGATACTGGAAGAAAGAACCCGAAAATATATAGAATAAAGAAAGAATAACTGGATAGTTTAAGGACAAAGAAAGTCTAAACAGAAAGAAAATGCAAAAGAAAGAGAAAAATGAGTAAGCAGATGGTTTATAAAGAAAGAAGGAAAAAGGAAAGATTCAAGCAAAGAATGAATGAAAACATGAATGAAAGTTATAGAATATAAGGAGAATAAGGTAAACATTAAAGAAAAAATTGTTAAAGAAAGAGGAATAAAAAAGAAAAGAAAAAACAGAGTGTATAATGAAAGAAAGAAAGAAAGAAGAAAAAAGAAAGAAAAAAGAAGGAAAATGTAAGAAAAAAAATAGAAAGAAAGATAGAGACGACTTAATGGATAATTACAAACAAAATATATAAAACCATAAAAGGAAAAATAAAACAATGAAAAAATAAGTAAAAAAAAAAAAAAACGTGAAAATATTGATATTGCATTAACAGAAAAAAAGTAAAAACAAACAAAATAAAAATAATAAACGAATAAAAAGAATAAAAAGAATAAAAAGAATGAATGGCAAAAAGCAGATAAATTTTTAATAAGTGATTTTTTACTGTGTTAAACAGTCCATTATGTTTGTGCTTTAGATAACATCCAAAGATATTTTCCGGGGCTGCACTGAGGAATTGTGGGTAAGGGAAACAGGACATCTTTATTTGTTTGCCACTATCGATTTAATGGACTCTCTGAGAGAGGGACATTTCTCTTTGTCTCACATTTGAATGCTTTGTTGTTTTGCATCATGCTATTCATCTGCTTGTATTTATGTTAGGAATAAGAATCGACCAAAATAAATTCCTATATAACTCAAAATGGGACCAAAAGTGTTTGTGCTGAAATATGAAAACGGAAAATACTTACGAATAGAATGTGTACACACCTCTCTCTATTCTTCTTAACTCTCACCTTATATATATACTAGCAGTATAGCCCGGCGTTGCTCGGGTGTAATGAAAGCTTTAAAACTAATCCATGGTCCTGGAGCTCAGATTCAGCCTGAAGAATATTTGAAATAATAAAATAATTGCGACAATTTACCAATCGCACCCAATATATATATATATATATATATATATATATATATATATATACTAGCAGAATAGCCCGGCGTTGCTCGGGTGTAATGAAAGCTTTAAAACTAATCCATGGTCCTGGAGCTCAGACTCTTTGGACGTTGGCACGAAAGACTAAAAAGCAATAGTTGTTTCCAGTTAAAAGCGAAACCGTAGACTGAAAGAAAAATGAATGGATGTAAGTTAAATTTTGATTTCCTGGTATCGATATCAAATAAGTTTAAGTTCGTCGGAAACTGAATTTTGAAGGCGAAATAAGTCCTCTGAGTAAATGGTATCATGGCTGAGACTAAGAACTACAATTATATCTACTTAGTGCCAAAACCCGAACCAAAAACTAAAATAAAAGGGCTGAAAAAAAAAAATACAGACATACAGACAGATAAACAGACACACACAGAAACATGTTATCTTTTATATATATATTATCGATTTTCTGCACTATTGTAAGAACTGCAACCATGAAATTTCTGAATATCGTTTCTTATGTCTTTGTCTATGAGTGTATCAAATTTGATTAAAATCGGACCATTCCTTCTATAACCCAATTTTTTCGATTATCGATTTTCGATATTTATCAGGGGTACCTCGACACAAAACCTACCTAAGAACACTCGCAGACGATTGTAGTACAACTGTGTAAATTTTCAAAAAATCGGTTCAGCCGTTTCGGAGTCTATAGGTAACGGGGACACATACACACACACACACACACACAGAGACAAAATTCCATTTATAAATAAATATATAGATTGACTGACTCACTCACTTATATTAATACATCCTTTGAACTAACACTATCAACGCTCTGTCCCCACCCCGAGATCGAGCACTTTGCGATAAAAGAAAAAAATAACTGCTTAGTAAAATAATTTATATACGTAAAACTACTAAAAAGCAAAAATCTTGGCGCCAAAGGCTATCATAATTCAACACTATATATATATATATATATATATATATATATAAGCAATAAGATATGAATGGAAGTTAATAAGGAACCGCCTCCGAAAAAAAATGTGCTCAATACTATCGGGAAAAAATAGTGCAAAATTCTACTGACAAATTGCGGAATACACACTAAGCTACCCGGGTTTCAACCGTCAGTCAGGTATCTTCAGGCACAGGAGCGGAAATTCCAGTAAGGGTTACTTCAAAAATATACTAACACCTGAAGAGTCGGAGTAAAGGAAGAGGAGGAGAAAAGTTCACAGACTGATCAGTTTCGCAAATTTTAGAAGTGTATAAAAGTTAGGAAGCAACGTAGGGAACAGCTACAATTCTTAGCCATTTCTTCGCCCCCTTCCAAAGTATCACCATTGGGTGAGAAAAAAAATTACAATTTCCCATTTTTGTTTTTGCGGTATTCAGTCAGGCAGTTAAGTGTCATACGTGATACACGCTTGGGTGATCATGTCTCGAAAGAGACATGACTGACTGGGCAGAAGATTATCCCGCAGTAGCTTGCCAATAATTTCTGCGGTAGAATGGTTGCCAACCAAGGCTATAGAACCCAATCTGTCCTGTTATTTAACCCATAACTGGAAGGAAGAGACGGATTAATGCTTTTCCCAAGGGTATTCGCGCGTAAGTGAATTTAAGTGAATTTAATTTCAACTGGAATTCGAACTCGGCTCCCAGATTTCTAGTTCCGAGCCGATATCCATTGCACCACAACGCACATACAGATCTTACTGTATTATAAAAGTCATAAATCCATCGATTAAATAACAAGGTTGGCTAGGTTTCAGCCTTAATATGGCAACGAGTGTAAGAGGAAAGGCGATAATGTCACTATGATCCATGTGTTCAATGGAAGTGAAAGAGAATGGGAAGATTTTAGTGAGAAGGCATTTTACTGCCACTGTTTTGCAGGGGGGTTGCATAGGAGGAAAATTATGAAAAAGAGTGACAGATTATAGTGGATGTCAGGAAGTGGGTAAGAGAAGGATGAATGTGGTCATAAAGTGAGGGTTCAGTTTATATATTGATTGTAATGTAGAATTGATCGCCCATTTTATATACACATTATGATATAGAATTTTTTTTTATAATCTTATCGCCCCAAGCAATGCATTTTACTGCCACTGATTTGCAGAGGGTTACATCAGAGGAATGAGAAAGAGTGACAGGAAGTGGGTAAGAGAAGGATGAGAATACTGATGAGAGTGGAGTGGATGGAGAAATGAGCATCAGAGAGAGGATGCAGGTTAGTAAGATAGGAGATAACTATTGACTTTATATTTAAATTCTTGGATATTTAGATGTTGGGAAAGCAAATCAACGGAAGGGAATTCCACAAGCGGGAAGTGCGAGAAAAGAAGCTGATGGAGTAGAATTTGCGTTTACATTTTATTGGTTTCACAGTAAATTTGTTTGTTTGTTTCGAGGTTTAACGACCTATCAATCCTTATGGGATAATTTAAGGTCATAACCAATGATTTTTTGGTAAGGTTATTTTATTTTTACAACATTTTTCTTTTCTAGTATCAAGATTCATTGGGATTTGTTTTTAAGAGCAGGGTCCCCAAATCCTACCCTTGTTATTTAACCAATAACTGGAGAGAAGGGACGGATTAATACATTTCCCAAGGGTACCAGTGCTTAAGTGAATGCAGGGTATTTAAGTGGAATTCGAACTCGGCTCACCGATTTCTCTTTCCGAGCCGATATCCACTGCACCACAACGCACATCCGTCACTATACGCTTACAGCACATGGTATTCCCAAGCGGGCACCCATCTAAGTACTGACTAGGCTGAACGTTGCTTAACTTCGGTGATCGTGCGAGAACCGGTGTATTTAACGTGATAGGCCGAAAGCCGATTGACATTGCATTTTCATTGTAGGTGATAAGGAAGCAAAAAAACCGGCGTAAAATGCGAGAAAAGAAATTATTAAAATGGAATTTACGGTCACATCTAGTTAGATCAACAGTAAAGCGGTGAGAAGTACCTGCCAATTTAGTAGTTCACTTAACTTCAAGCAATCGAGGTTCACATCAAAGCTAGAGCTATAAAAACATCTGTAGAAAAGAAGGTAAGAAGCCACGCTATGGTGATTTGAAACCGAATTGCCAGATCAGGATAGTCAGTCAGTTAAGTGCCATACGTGATACACGCTTTGGGCGACCATGTCTCGAAAGAGACATGACTGACTGGGCAGAAGATTTTCTATCCGGCTCTTTAAACTATAGCTGAATGGAAGAAGAGATGTATTGTATTAATCAGTAGTAATTAGTGGGGGATCAGTTTATTACTTCATAACAATGGAAAACCGATCCCCCACTTTATGCCCAGTAGAAAACTTAAATCATGTTTCCAACTATTACATTCAGTCAATTAGCTAAGTGCCATGCGTGATACACGCTTGGGCGATCATGTCTCGAAAGAGACATGACTGACTGGGCAGAAGATTTTCTATCCTGCTCTTTAAACTATAGCTGAATGGGAGAAGAGATGTATTATATTAATCAGTAGTAATTAGTGGGGGATCAGTTTACTTAATAACAATAGAAAAATGATCCCCCAGTTTTTACCCAGAAGAAGCTTTACTTATGTTTTCAAATATTATCTTCATTCAGTTAGTTAAGTGCCATACGTGATACACGCTTTGTGCGATCATGTCTGACTGGGCAGAAAATTATCCCGCAGCAGGTTGCTATTGCTTTCTGTGGTAGACTGGTTGCTAGCTAAGGCTATAGAACCTAATTTGTCCTATTATTTAACCCATAACTGGAGGGAAGAAACGGATTAATACCTTTCCCAGGGGTATTTGTGCGTAAGTGAATGCAATGAATTTAACTGGAATTCGAACTCGGCTCTCCGATTTGTCGTTCCGGGTCGATATTCATTGCACCACAACGCACAGATCAGGATAAGCTGCGTTTAATATGTCTTGTGAGTGTGAAAGTTTTAAGGCTTCGTTGCGCATTAGGTGTTTCCTGGAATGTCAGCTCTCTTTTTCTGATAGTAGAGGTTAATCTCTTGTTTCTTCTTTCGTAAGGGTTTTCCGGTTGAATCATAAGACTTTATATCTAGATTCCTAAAGTTCCCCTTTGAACCCTTAAATTTTATCTACAAATAATTTATTTTCACCTTAATGGAAGTAGATAGGTTGGCCTATCACACAGTTTGCATTCTTCCCGGTCTTTTAAACAGGAGTAAAGGTTTATCTTTTGTCCCCTGTTGGGGATCAGGTTTCCGGTTCCTTCTAAAATCTCTTCATTCTTTTTCACTCCCAGTAGGTCCTTACGTCTTAGTGATATTATCGCCTTGCTTCAGCCGAATTGATCAAAAAATATATGTTTCTTTTTTATTTCTATTTTCTTTAGAACATCCTTATATACAGGCTCTCTTTATGGTATTCTCAGTATCCTTCTGTAGGACCACATTTCTGTTGCTTCACGTCTTCTCTTCATCAGTGAGATTGTTCATCAGTCTAAATTGAGAAGAAAAGTTATGCCTCGCAAAGAATCTGTAGCACTAGGTAGATGATAAAGATTTTTTTTTTATTCGGCCTTGGTGTCTAATATAACCGAACTCCCTAGAACTTAAGATTTATTCGTAATCATCGGAAGGGTGTAGACTGGAATGTGTGGATTTGTGAAATAATAAAAGTATACATTTTCCATGTTTAAAATAAAATATTTATTAGTAGAAACGAATAACATGAATTGTAAAAGTTAATGTTAAATTAGAAACATTATTAAGCAGTTAACCCTCTAGGGCCATTCGTATCATATTTGATACAGTATTTCCCTATAAGGAAACATTTGGTATTTCCCTATAAGGAAACATTTGGTATTCATTGACTGAGCAGTCAGTACTGCTTTCATTTGAAATTTATAAAATATTTCTCTTAAAAAATTTTTCAGGAAAATATTTCTTTCAAGGCTTGTTTTCATATTGTATCAAATATGGTACGAATGGCCCTAGAGGGTTAACAATATAATATGATTAAGGCTTCTACTTGTCATAAAGTGGGGGATCAGTTCTATATTGTTATGAAGTAATAAACAGATCCCCCACTAATATGATACGAATGGCCCTAGAGGGTTAAGGGTAAAGTACGTAGTAATATCTTGTTGGAAAGAGTTTATGGGCATGTATGTATGTATGTATGTATGTATGTATGTATGTATGTATGTATGAGCGTTTTTTGGGGTAGGAGTTCTTTTGAAGTCTTCGCTCAGTCTTAAAGGGTTCCGTGTGGTTATCAAATATAAGTAGACGAGTGAACGATGAAGAGGAAGGAGGTGAGTGAGAAAGAGAGAGGCAATAATAATACGATCGATTTGCTTCAGGCGAATTGATTAAAAACAATATGAGTAAAATTTTCTTCTTTATTTCTGTTTTCTTTCAAATATCCTTATTTCCAGGCTTCCTCTATGGTATTTTGAGTATCCTTCTGTAGGACAACATTTTTGTTGCTTCACCTCATCTCTTCATCAGGAACTGGCACATAGGATGATTCATATTATGTTTGATTTCTACGTAATTTTCCTATTTTTTTTTTTTTTGTTTTTGCTTTGCCAGTGCGACTTCAGATTTCGGTGACACATATTAACATTTCATTTGTAAAGACATCTGGATGAATACTTCTCATTAAAATACTGAATGGTATTGCAACCTTTTAACTGTTATATTGTGAACATTAAGAGGGTAACCGTTGAAGGGAAACAGCGGAAAAGACGAAGTCACCAACGACATTTACATTAGCGTCTTCTTCTTCTTCTTCTTCTTCTTCTTCTTCTTCTTCTTCTGCTCCTTTTTTCTTCTTCAGTTTCTTCTTCTGCTCCATCTTTTTCTTCAATTTCTACTTTGCTTCTTTTTCTTCTCTTCATCTTCTTCTTCATCTTTTCCTTTTCTTCATTTTCTTCTTCTTCAATTCCTTCTTCTTCTTCTTCAATTTATTCTTCCGCTATTTCTTCCTCCTTCTACTTTAGTTTCTTCTTCTGCTCCTTTTTTTCTTCTTCTTCTTCTTTAGGTATCAGAGACATTGGCTGCACCTTCTTTTTCCTTCTTTTCCTTCTTCTTCTTTGCCTTATTTTTCTTCTTTTTTGTTCATTCTACATACTCTTCTTCAGCTATATATTCTAACAGTGATAAGTTTAGTCGCTCTTTCTTCTTCTGTCAACGACGACATTGGCAGCAACTTCTTCTTCTTCTTCTTCTTCTTCTTCTTCCTCTTCTTCTTCTTCTGCTCTGTTTCTGCTTCTTCTTCTTCTTCAATTTCTTCTTCTGCTTCTTTTTCTTCTTCTTCAGTTTTTTCTTCTGCTCCATCTTTTTCTTCAATTTCTACTTTTGCTTCTTCTTCTTCTCTTCATCTTCTTCTTCATCTTTTTCCTTTTCTTCATTTTCTTCTTCAATTCCTTCTTCTTCTTCAATTTGTTCTTCTGCTATTTCTTCCTCCTTCTGCTTCAGTTTCTTCTTCTGCTCATTTTGTTTTCTTCTAATTCTTCTTCTTCTTCAATTTCTTCTTCTGCTCCTTCTTTTTCTTCTTCTTTAATTTCTTCTTCTGCTCCTCCTTCTTATTCTTCAATTTCTTCTTCCGCTTCTTTTTCTTCTTCTTCTTTTTCAGTTTCTTCGTCTTCTTCTTCTTCTTCTTCTTCTTCTTCTTCTTCTATGTGCCATGTCCCTTTAGGTCATTTTCATCTTATAACCTTTTTTTTTTTTGCTATCTTCAATAAATCCTACTATGCCATCTATTTACACAATTTCCTTAGATAAAGAATTCACTGCATGTCTCTGTCCCTCTTGTCTTCAGTCTGTGCTGTGAACATTAAATTTTCCAAACCTTCTTTCCTCATTATATGATCCTAGTTTCAACCCAGTTTCAACTGATTCTCTATCAAAGTGTGCCTTTCGCATCTATTTTGTCGTTTCTAATGTGCCAGGAACCATCTACGCAGTTTTATGAAGCCATATAAAAAGAGATGAGATCTCGTCTTAATGGTCCTGATAAGAATATAATGGGGTCAAAAATAATGTCTTGAAAGACCCCCTACAGAAGGTAGCAAAAGAAAGCGAGAAGGATGGACTGAGCATAAACTTCAAGAAAGCTGTATGCATGGTTATCAGCAAAAAGAAGATCCCAATATGCCAACTACAGGTCGGAGTAACTAAAATAAAACTAGTAGAAAGAATGCCAACAAAAAGGAAATTGATGCTGAGCATCAGGAAGAGACAACTGAAGTTCCTGGGACATGCAATGAGGAAGGAGAGCCTGGAGAACCTGATACTGACTGGACAGATAGAAGGAAGGAGAGACAGAGGAAGGCAGCGGATGACATATTTGAAGGACCTGATCAGGTGGATGACGGAACGGGGGTTGCCAGGAGCAACAGGAGCAAACATACTAAGAGCCACAAGGGATAGGGAGACGTGGAGATCCATGATCGCCTACGTCCTGAAGGGACAGGGCACATAGAAGAAGAAGAAATAAATTTAAGTACCCAGAAGTGTTTTGACAGAGGATGGAAAATGTGACATGGAGATCCAAAGATGCATTGGCATGGCCAAAGACGTATTTCAGAAGCAAACCAGAATACTGAGAGACAGGAAAATCTCAATGGAAGCAAAGAAAGGAGTGCTGGATTGCTATGTGATATTTGTCCTTCTGTATGAAAGTGAATGCTGGACGATGTTATTAAGGATGAAGGAGACGCTTGAGGAAGCAGAAATGTGGTTTTACAGAAGGCTGCTGAGGATAACATGGACAGAGCAGGTGAGCAACGATGAGGTGGTGGAGAGGATGGAAACGAGGAGAAAACTCATACTTAATACAAGGAAGAGACTGATGAGGTGTCTGGTGCATGTAATGAGGAAGGGAGGGCCTGGAGAACGGATAGAGGGAAAGAGAGATAGGGGGAAGAAGCGCGAGACCTACTTGATAGGCATGAGAAAATACATGGCGGAGTTTTAGAGAGATACCAAGAGGAAGAATGTTGACAGTGGAAAGCAGCACGAGATCTTCTGAGCAAATGGATTGTGGTCTGGGATTTGAGTGGATACCAAGAGGAAAATATTCGGAGAGAAAAGGGACAGGGCCAAGTGGAAGTCCATGATCGTCTCTACGCCCTGAATAGAAGCGGCACAAGAAGAAAAAGGAGAAAAAGGAGGAGAAGAAGAAGAAGAAGAAGAAGGAGGAGGAGAAGAAGAAGAAGGAGGAGGTGGTGGTGGAAAATAAGAAGAAGAAAAAAGGCGAAGAAGGAGAAGGATAAGAAGAAGAAGAGGAGGACGAGGAGAAGAAGGAGGAGGAGAGGAAGACGAGAAGGAGGAGAGGAAGACGAGGAGGAGAGGAAGAAGAAGAAGAAGGAGGAGAAGAAGAAGAAGGAGAGGAGCAGGAGAAGAAGAAAAAGAAGAAGAAAAAAGGAGGAAGAGGAGGAGGAGAAGAAAAAAGGAGGAGGAGGTGGAGAAGAAAAAGAAGGCGAAGAAGGAGGAGGAGAAGAGGAAGAAGGAGAGAAAGAGGAGAAGAAGAAGGAGGAGTAGGAGTTGAGAAGAAGAAGAAGATGAAGAAGAAGAACGAGGAGGAGGAGTTGAAAAGAAGAAGAAGAAGAAGGAGGAGGAGGCGTTGAGAAGAAGAGGAAGAAGAAGGAGGGGGGAGGAGAAGAAGAGGAAGAAGAAGAAGAAGAAGAAAGTGAAATGGCAGAGGATAAAGAATAATAAGAAAGAGTACAAGAGAGACCAGCAGGAAAAGAATGCAGAAAATGGAGAAAGAATAACTAATATAGTAGAGATTAGTATGAAGATAACAATTTTAAAAACATGGAGAAATTTTTTTTTTTAATCATATCACCATGAACAAGGCGGTAACGCCACTGATGCGCAGGGGGCTACGTAAGAGTGAAAAGATTGGGAAAGAGAAAAACCGGAAACTACAACCTAAACAGGAAACAAGGGATGAGCCTCTTCACCTGTTCAATAGACGTGGGTGGAGTGTGAACCGGACGATAGTTCCGTCTATCTACTCCAATAGAAAGTGAAATGATTGGAAAAGAGATGTAAAAAAAAGAAAAAAAAAGAAGCCGATTTCTTTAAATCGCCATATAGATACTTTTCTTCTTACCATCAAGATGACTGACATCATACCTTCCTCGAATTGACTAAACTATCGCCCGGTTCATACTCCACCCACGTCTATTGAACGGGTGAAGAGGCTCATCCCTTGTTTCCTGTTTAGGATATGGTTTCCGGCTTTCTCTTTTCCAATCTTTTCACTCTTACGTAGCCCCCTGCACATCAGTGGCGTTACCGCCTTGCTTGGGGTGATATGATTAAAAAAAAAACACTTTACGCCATTTTGTCCTCAGTGTTGTTCCAAAGATATTCTAATCAGAATCCATTTTGCTAATTTATAAATCTATCATTCGTCCGTGTGTTGAATGGTCCTGGGTATGACGGTAAACTGCATCCGGCAGCAAGGATGGGGAGGTTGTGAGGAGCATGGGAACACCTCGTAATTGCTGTTGTTCCCAGGTCCACCCTGACGCGGAGTGCTAGCGCCTGTTAGCGTCCCATCCATGGGAAAATAGTTAACCCCTAAACTGGGGGGTCCTGGGTATGACGGTAAACTGCATCCACCATCAAGGCCTCTGATTGGGAGGTTGTGAGAAGCATGGAACCACCTCTTAATTGCTGTTGGTGGTAACACATGTTAAGGTCCCATCTATGGGCAAATAGTTAGCCCCCAAACTGGGCTCAAAGCACTATGAAAGTATAAAAACAGACTTTTATAGAAATATATACAGAAAAATATACTTCTATAGAAAATTATACAATTTTGAAAGAAAAATATTATCAACAATATATTTTTGAAAGGAAAATGTTATCAACAATAGATTTTTGAAAGGAAATTATCAACAATACACTGTCAAAAGGAAATTATTATCAACAATACATTTTTGAAAGAAAAATATCAACAATACATTTTTGAAAGAAAAATATTATCAACAATACATCTTTGAAAGAAAAAATTATTGCCATAACACGTTTTTGAAGAAAAAACTTATTACCATCAATAGATTTTTTGAATACAAAACTAGAAAACATCTTCAGTTTTCTAAAATGAAGTAAAAATTAAAAAGTATAAACTTTTCCTCAAAAGCTGACTAAATAAACCTTCTCACTATAAACGAACATTAAAAAATACTTTAAAACCTTACCTTTTGGTATTAAATAATCCACAGAGGTGTTGATATGCCGTTAAACAAAACTCAAACCCAAACTCAAATTAATAAGTTATATGTTTTTAAAATGTGGAGTTACTTTTCAATCATCCTTCTCTCAATAACCGAACATTAGAAAATACCTTAAAACCTCACCTTTTTGGCATTAAATAACCCACAGAGGTTGATATGCCGTTAAACAAAACTCAAATTCAAACTCAAATTAATAAGTTATACGATTTTAAAAAGGGGAGTAACTTTTCAATCAAATATCTCTAAATAACGGAAAATTCAAAAAATACCTTAAAACCTTACTTTTTGGCATTAAATAACCCACAGAGGTTGATATGCCGTTAAACAAAATTAAAAATCAAACTCCGTGTCTTGCCATATCTAGTCTCATACTCCTGACATACATCTAGATATTCTTGACGATATCAAGAGGAGGGTCTGCAATAAAATCGATCCTGACAAGGAATCTTTTATTCTCTAACTTTCTCACCGATGTGACCTGGTGTCCCTCTATCTGCACTGCAAATATTTTCATACCAGCTGTTCTAATGAGCTTTTTCCTCCGGTGACCCGATTGTGTGAATTTACGTACGCTACTACACTATTTATTCTTCAATTTAAGAAGTAAGACATTCAATAGCACTTAGATTATTCGGACGATTGTCCTCATCTTTGTTGCCATTTATACGACGTTTAATAAAAGATCATTCTATTTGTCTATATTTCTGAGATGAGGTAGTATTTACAGTATTTACATTATTAGGACTATTGTCCTCATCTTTGTTGCCATTTTTTGTACGACGTTTAATAATAGATCATTCTATTTGTCTATATTTCTCAGATGAGGTAGTATTTACAGTATTTACATTATTCGGACTATTGTCCTCATCTTTGTTGCCATTTGTACGACGTTTAATAATAGATCATTCTATTTGTCTATATTTCTCAGATGAGGTAGTATTTACAGTATTTACATTATTCGGACTATTGTCCTCATCTTTGTTGCCATTTGTACGACGTTTAATAATAGATCATTCTATTTGTCTATATTTCTCAGATGAGGTAGTATTTACAGTATTTACATTATTCGGACTATTGTCCTCATCTTTGTTGCCATTTGTACGACGTTTAATAATAGATCATTCTATTTGTCTATATTTCTCAGTATTTACAGTATTTACATTATTCGGACTATTGTCCTCATCTTTGTTGCCATTTGTACGACGTTTAATAATAGATCATTCTATTTGTCTATATTTCGCGCCAGATGAGGTAGTATTTACAGTATTTACATTATTCGGACTATTGTCCTCATCTTTGTTGCCATTTGTACGACGTTTAATAATAGATCATTCTATTTGTCTATATTTCTGAGATGAGGTAGTATTTACAGTATTTACATTATTCGAATTATTGTCCTCATCTTTGTTGCCATTTGTACGACGTTTAATAATAGATCATTCTATTTGTCTATATTTCTCAGATGAGGTAGTATTTACAGTATTTACATTATTCGGACTATTGTTCTCATCTTTGTTGCCATTTGTACGACGTTTAATAATAGATCATTCTATTTGTCCATATTTCTCAGATGAGGTAGTATTTACAGTATTTACATTATTCGGACTATTGTCCTCATCTTTGTTGCCATTTGTACGACGTTTAATAATAGATCATTCATTTGTCTATATATTTCTGAGATGAGGTAGTATTTACAGTATTTACATTATTCGACTATTGTCCTCATCTTTGTTGCCATTTGTACGACGTTTAATAATAGATCATTCTATTTGTCTATATTTCTCAGATGAGGTAGTATTTACAGTATTTACATTATCTGGACTATTGTCCTCATCTTTGTTGCCATTTGTACGACGTTTAATAATAGATCATTCTATTTGTCTATATTTCTCAGATGAGGTAGTATTTACAGTATTTACATTATTCGGACTATTGTTTTCATCTTTGTTGCCATTTGTACGACGTTTAATAATAGATCATTCTATTGTCTATATTTCTCAGATGAGGTAGTATTTACAGTATTTACATTATTCGGACTATTATCTTCATCTTTGTTGCCATTTGTACGACGTTTCTGCCGTTGTACGCTCCGGCGTTCTTCAAATGTTAGAAACTTTGAACCGAACCCTTTATTACAATCACTGGGGTATATGAACTTCATACCTTGCGTAGTAGAGCCTCTTCTAGAAGTCATGAGTTATCTGCCTCTAACCCTGTAAGTTACTTGTTCATCACTGCTGTAGCCAGGTATTGAACTCACAACTCTTTGGGTCAAGTCACAGAAACTAACTAACGTCCATATCCACCGGGCCATGCGTCTTTAAGGATATAGGCGTTGGTTAGTTCCTGTGACTTGACTCCAGGAGTTGTGAGTTCAATACCAGGGGTAAACAAGTAACTTACTGGGTTATACGCCCAGGCCTTCTTCAGGCGCTAGCAAGTTCGGTTCAAAATTTCAAGCATCTGAAGAAGGCCGGGGCGTATAAAGGCAGAAACCTCGAACTTAGGCGAAAGTTGAACAGTGCACCCTCTCTAGACGCGGCATAAGGGTTCGGGCTCCTAATTACCAGTCGGAAGCAACAACCAGAAAACCACCAACACGTTGCCACCATCCACACTTACCCCAAACATTTGCTACTATTAAGGCCTAGGCCGGGGGTAAGAACCGAGAACTTCTTGCTAAACAGAAAACAAGAGATGAGCCTCTATTCGTTTTCAAAAGAAGAGGAGGAGCATGATCCGAGCGAATCTCTTCAAGATGTTAGCCTTTACAATTTCCTGTCCATTGTACCTTTTAATAAATTTGTTATCTCCTTAAAATCTCTTCTCACATCGATTTAAGCTCGCTGGTTCAGTATATTATACGTTGTTTTCTTCTGATCGCCTTGCATTCAAATAGTTCTGTGAGTATCAATTCCGCCAAAACCTCACTCCTCTTTATGTGCCGTAGACATATTTAATATTAAGTATAAGTATCTTTTTTGTTTCGATTTTCTCTAAAGTTTCGTCTTCATTTATCATCAGGCTACAGTATTCTCAGCATCCTCCTGTATAACGATTTTTCTGTAGCCTTAAGCCATACAGAATAAGAAGTATTACGTAATAGTTCAGTACTCTTGTCTTTGTTTCTCTTGCTTCAAGTCTCTTCTTCACCTGTTAGGAGATTGTCCAGCATTCACTGCCATATAGGAGGACTGATATTACATAACAGTTCAGGACTCTTTTCTTTGTTTCTGTTGCTTCAAGTCTCTTCTTCATCTGTGAGGAGATTGTCCAGCATTCAGTGCCATATAGGAGGACTGATATTACATAACATTTCTGTAGTCTTTTCTTTGTTTCTCTTGCTTCAAGTCTCTTCTTCATCTGTGAGGAGATTGTCCAGCATTCACTGCCATATAGGAGGACAGATATTATATAACAGTTCGTACTCTTTTCTTTGTTTCTCTTGCTTCAAGTCTCTTCTTCATCTGTGAGGAGATTGTCCAGCATTCAGTGCCATATAGGAGGACTGATATTACATAACATTTCTGTAGTCTTTTCTTTGTTTCTCTTGCTTCAAGTCTCTTCTTCATCTGTGAGGAGATTGTCCAACATTCACTGCCATATAGGGGGACTGATATTACATAACAGTTCAGTAAAACTTTTCTTTGTTTCTCTTGCTTCAAGTCTCTTCTTCATCTGTGAGGAGATTGTCCAACATTCACTGCCATATAGGGGGACTGATATTACATAACAGTTCAGTAAAACTTTTCTTTGTTTCTCTTGCTTCAAGTCTCTTCTTCATCTGTGAGGAGATTGTCCAGCATTCACTGCCATATAGGGGGACTGATATTACATAACAGTTCAGTAAAACTTTTCTTTGTTTCTCTTGCTTCAAGTCTCTTCTTCATCTGTGAGGAGATTGTCCAACATTCACTGCCATATAGGGGGACTGATATTACATAACAGTTCAGTAAAACTTTTCTTTGTTTCTCTTGCTTCAAGTCTCTTCTTCATCTGTGAGGAGATTGTCCAACATTCACTGCCATATGGGGGACTGATATTACATAACAGTTCAGTAAAACTTTTCTTTGTTTCTCTTGCTTCAAGTCTCTTCTTCATCTGTGAGGAGATTGTCCAACATTCACTGCCATATAGGGGGACTGATATTACATAACAGTTCAGTAAAACTTTTCTTTGTTTCTCTTGCTTCAAGTCTCTTCTTCATCTGTGAGGAGATTGTCCAACATTCACTGCCATATAGGGGGACTGATATTACATAACAGTTCAGTAAAACTTTTCTTTGTTTCTCTTGCTTCAAGTCTCTTCTTCATCTGTGAGGAGATTGTCCAACATTCACTGCCATATAGGGGGACTGATATTACATAACAGTTCAGTAAAACTTTTCTTTGTTTCTCTTGCTTCAAGTCTCTTCTTCATCTGTGAGGAGATTGTCCAACATTCACTGCCATATAGGGGGACTGATATTACATAACAGTTCAGTAAAACTTTTCTTTGTTTCTCTTGCTTCAAGTCTCTTCTTCATCTGTGAGGAGATTGTCCAACATTCACTGCCATATAGGGGGACTGATATTACATAACAGTTCAGTAAAACTTTTCTTTGTTTCTCTTGCTTCAAGTCTCTTCTTCATCTGTGAGGAGATTGTCCAACATTCACTGCCATATAGGGGGACTGATATTACATAACAGTTCAGTAAAACTTTTCTTTGTTTCTCTTGCTTCAAGTCTCTTCTTCATCTGTGAGGAGATTGTCCAACATTCACTGCCATATAGGGGGACTGATATTACATAACATTTCAGTAAAACTTTTCTTTGTTTCTCTTGCTTCAAGTCTCTTCTTCATCTGTGAGGAGATTGTCCAACATTCACTGCCATATAGGGGGACTGATATTACATAACAGTTCAGTAAAACTTTTCTTTGTTTCTCTTGCTTCAAGTATCTTCTTCATCTGTGAGGAGATTGTCCAACATTCACTGCCATATAGGGGGACTGATATTACATAACAGTTCAGTAAAACTTTTCTTTGTTTCTCTTGCTTCAAGTCTCTTCTTCATCTGTGAGGAGATTGTCCAACATTCACTGCCATATAGGGGGACTGATATTACATAACAGTTCAGTAAAACTTTTCTTTGTTTCTCTTGCTTCAAGTCTCTTCTTCATCTGTGAGGAGATTGTCCAACATTCACTGCCATATAGGGGGACTGATATTACATAACAGTTCAGTAAAACTTTTCTTTGTTTCTCTTGCTTCAAGTCTCTTCTTCATCTGTGAGGAGATTGTCCAACATTCACTGCCATATAGGGGGACTGATATTACATAACAGTTCAGTAAAACTTTTCTTTGTTTCTCTTGCTTCAAGTCTCTTCTTCATCTGTGAGGAGATTGTCCAACATTCACTGCCATATATGGGGACTGATATTACATAACAGTTCAGTAAAACTTTTCTTTGTTTCTCTTGCTTCAAGTCTCTTCTTCATCTGTGAGGAGATTGTCCAACATTCACTGCCATATAGGGGGACTGATATTACATAACAGTTCAGTAAAACTTTTCTTTGTTTCTCTTGCTTCAAGTCTCTTCTTCATCTGTGAGGAGATTGTCCAACATTCACTGCCATATAGGGGGACTGATATTACATAACAGTTCAGTAAAACTTTTCTTTGTTTCTCTTGCTTCAAGTCTCTTCTTCATCTGTGAGGAGATTGTCCAACATTCACTGCCATATAGGGGGACTGATATTACATAACAGTTCAGTAAAACTTTTCTTTGTTTCTCTTGCTTCAAGTCTCTTCATCATCTGTGAGGAGATTGTCCAGCTTTCACTGTCATATAGGAAAACTGATAACAGTTTAGTAATCTTTTCTTTTTTTCTCTTCTTCATATAAGATGGCTGATATTACATAACAGTTCAGTAATCTTTATTGTTTTTGTTGTTCTTGTTTTTCACGAAATCTTCTTGTTTCTTAATACTTTGCTTAGGTTTTGGAAGGCATTTGTCACTATCGCAGTGCATGGAACGGGTAGTAAAAAAGAAAACTGAAAGAATGTTTATATTATAATCTGCGCAGCAAAATCCTATCTAACTTTTCAAAACAGAGTTTTATATGTGACAATGATTTTTATTTCTTTTTTTTTAAACATTTCTTTTAAATAACCGTGTGTATATAATTGTTGGCTTGTGTTGGCTTGTCTTAAATGCAAAATGCAGTAAATTAAACTGGCAAATAGAAATTGACTTCTCGTACAAACTCTCGATCTTGATTCGTCCTCCCATTTGGACTAGATGTGACCGAAGGTCGGGATAATGAGGGAAGTCAAAGCAGGTGTATCTTCCCAGGGCTAATTTTCTAGGATATCATTTGATCTTGACTCGTCCCCAACAGGGTGACGAGACGTGGCCCAAGGTCGGTTTAATTTGTGGAGCCCAAGCGGAAGTACCTGGTCAGGGCCAAAATTCTTGAATATCGTTTCGATATTTAATATGGTGAAGGGATATGACGTAAGGTTAGTTTGATGTGGGGAGCTCCAGCGAGTGCACTTAGCCTGATATCCTGTTAGTTTTTTTTGTGTTATAATTCTATGGTGTAATCTTTTTGGTAAAACATTTCTACGATTTGTTAGATTCTGTTTTATAGATTTTTTTTTTCGTTTCATTTTTTTATTTTTATTTTTATTTTTATTTTTTATCGGTAAGCATTATGTCTAGTTTCATGGCTTGGAGGAAATGTTTCTTTACAGAAAATAGAACGTAAAAACACTGAGGCTTTAATGTCACCCTAACTACTTCCGGTTTGTTATCACGTCATTTTTATGAGCGCTTTCGTCTCGACTGGACAGCCGATAGAAGTTGGGTGACTATTCCAATTATGTAAAGAAAAAAAACTGAAACAAAAAAAAAAATAAAAGAATAGAGATAGCGAGTAATAAAAGACTGAAGACAAAACAAAAATTAATAAAAGATAGAGAATGGAAAATGAAACAGAAAAACTGGAGCTTCCCGACGTAGTATATAATTTAAGAGACATCGATATGGCGTAGCTACATCTTCCTAAGAGGTTTTTAAGGTTGTTCAAATTGTGATCGTATTTTTCGAGAATCTCATGAGATTTGCAAATGTCACCTTCATGTTCAATGGGCCTTAAATCTAGCGAAAACTGAGACTACTGTCACACGGAAAATCAGAATGTTCAAGAAATCATTTTCGAGACAAACAGACATAATTGGGTTATGTTTTGTTATCTTTTCCTTTATGTACCGTGTCCACAAAGGTTCTCCATAACTTCCTTTCCTTTCTAGAGCTTAATATTGTTTTTATTCTGTTATCTCTCCTAAGCCCTGTATCGCCATCGATTTACTGAAGCTTATTAAGTATGTCATGCGTTATTTTACCCTGTCTCATTTGCTTTCAAACACCTTCTCAGTTGGGTTTCAGAATGCACCAACGTCAACTCTGCAAACTCCCAAATGAGGCGTCCTAGGTATAACGATAAACTACATCCGTGTCCCGAGTATGACGATAAACTGCATCCGGCAGCACGGCTTTTGATTGGAGGGGATAGACGAGAATGAAACCATCACTTAATTGTTGTTGTTCCTAGTTTCACCATGACACCCAATGGCAGCACTAGTTGGTGGCCACGCTATGAAAAAAAATTTAACCCCCAAACTGTCAAAGTTGCTATTATAGGTCGTCGTTATGAGGAAAATCTGCAATCGGCAACAAGGCTTCTGATTAGGAGGTTGTTAGGAGCGTGGAACGACCTATTGATGTTGTTCTCAGGTCCACCTTGATCCGAGGTGGTAATGGTTGTTAGAGTCCCTGATATAGGCATACATTTTACCCCCAAATTGGAGTCAAGATACCATGAAAGTATAAAAAGATATTTTTATAGTAAAAACTCCATCAATATATTTTTGGAGAAGAAAATATTGTCAGGAATGAATTTTTGAATAAAAATATTACTATTAATTCATTTCTAAAGAAAAAATATTACCAGCATAAATTTTCAGAAAAAAATATTACCAGTAGTAAATTTTTGGAAAAAAAAATCAGATTTTTGAAAAAAAAAAAAAATAGAACCTTTAATATGCTTTTGACGTTTTCCAAACAGATGGCGTTCCTATAATTGAGTGCGCCCGATTTCAAATGTTAATGCATCTATAACGAAATACTATAAGCTAGTTTGAAATTCAGTGTATGTGATTTCATCGAAGAGTAAACAAATTTGTTTTTCACAGCGTTAAAGATGTCGCATTTAGTGTCACAGGAAGTTTAATTCCGGGGAATTTTACTGCACTACTTTATTCAGAAGAAATCTTCAGCTGAAGCACACAGAATTCTTATTGAGACATACGGCGACCAGACAGAGATTGGTCTAGAGGCGTCAAAAATGATTTTGATGTTCTGGCGCACCAAAGATTTTGAAGACGAAGAATTAGAGGCATTACTTCATGAAGACGTGTGTCAAGTGAAAACTGAGCTTTCAGAATCATTAAGAATTTATCACACAACTGTTTCGAAATGTTTAAAAGCATTCAGTCAGTTGAGTGTCATGAGTGATACACGCTTTGTGCGATCATGTCTCGAAAGAAACATGACTGACTGGGCAGAAGATTTTCTATCCTGCTCTTTAAACTATAGCTGAATGGAAGAAGAGATGTATTGTATTAAGCAGTAGTAATTAGTGGGGGATGAGTTTATTACTTCATAACAATGGAAAACCGATCCCCCACTTTATGCCCAGTAGCAGACTTAATCATGTTTCCAACTATTATATTCAGTCAGTTAAGTGCCATACGTGATACACGATTTAGGTGATCATGTCTCGAAAGAGACATAACTGACTGGTTATCCCTCAGTAGGTTTCCATTGCTTTCTGCGGTAGACAGGTTGCCAGCCAAGGCTATAGAACCCAATCTGTCCTATTATTTAACCAATAACTGGAAGGGAGAGACGGATTAATACCTTTATCCAAGAGTATTTGTGCATATTTGGCTGACCCAGTTATTCACCTCGGGGTTCTTGACAAAATCCAACGGAAAATCTGTGATGTGATCGATCCCAACTTGGAAGCTCAGATGCAGTCACTTTCTCACCGGCGTGATGTGGCTTCCCTATATCTTTTCTAAAAATACTTTCACGGCTTCTGCTCCGATGAACTTAGCTTACTGAATTTACTCGAGCTACTAGACTAGCAATTAGGTCCCCTACTTTGAAATGAAACCAATAAAATGTAAACGCTTCTAGTATAATAGCTTCTTTTCTCTCACTTTCCGCCTGTGAAATTTTCTTCCGTATACTTACTTCCCCGATAGCCACAATCTCCAAGAATTTAAATGTAAGGTCAACGGCCATCTCCTATTTCTCTGACTCGTATCCTTTCCCACATGCTCTTTTCTCCGTCCACTCCACCCCCATCACACCAGTATTCTCGACCTTCTCTTACCCACTTCCTGACACTCCCTATAACATATCATCACTTTCCTCCTATGTAATCCCCTGCACACCAGTGGTAGTAAAACTACTTTGCTTGGGGGGGAAATGATTAAAATAAAAAATTAAGAAATTAAAAATTAAACATTACTTATCATGAAAAACCTAAAATCGTAATATATTCATCAGTATTATATCTGATTCTCGACAGATCCCTCTTTACAAAAACACGTCAATGAAACCTGATCTACAAATTGATTTCTCACAAAGAATACGTATTCTACTGATACGGGTCTATTGTAAAAATATTGTCGGCATTAAATAAAACGTTGATATACACGTACATACATAAAACAAACCAAACCAAACATTACATTTCTTCAGTTTGTCCTGTGAGTATCAAATTCTCTAAGCGTTCTTTCCGCATTATATGTCCTAAAAAATTTAAACGATATTTTCGCGGTGTTAAGGGTAAATGTCCTTTTTGTTTAAATTTTCTCTCAATTTTTTTCATGGCTCATATGCCCTGACGAGAGTATCCTCAGTATCGTTCTGTAGTTCCTTCAGTTATCTTCTGTATCTGTGAGGAGATTTTCTAGCATTCCTTGGCATACAGATAGACTGATATTGCGTAGAACTTCTGTACTTTCTCCTTTATTTCTCTTGTCACAAGTTTCTTCTTGATCCGTAGAAGATTGTCCAGTATTCACTGCCATATAGGAGGACTGATATTGCATAAGACTTCAGTAATTTCTTTTTTTCTCTTTTGCTTCAAGTCTCGTTTTTATCCGTAGAAGAGTGTCCAGAATTAACTGCTATATAGGATGACTGATATTGCATAAAATGACCGCACTTTCTTCTTTGTTGCTCTTGCCACAAGTCTCGTTTTAATCCATAGAATATTGTCCAGCATTCACTGCCATATAGGATGACTGATATTGCATAAGACTTCAGTAATTTCTTTGTTTCTCTTGCTTTAAGTTACATCTACATATGTGAAGAGATTGTCCAGCAGATACTGCCATAATTGAGAACTAATATTACCTAACAGTTCAGTATTGATTTTTTTTTGTTTCTCGTCAAGTCTCTTCTTCAACTGTGAGGAGATTGTCTAGCATTCACTGCCATATAGGAAGACTGATATTACGTCACAGTTTAGTACACTTTTATTCTCTTGCCAAAAGTCTCGTTTTTATCCGTAGAATATTGTCCAGCATTCACTGCCATATAGGATGACTGATATTGCATAAGACTTCAGTAATTTCTTTGTTTCTCTTGCTTCAAATTACTTCTACACATGTGAAGAGATTGTCCAGCAGTTACTGCCAAAATTGAGAACTAATATTACCTAACAGTTCAGTGTTGATTTATTTTCTTTGTTTCTCTTATTTCAAGTCTCTTCTTCAACTGTGAGGAGATTGTCTAGCATTCACTGCCATATAGGAGGACTGATATTGCATGAAATGTCCGCATTTTCTTCTTTGTTTCTCTTGCCGCAAGTCTCGTTTTAATCCGTAAAAGATTGTCCAGAATTAACTGTCATATAAGATGACTGATATTGCATAAGACTTCAGTAATTTTTTTGTTTCTCTTGCTTCAAGTTATTTCTACATATGTGAAGAGATTGTCCGGCAGTTACTACCATAATTGAGAACTAATATTGCCTAACAGTTCAGTATTGATTTTTTTTTTTGTTTCTCTTACTTCAAGTCTCTTCAACTGTGAGGAGATTGTCCAGCATTCACTGCCATATAGGATGACTGATATTACGTAACAGTTCAGTACACTTTTTTTCTCTTGCCACAAGTCTCGTTTTTATCCGTAGAAGATTGTCCAGAATTAACTACCATATAGGATGACTGATATTACATAAGACATTTCTTTGTTTCTCTTGCATCAAGTTACATCTACATATGTGAAGAGATTGTTCAGCAGTTAATGCCATACAGGATGACTGATATTACCTAACTGTTCAGTACACTTTTCCTTGTTTCTCTTGTGTTAAATCTCTCCCTTATCAATGAAAAGATTGTCTAGCACTTACTGCCATACATGAGGGCAGATATCACGTAGAAGCCTAGATCTTATGCACTTCTTGACAGCTGAAACTGACGTTAGTTCCGAATCGCTTTTACCGACTCAGCCACGATGGACATTAGCCGATTAAGCAGGTAGTCGCATATTTTTCTTGAATATGATTTTTCGAAAATTCGAGGGAGGAGATGAAAATAAATAGGCCGTTTAATAAATAAACGGAGCGTCTACTCAAACACAAATATTCACGAAAATAACCTTTAAGTAAAAGTGGATCGTATATATTTCAACTTGAAATTTGGATGGTCTTGAATCCCAATATATATTTAAATGAAGAAGATATTTTAAAATTTATAGTAGGTGCCACGTCTGAGAATTTGTTTTATCTTGCTGATTAAAACAATGGTTCTGTGGTTAAATTTTATTAAATTTTTCTGCATTTCATTACTGCCACAGCTACACTAACTCCTTACCTATCAAATCTCACATAATCCCCGGTCCGGCCGATCTTTATAAGGCGATTGAAGAAACAGTCCACTGTACTCGCTTTAAAGATTTTGGGCGTTTTAGTTTAATTAATTAATCAAATAAAGAAAATAAAAAATGATATGGAATTATAATAATCAGAAATTATATACAAGTTTTGTGCGTTGGGTTGCAGTGGATATCGACTCGGAACAATAAATCGGGGAAACGAGTTCGAATTTCAGTTAAATTCCTTGCATTCACTTACGTACAAATAACCTTGGGAAAGGTATTAATGCGTCTTTTCCCTCCAGCTATGGGTTAAATAAGTAGACAGATTAGGTTTTATAGCCTTGGTTGGAAACCAGTCTACAGCAGAAAGCAATGGCAACCTACTGCGGGACAATCTTCTGCCCGGTCAGTAATGTCTCTTTCGAGACAAGATCGCCCAAAGCGTGTATCACATATGGCACTTAACCGACTGACTTCAAGAAAATTCATATATTTTCCAGACGCATTTTTGGGAAATTAAGATAGTTTTGAGAGTTTTGTGGTGCAGTGGATATCGGCTCGGAACGAGAAATCGGAGAGCTGAGTTCGAATTCCAGTTGAATTCATTCACTTACGCACAAATATCCTTGGGAAAGGTACTAATCCCTCTCTTCCCTCCAGTTATGGGTTAAATAACAGGATGGATTGGGTTCTATAGCCTTGGCTGGCAACCAGTCTACCGCAGAATGCAATGGCAACCTACTACGGGATAATTTTCTGCCCAGTCAGTCATGTCTCTTTTGAGACATGATCACCCAAGCATGTTTTACGGATGGCACTTGACTTAATGAATTATGAGTAATGTAGCTGTTACCGTTGTGGTTTCGATTTGAGTTTTGTTTAATGGCATATCAACACCTATGTGGGTTATTTAATGCCGAAAAATTAGAGTTTAAAGATATTTTTAATGTTGGTTATAGTAAGAAAGTTGATTTAGTCAGATTTTGACGAAAAGAATTTATTTTATTTTAGAAAACTGAAGATGTCTTCTAGTTTCTTATTCAAAAATATATTGCTGGTCATAATTTTTTCTTAAAAAAAAATTGTTGGTAATGTTTTTTCATCAAAAAGTGTATATTTTTCTATAAAAGTCTATTTATATATATATTATATTTCTATAAAAGTATTTTTATACTTTCATTGTGTTTTGACCCCAGTTTGGGGGTTAGCTATTTACCCATAGGGTCAGGGTGGACCTGGGAACAACAGCAATTAAGAGGTGGTACCATGCTCCTCACAACCTCTGAATCAGAGGCCTTGCTGCCGGATGCAGTTATCCGTCATACCCAGGAACTGTTAACGTTGTGGAAAATATAATTGGTGAACCGAGGTTAAAAAAAAAACAATGTGGGCTAAAGTTTCATTCCCTTTTACACTGTTGCCCTCGTTAAAGGCAGAATCCATTTACCCACTAGCTACAGATCAAATAGCATGATAAGCTGATCCGTCGAGCATTTGGTGGCAACTAGTCAAAGATGATAAACCCTCTCAATTAATATTATAAAAAAGACAAAGGGAAACCACTTTACTTTTCCCCCAATAAATCATGGTAATTCTTTTTTCTTCTATGTACCTTGTCCTTTCAGGACGTAGGCGATCATGGCCCTCCACGTCTTTCTATCCCTGGTGGCTCTTAGCAAGCTTTCTCCTGTTACACCACCCAAACCCCGCTCTGCCATCCACTAGCGCCAGACCATAAATTTAGAATATAAATGTATAAAAACTAGTATGGCCACAAAAACAGGGATCAGTTTATATATTGATTACAATATAGAACTGATCCCCCATTTTATATCCACATTATAATTTCTTATAAACAATTGGCATATATATTCTTTTTCTATGTGCCTTGTCCTTTCAGGACGAAGGCGATCATGGCCTTCCGCATCTTCCTATCCCTGGTGGCTCTTAGCACGCTTTCTTTTGTTACACCATCCAATCCATCCACTAGCTCAAGCCCACAAATCTAGAATATAAATGTATAGAAACTAGCATGGCCATAAAATGAGGGATCAGTTTATATATAGGTCATATTATAGAACTGATCCCTCTTTTCATATCCACATTATAATTTCTTATAAACAGTTGGCAGATATATTCTTCTTCTATGTGCCTTGTTCTTTTAGGATGTAGGCGATCATGGCCCTCCATTCACCCTATCCCTGGTGGCTTTTAGCACGCTTTTCGCCTGTCACACCAGGCAACACCCGGTCTGCCATCCACCTGCTCAGGCCCTTCGAATATGTTATCCACTGCTTTCCTCTGTCTCTTTTTCCTTCTATCTGGCCTGTCAGTATCAGGTTCTCCAAGCCCTCCTTCCTCATTGCATGCACCAGATCTACTGCTGATATGCTAACGACCATCACCGAGTATATATACCAGGCTCTAGACAAGAATGTTGAAGCCCGAACCGTTGCTTTGGATATCTCTAAAGCGTTCAACACAGCCTGGCATGCTGGCCTTCTACGGAAACTGCGAAGCTATGGCATAACTGGACTTTTGTTGGACCTAATCCAGTCATTTTTCTCTAACCGCACATTGAAGGTGGTATTAAACGGACATGCCTCCTAGAACTACCCTACAAACGCGGGTGTCCCTCAAGGCTCAATCCTAGGTCCTACGCTCTTTCTGATCTACATCAATGATATCCCCGATGCCATAACATCCCAAGTAGGCATACCCGCCGATGACACCACAGTTTACTCTGGCCTCGATCAAAAATCTGGTATGGACGACATGGCGAGCCTCGCTGCCGAGCTTGAAAAGGACCTCCAATACGTGGTGGATTGGGGTAAGAAATAGCTCGTAAATTTCAATTCTTCCAATACGCAAGCTGCTATCAATTAACCACCATAGACAACCGCACCTCACACCCATTAGCATGGAACAGGCTTGCCTCCCAGAGAGTAAAACACTACGCCTGCTTGGCCTGACACTCTCAGCGGACCTCAAGTGGAATGACTACGTCGAATCCATTGCTAAATCCCCTGCTTTGAAAGTCGGCTCTCTGTGCAGGGCCTGGATGTTTTTTCCGCCTGAATCCATCCTGCACATATATAAATCTACCATCCGCCCATGTATTGAATACTCCTGCCACATCAGGTCGGGTGCCCCTGCTATTCTCCTCGGGGTCCTTGACAAAATACAACGGAGAATCTGTAACGTGATCGATACCGACTTGGCTGACCGCCTGCAGCCACTCTCTCACCGGCGTGACGTGGCTTCCCTGTGCCTCTTCTATAAATATTTTCACCGCTTCTGCAATTATGAACTTAGATCTCTGGTGCCCTCTAGGTATGAATTTGCACGAGATACTAGATTAGCAACTAGGTCCCACCCTTTTACAGTGAAACCTATGAAATGTAACCGCAATTTCTATTCCAACAGCTTCTTTTCTCGCACTTCCCGCCCGTGGAATTCCCTTCCGCATACTTGCTTCCCCGACAGCTACAACCTCCAGGAGTTTAAATGTAAGGTCAATAGACACCTCTTAACACACTAACTCGCACTCATTCTATCAAACACTCTTCCTATGTACCTCCTTACTCGTCTATCACCCTCCTTCTGACATTTCCTATATCAAATCGCTCTATGTAACCCTGTGCCCTATAGTGGCAATGGAATACCTTGCTTGCGGTGATACGATTAAAAAAAATATGCCCCTGGAACATTAGCTGTCTCTTCCTGATGTTCAGTATTAATTTCCTTTTCGTTTCCACCCTTTCCAACACCTCAACATTGCTCACATGCTCGGTCCATGATATTTGCAGCATCCTTCTGTAGAACCACATGGCAATTCATAGATAATAAATACAAAAGAAATTCATAGATAACTGAGAAAAATGCCGAAATGGAGAGCTATTATCGCCTACCTCTTCAAAATGATTTGTTATTAAAAGCCTGTAAGTATTAGGTTTTAAATTGTAAGATTTTTCTATGTAAGTATCAGAATTTAAATAAAAATGCGTGTTATAGGTCATAATTTTTCCGAAAAGAAAAACTATGAATACAACAAAGTAGGAAGGAAATTAAAACGAATAAAAACAGGAATGAAAAACAAATAAAAAAAAAAAAATACAAGCAAATAAAGTAAAAAAAAAAAAAAACGTGTGTATATGAGGGTGGGTAAGTAGCCAGTAGAAAAGATAAGAGAGAGAAAAAAAAGAAATATTTCGAGAAAATGTTTGTGGTTAGATCAGGAGAGTTGATAAGATCGCAACGCAAGTAGTAGTTCTATGAAGATAAA
Source organism: Ascarosepion bandense (assembly GCA_037127315.1). Taxonomy (NCBI): domain Eukaryota; kingdom Metazoa; phylum Mollusca; class Cephalopoda; order Sepiida; family Sepiidae; genus Ascarosepion; species Ascarosepion bandense. The sequence continues at coordinate 1,471,168 of JBBBDQ010000619.1, read as the reverse complement.
ACAACAGAATGTAAAACGATGTCATAAAATAAACATATGGCGTTATAAAAAAAAAATGGAGGAAATTAAAAATATTTATGAAAGAAGTGATAAGGTCTTTATGAAACTATTTTTATGAGATCTCGAAAAAAGACTCCATCTATTAATCTCTTTTGTCAAATGTCCCCTTTTAGTGAATACCTGAGGTAAGTTGAAATGGAAATTCTACTTGGGTAGTTCAGATTCAAACAACTATCAAGATGAATTTAGTTAAAAGTCATATATATATAGATATATATATATATATATATATATATATATATATATATATATATATATATATTAAATTGTGTGTATTTTGGCAGCATTTTTTCATTAATGCAGGTTTCATTGAATAATATAGACAAGTTTTGTCTATTAATTTTGTGTAGGATCCGTTCATACCGTCTGATATACTTGATGGTGATGTCGTTGAAAGACAACAGAAATCACAGTATTTGTTTAATTTTTTATCGGGTCTAAGCTTTCGGCTCACATAAGCCATTATCGAAGAGTAAATATTAACACACAGTAAACATAGAACATTTAAGCTATTAACAATAAAGATAATTGAATTGAAAATATAAGTCCATCCCTACCGTGGCGGATGGCCGAAGACAGTGAGAAAATAGTGGTGTTGTGGTCCCTGGTCTGATTACAGACATTTGAGTACGTTATTGGAAATATCGAAATTGATTGTATTCAAACCAGGTTTAAATTGTTTAATGTAGAGTGCTTCGAGGATTTTTAGTTTCTGTTTGTTATTTTCTTGTTTGAGTATGTACGTGTTATCAACAAGCGTTTTTCTCAGAAGTGTGCGTTGATAACAATGTTGTTCTAAATGACGGAATATATTTGAATTTTTATTTAAGTGCAACGTCAGACGCCGTGAGAGCGAATTTCTGGTGTGGCCGATGTAGATATAATTGAGGTTGTTATATATATATAACGTAGAATACTTGATATATTAGTCAGGTAAATTCCGATAGAGACGAACTCAAAAGAACTCAATGTTAAATTTATTCATTTAATTTAACAGGGTATATATATATATATATATATATATATATATATATATATATATATATATATATAATTTAGAAAACGTTTTTTAGATATTCTACAATTTCATGGATAATACGGATTTCGCCGTTATTTGGGTTTGAGGAGCAGCAAGGTCAGCGGCAAAATACGTATTACCCATAAAATTGTAGAATATCTAAAAAACATTTTCTAAATTATATATATATATATATATATATATATATATATATATATATACTAGCAGTATAGCCCGGCATTGTTCGGGTGTAATGAAAGCTTTAAAACTAAACCATGGTCCTGACGCTCAGACTCTTTCGACGTTGGCACGAAAGACTAAAAAGCAATAGTTGTTTCCAGTTAAAGCGAAACCGGAGACTGAAAGAAAAATGAATTGATGTAAGTCAAATTTTGATTTCCTGGTATCGATATCAAGTTTTTTTCGCCGTAAACTGAAATTCGAAGGCTAAATAAGTCCTCTGAGTAAATGGCATCATGATAGACTAAGAACTACAATTATATCTACTTAGAGCCAAACGCGAAGCAAAAACTAAAATAAAAGGGCTGAAAAAAATACAGACATACAGGCAGATAAACAGACACACACACAAACATCTTGCCTTTTATATATATATATTATCGATTTTCTGCACTATTGTAAGAACTGCAACCTTGAGACTTCTGAATATCGTTTCTTATGTCTTTGTCTATGAGTGTATCAAATTTGATTAAAATCGGACCGCACCTTCTATAACCCGATTTTTTTGATTATCGATTTTCGATATTTATCGATGGTACCTCGACACAAAATCTAGCTAAGAACACTCGCAGACGCTTATAGTACAACTGTGTAAATTTTCAAGAAAATCGGTTCAGCCTTTTCGGAGTCGATGAGTAACGGACACACACCCACACACAGACAAACTTCGATTCATAAATATGTTTAGATATAGTCATCCGCAGACAGATCTGTTTCGTTGTATCACAGCTCATCAGTACGGTTAGACATCCGATTGCTTTTACACAGGATTGAAACCCGACCGAATTGACATCTGAGCTATATGCGCTCCGTAGAGGGAGGCTGACTTTTAGCGTGTTATATATAATGTAAACATACACCATATATATATATATATATATATATATATATATAATTCGTAAACGAGTTATTATACGATTTTGCTTTCTAAACGTAGTTTCTTCAGGCGATTTGCAATAACTGAATTTACCGATTTTTTAAGAACGCTCATGTAAGGGGTGTTTTTAAATGCGCAGTTTTCAACATTAAAAGTAATTATAACGTTCTCATCCATGGATGAATGACCCATCCACGCAAACGCGCACACAATCACCAACATTACCCTGTGCATAAACAAAAAAGAAAAATCGTAAAATATAAGGAATAAATTGCTGATACCTCCTGAAGAGTGGACAGACAGGTCCACTCACGAGACTCTGGAGTCGCGATGCTGAAATTTACATCAATAAGCTGAGAGACAAACTTTTACTTATAGTAATTCTCCTCCTCTCTCTCTCTTTCTCTCTCCCATCCTCTCTCTCTTATTCTCTCTCTCTCTCCATATATATATATATATATATATATAAATTTTAAAAGATACCACTTCTGCGATTTACGCGTTACTATTCAGCATGGAATTGAGTTCTTCCGGTGATTGGCGTGTGTATACACCGCTTATATATAACACGGCAAAATTTCCCCTCTCTAAATCTATGCGCCTATAACTTAGGGGTGTAGAGACTCCGACTGACACCAAATCGGTCAAGTTTCAGTCTCAGCCAGAAGCAAGTAAATGTTTAGCCACACTGATGAGCTGTGATACAGCCAAACAGGCTTGTAACTGTATTACAAAGATATATATATATATATACATAGTCATCCGCAGACAGATGTTTCACTGTATCACAGCTCATCAGTACGGTTAGACTCCGATTGCTTCTGACCCAGGATTGAAACCCGACCGAAGTGGCGTCAGTCGGCGATTCTGCCTCTGGGCCATGGGCGCACAGCAGAAGAAGGCAGACTTTTTAGCATGTATATTATCATTATACACGCCAAATAGCCAGAGTGCTCTAATTCATTAGTGAATGAGCGATGCGTACATGCCAGAGTGGCTACTGTTTTTCAAAATCAAATCTACCAGATATATATATATATATATATATATATATATATATATATATAATAACCTTTAGAACGTGTATAAACTACTTCAAATAAACTACCTGATTGTTCCTTTAATGTTGAACAAAATGTACAATTTTGTAAAAGTTTCTAGTTTGTATATGTTCTAAAGTATAATAAATAATATTCATTACTCATTTTATATACTGAGCACTGTTTTAAGTTAATGTTTTGAACGTTGCAATTATTTTCTCCGATCCTTAATCATTTGAAGATATATATATATATATATATATATATATATATATATACAGCGAAACCGATCTGTCTGCGGATGCCTATTTACGCTCTCACACCCTGATTGAGCACTCTGGAAGAATGGTAGACTTTGAAAAAACAGTAGCTACTGTGGCATGTACGCATCGCTCATTCAGTAATGAATTAGAACACTCTCAGCTATTGGGCGTGTATAATGATAATATACACGCTAAAAAGTCTACCTCCTTCTATCGAGCGCCCATAGCTCAGAGGTAAAATCGCCGACTAACGCCAATTCGGTCGGGTTTCAATCCGGGTGAAAAAGCAATCGTAGTATAACCGTACTGATGAGTTGTGATACAGCGAAACAGATCTGTCTGCGGATGACTATATATATATATATATGTGTGTGTGTGTGCGTGTGTGTGTGTAGCGAGTTACAGAAAGAGATGAGTAGACACAAAATATCATTTAATAGAAAAGATGCACAAATTGAGACAAGGTTAAATAGATAAATATTTTGATAATAAGCATATTTGGAAAGAGAGATATATACCGGTTGCGATGGGTAAATTGTCGCCCTTTTATATCTTTAAATTCGCTCATGCGCGTTATTTGTTTCATTTTGTCGACTCCACGATATAGTGTGGTCAGTTGGGCACCATCTGTGAGAAAGGTAGAAACATGATGAAATTCCCTTCACTAGACATTTCGAAACGGCGTGCTGTACTTCTTCAGTAGTTCCAGTACGAATATTTCAACGTGTTTTGCTGTCATCAATATGAGAACAGTGCAGAGGATTCAGAAAGAGTTGAATGAGTCTAATGGTGATTACGAATATGTTTGGAATGATCACTCATGATGGAGACGTTATTCCTGTATTCATCTTCCCACAGGGACTCAGTCTCAACTATGAAGCCTACATCAAGCGCCTTGAAGAGATAGTGCTGCCCCAGGTACCTATTGAATGACCTTACGTCTAGCAACAGGACTCTGCACCATACTACAAAAGCAGAAGACGTCAATCATGGTTATCAGAAAGTTTTGTGACGACATCATCACTTACCTCTGGACATCTAACTCCCCGAACTGCCACCCTCTTTATTACGCTTGATGCGCAGTTGAGTGAGCGTCCAACAAAACCTTTTTAACACCAATGTTTAACTTAAGGCCAGGATTATGGCAGTTAGTCACCAACTTAAACAAGAAGACCACCCAGAAGAGTTGCAGGATGCTTCGAAGTCGTCGGGTGGCTGCGTTGAAAGCCAACAGTGTTTCATTAAACAAATTTTACCTTTAGTATTTCAAGATATTTTTGTGTAATTTTGGTAAATATGTTTTTGTTAAAACGAGATGTAAGTGTTATTTTCATTTTTGCGTAGCGTAGTCGACAATTTATCCATCGCATCCTGTCAACACTGTCAACTCGACACAGCCGACTCAATACCGCCGACTTAACACCACCGACTCAACACCGCCGACTCAACACCGGAACAAATCATGACTGAGACTACCTAGTGCCAGAAAAACCATAACTTTTTTTGATAACCGAATAAAAGAAAGATTATTAAGGGTTAAAATCGTCGTCATACACGTTCAACTGCTACCTCCGAATATGTCATCAGGGTTGTTACGCCCAAGCCATCAGAAGTTTCGGGTCTAGGCAACATATTTCTTCGTTGGGTGACCCGACCGTAATATGATCAAGATTCGGTCAGCATCCAGAGGCAAAAAAAAAAACTACGGTCAGTAAAACGTGTTATATTTTTAGCGGAATACTGCAATTGCTAAGTCAGATGACTACTCTTAGCTATTCTGATTGGTCAAAAGTTCACCACAAGCTGGAAAAGATAGAATCAGTCAACCGTGTTTATATTTCATACTTCCCTATTTTTTTCTCCTCTCCCTTACAGCTATCAATCTATAAACTAATTTTCAAGCCACCCGCCCTCCCCCACCAAAAAAAAAGAAAATATGAAGGATTACCCTCATCTTGTCGAAAGTGAAAATGGATTGATTATTTACAACTGTAGTAAAAATGTAGTCGAGTATACAATGATAAAATATAAAGAAAAATCATGAAATAAAATTATATTAATATATACATTTTTACACTGTTCTTAACGAGGTTAGAACGGATTTTTCATTATTTACAGTTGACTGTTATTTACAAAGTCCGAAAGAAAAAATATAACCCTGATATAAGAGAGTTGCCGGGAGCGGATAAAAGTTATCTTATATCCGGGTTTCTCTAATATCCGGGTTTGGTATCTTTATATACATTACCACAGGCTTTAATTTGGGACCAGAGAAAAGTTCTCTTATATCCGAGTTTGGTTTATTTTATATACATTACCACAGGCTCTAATTTGGGACCAGAGAAAACCTCTCTTATATCTGGGTTTGGTCGATTTTATATACATTACCACAGGCCCTAATTTGGGGTCAGAGTAAATCTATCTTATATCCGAGTTTGGTCTATTTTATATACATTACCACAGGCTCTAATTTGGGACCAGAGAAAACCTATCTTATATCCGGGTTTGGTCTATTTTATATACATTACCACAAGTCCTAATTTGGTACCAGAGAAAATCTCTCTTATATACGAGTTTCTCTTATATCAGGTTTTCTTATACTGAAATCTCGAAGGCTGCAAAAATAACTAGAATAAATTTTATGACTCGATTTTAATTATCATCTTTAAT
>JBBBDQ010000619.1:1400000-1460000 GCA_037127315.1 Ascarosepion bandense | reverse complement strand
TTACAAGACTTGTTCCCTTATCACTAACCCCACCAACATCCCACACACAACTCTCAAATATAAGAAAAGAGGTCTTCCATTCCTTTCCACACCACCTGATGCGACATTGTAAGTCCAATGTCGAAACAAAATGTACAATTTGCAGTGGATATATATATATATATAAAAATGTACATGTTCTAAAATATAATATAAATATATATATATATATATATATATATATATATATATATATATATATATATATAATAAACAGTTTTGAATGAAAGATTGAGTTTTGTTTAACGGCATATCAAAGCTTCTGTGTGTTATTTAATGCCAAAAATGTGTGGTTTTAAGGTATTTTTAATGTTCGGTTATAGTGAGAAGGTTCATTTAGTCAGATTTTAGTGAAATCTTTTTATTTTTATTCTTTTTTATTTTAGTTTTATATTCAAAAATGTTTTGCTGAGATATTTTTTTTCCTTCAAAAATGCATCATGGCAACCCTTTTCCTCTCAAAAATGCATTATTGGCAATATTTTTCCTTCAAAAATGTATATTTTTTTCATAGAAGTCTATTTTTATGTATATATTTTTTATAAGAGTCTATTTTTATACCTTCAGAGTGTTTTGATCCCAGTTTGGGGGTCAACTATTTGCCCTTAGTTCTGACACTAACAGGTGCTACCACTTCGGGGCAGCGTGGACCTGAGAACAACAGCAATTAAGAGGTTGTTCCGTGCTTCTCACAACCCCCACATTCAGAGGCCTTGCTGCCGGATGCAGTTTTTCATCATACCCAGGACCAAAACATTTTCTTCTTTGTGAATTGTTTTAAATATAAAGTAGTTTTTTGTCAAAATGTTGGTCATTCTGGTTGAGGTATAGCAACTAATACGTTTAATGTGTTGGTTTTTAAAATATTTCTTTTGTCATTATCCAAACTTTTATTTAAACATCTTGAAGTTTATCCACAAGATTCTGACAATCCTTCAAAACGATAGAGTAATTTCCTTCAAGTTTTGTTTTCATGTTTCATTTTATATTGATTAAGACTATTATTGTTTGGATGTAGTTGTGACGAATTCGAGTTTAAATAATTTTCATTTGCAGTTTTGATAAATTTATTGGGAAGAAGAATATATACTTTTTTAATCGTTCGATTTTTTAAATTTAAATTACAAAGCTCTCTGCGCATGTCACATTTTGATGTTAACTATAAATATCCTTTTTGTTTTTATAACATATATTTCACTAGGAATTAATAAATTTTATTTTCAATCCTGTATTATATAATATTACTTGACTGTTTGTTTTCATAATGTTCTTTATTAATTCTCCGAGATTTTGATAACAGAAAATCGGCTAAGAATTGTGAAATGTCGTAAGAACCTAGACGCAAGCTTATTGTAGATGAACTAGTGATTAAATTACTTTCTAAAATATTTTCGTTTTTGTGAATTAATTTCTCTTTTAATTAAATGTTTTTTTATGTCAAAATTGATGTCAGTCTCGTTACGGTAGCAAAATAATACGTTTAATGTTTTTGTTATATAAATGTTTCTTTTGTGATCATATAATGTTTTATGTAAACATCTTGAGGTTTCTTCAATATATTCTTTCTAGCATTTCGGCATTTGACTTGTTTTTTTCTATTGTATAGATTAAGTCTTTCACTGTTTTAGGCGTTGTTGTGACAGTTTTTACCTTGAGTTCGGGTAAATTATTTTCGATTTTTGTTATGATAGAGTAAGTGGACAGAATAATATGTTTTTGATTCATTGGATTTGTCATGGGGGCATCTGTTTATTTTCTAGTATTTTATGATCCTTTTGCTGTTTCATATTGAATACGACATAGGCTATTCGGTGGTCTTAAAAGTATTTTCAACAAAAGTTTCCTCTTGGTGTAAATTTTTAGGTTTCTAAAGGTCTCCTATATATAATATTATTCCGGGTTTTACTTTTTGTTGTTGTTGTTTTAATAGGAATAAACATTTATGAGATCATTAATTATTAATTCTCCGAGATTTTGATAACAGAAAATCGGCTAAGAATTGTGAAATGTCGTAAGAACCTAGACGCAATCTTATTGTAGATGAACTAGTGATTAAATTACTTTCCAAAACAGTTTCGTTTTAGTGAATTACTTTCTCTTTTAATTAAATGTTTTTTTTATGTCAAAATTGATGTCAGTCTCACTACGGTAGCAAAGTAATACGTTTAATGTGTTGGTTTCTAAAATGACTCTCATCTTGAAGTTTCTCCACTATATTGTTGCTAGCAGTTTTTCCGGCCGACAGAGTAAATTTAAAATTTTGTCTCGATGTTTTATTTTGTATTGGTTAAAATTTTTATTGTTTTAGAAGTTGTGAAAAATTTTCAAATGTAGTTCTGATAAAGTTAGTGGATTAAAGAATATTTTTTTCGTTGGTTTTTTCTAAATTTAAAATCTCCAGGGTCTCTCGTTTGTGCGTATGTGCTGTCGCAAGTCCTAAGGGAGGAAGCACGACTTACAAAGGTATTTTTTCTGTCATACAACTTTTCTCAAAAGCTGTTTTTGATATACAAACATGTATAACGCGTTATCCCACTTATATATATATATATATATATATATATATATATATATATATATATATATGTGTGTGTGTGTGTGTGTGTGTGTAATGGTAGGGGTAGCAAAATAATACGTTTAATGTAATAATGTAATAAATTTAATACGGTAGCAAAATAATACGTTTAATGTTTTTGTTTTTAAAATGTTTCTTTTGTGATCATATAATGTTTTATGTAAACATTTTGAGGTTTCTTCAATATATTCTTTCTAGCATTTCGACATTTGACTTGTTTTTTTCTATTGTATAGAAATTGTTTTAGGCGTTGTTGTGACAGTTTTTACCTTGAGTTCGGGTAAATTATTTTCGATTTTAGTTATGATAGAGTAAGTGGACAGAATAACATGTTTTTAATTCATTGGATTTGTAATGGGGGCATCTGTTTATTTTCTAGTATTTTATGATCCTTTTGCTGTTTCATAGGCTATTCGGTGGTCTTAAAAGTATTTTTAATAAAAGTTTCCTCTTGGTGTAAATTTTGAGGTTTCTAAAGGTCTCTTAAATATAATATTATTCCGGGTTTTGTTTTGTTTTTTTTTTGTTGTTGTTGTTTTAACAGGAATAAAAATTTATGAGATCATTTTTATTAGTTGACTAGCAGTATAGCCCGGCGTTGCTCAGGTGTAATGAAAGCTTGAAAACTAATTCATGGTCCTGGAGCTCAGACTCTTTGGAGTGTATCAAATTTGATTAAAATCGGACCACTACTTCTATAACGCGATTTTTTCAATTATCGATTTCCGATATTTATCGGGGGTACCTCGAGACAAAACCTAGCTAAGAACACTCGCAGACGCTTATAGTACAACTGTGTAAATTTTCAAGAAAATCAGTTCAGTTGTTTCGGAGTCTATAGGTAACACACACACACACACACACACACACACACACACACACACACACACACACAGAGAAAAATTTCCATTTATAAATAAGTTTAGATTTTATATGTATACTAAATTTTTAAGTTACTGTCAATATGATGTCGATTGATATCTAGGAAAGGTAAAATATTACGGCATATCACGTTGAATACGCCGGTTCTCGTTCGATCACCGAAGTTAAGCAACGTTGAGCCTGGTCAGTACTTAGATGGGTGACCACTTGGGAATATCAGCCGCTGTAAGCGCTCAGTGATGGATGTGCTTTTTGGTGCAGTGGATATCGGCTTGGAAAGAGAAATCGGTGAGCCGAGTTCGAATTCCAGTTGAGTACCCTGCATTCACTTCAGCACTGGTACCCTTGGGAAAGGTATTAATCCGTCACTTCCCTCTAGTTATGGGTTAAATAACAGGATAGGGCCTGGAGGAAACCCATCTAGTGTTGGTGTCACAATAAAAACACCCTTGGTAGCTCTGGCGAAGCATCAAGTATTCAGCTATTTGACAAGATTATTAATTTAGCTATAAACTGCGCCAGGGTTCCAAGTGCACAGGGAATACTGGATGGGTGTAGTGGATTCGATCTCGGCCAATGGTCGCAAGAAGACGACGATTGTTTTCTTTTTTTTTTCCATTTCATATGCAAATTTTGTAGTATGATCGATGTTGTTCAGTTCAACTACAAGATCAGGAAAAGGAGTACCACAGGGATTTATTAATAGAGTATCATCGGAAGTAATTTGATTGTTTAGGTAAAGTGGATGTGCGTTGTGGAGCAGTGGATATCGGCTCGGAACGACAAATCGGAGAGCCGAGTTCGAATTTCATTTGAATTCGTTGCATTCACATATACGCAATTAACCTTGGGAAAGTCATTAACCCATCTCTTTTACCTCTAGCTATGAGTCAAATAACAGGACAGATTTTAAGTGGATCTAAAAAATTTTAATTTTTTTTTAGATACACTGAAAATTTTTTTCTTTAAAACAACATTTATAAGTATTATTAAAGATAGGTTTACGTTTACAAATATTTAAAAAAATCTGTCGCTTTCTGCGTCACGTGATGTAAACAATCTCTCGGACGAACGCTCATCGCAAAAACGTTTCTAATTTAAATTTTAAAATCATTTGTTTCTGATGAAAGGCCGAGGACGGTCTGAAATATCAAATATAATAACAGAAACAAATAAATACTCTCAAAAAATACATTTTTAAACTTACAACTTTTTAGTAGTTTTTCATATATATACATATATATATATATATATATTTTTATTCAGATACTTGAATCCAAGTGGAAAAAGCAGGAAGGTAAATTCCAAAAACCCGATCCTAATTAATATTAAAATTTTATTTTAATATTAAAAGATGATACAGGAAGAGAGCTCCATGTAATAAAATATTACAGAGCAAATATAAATTAACTAGGATTAATTCAAGGATGTTGAATGACCATTTCGATATGAAATCCCCACAGGGGATAACACATCACCTCAGCAACAAAAAAATCCTTTTCGAAACTGGAGAAAAAATCAGTCTATTTTTCCTGTTTAAATAGATTTGGAAAGAAATTAAAAAGAAAGAAAAAGAAAAAGATAAAATAAAATAAAATAAACAAGAAAAGAAAAATTGGCATCGTCTGTGTTCGCAAAAAAGGAGAGAATTGTAACGTAAAAGGAACAGACGGCGTGTTGAATTGATATTAGGTTAAGCAAAACGGAAAAAAGGTGGGAGGTAAGAGAGATAAAGGAAGGGAGGGAAAAAAAAGAAAGAAAAAAATTTATATATTACAGACGCTGGACATATTCAGAAACCTAACTTCCCAAAAACGTTAAAGTATTAGAAAAAGGCCTTTTACTTAAAAAGGTATAATTATTTTTAAAGGGAATAAAAAGATATAGGATTTAAAATAATTTTTTTTTTTCCGAAAAGGATTTTTTTGTTGCGGAGGTGATGTGTTATTCCCTGTGGAGATTTCATGTCGAAATGGTCATTCAACATCCTTGAATTAATCCTAGTTAATTTATATATATATATATATATATATATATATATATATATATATATTAATGCAGGTTTCATTGAATAATATAGACAAGTTTTGTCTATTAATTTTGTGTAGGATCCGTTCATACCGTCTGATATACTTGATGGTGATGTCGTTAAAAGACAACAAAAAATCACAGTATTTGTTGAATTTTTTATCGGGTCTAAGCTTTCGGCTCACATAAGCCATTATCAAAGAGTAAATATTAACACACAGTAAACATAGAACATTTAAGCTATTAACAATAAAGATAATTGAATTGAAAATATGAGTCCATCCCTACCGTGGCGGATGGCCGAAGACAGTGACAAAATAGTGGTGTTGTGGTCCCTGGTCTGATTACAGACATTTGAGTACGTTGTTGGAAATATCGAAATTGATTGCATTCAAACCAGGTTTAAATTGTTTAATATAGAGTGCTTCGAGGATTTTTAGTTTCTGCTTATTATTTTCTTGTTTGAGTGTGTACGTGTTATCAACAAGCGTTTTTCTCAGAAGTGTGCGTTGATAACCGTGTTGTTCTAAATATATATATATATATGCTATGTGCGATTGGTAAATTCCTTCTTTTTTTTTTTTTCCTGATTTCATCTTTTGTGTTCTATTTTCCTTCTGGTATTAATTGCGTAATTTATCTTACCATATTTAATATTCCTTGGAAAATTATTCCTAAACCCTTCTGTATTTCTCTGTCTTTCTCTCTATCTCTATTTGTCTTATTTTGTGTGTGTGTGTGTGTGTGTGTGTGTGTGTGTGTGTGTGTGTGTGTGTGTGTGTGTTTACTCTTTGCTATGTGTTCAATTCTCTTCCCTTTTATTCCATCTTTATCCCTAATCTTCTATGTATTATTATTTCCCGTTTTTGTTATACTTTCAATTGCTAAAAATTGTGATACGTCATCATTTTAAATGGCACTGGGACAGGCGGCAACACCAACAGCGTCTAATCTGTCACGATTTCTCATGGTGGCGATCTATACACTGTAGCCAGTGAACCAAGTTGTTATTGCTGGTCGATTTTTATCGTGATCAAACTTCGATAAGGTTTTATCGATTAGCTTTAATTTTCTGCCACGTTTTTTTCTTCTTCGTCTTCTTCTTTATCAGCCTCGTTATTAAAGTGCAGGTGACTAATACATCGACCTATTCGCCTGCCTGACTGCCTGACGTTTCGCTGAATGTTAAGGAAGTTTTATGGTCTTTTCTTATTGGATATCGGCTCGGAACGAGAAATCCGGGAGCCGAGTTCGAATTCCAGCTGAATTCATTGCATTCACTTACGCGCACATACCCTTGGGAAAAGTATTAATCCGTCTCTTCCTTCCAGTTATGGGTTAAATAACAGGACAGATTGGGTTCTATAGCCTTGGTGGGCTACCAGTCTACCGCAGAAAGCAATGGCAACCTACTGCGAGATAATCTTCTGCCCAGTCAATCATGTCTCTTTCGAGACATGATCGCCCAAGCGTGTATCACGTATGGCACGTAACTGACTGACTGAATGTACTAGTTAGAGACAAGATTAAGGCTGCTGCTGGTTATAAAGTGGGGGATCGTTTTTATATTGTTAAGAACTAATAAACTGATCCCCCACTAATTACTACTTGGTAATATAATACATCTATTCCCCGTCCAGCTATGAGTTAAATAACAGGACAGATTGGGTTCTATAGCCTTGGATAGCAACCAGTCTACCTCAGAAAGCAATGGCAACCTACTGTGGGATAATCTTCTGCCCAGTCAGTCATGTCTCTTTCGAGACATGATCGCCCAAGCGTGTATCACGTATGGCACTTAACTTACTGACTGACTTATTGCCAATTCCGTGCATATTACGCGGGGTAGAAACCGGGTCGATCAGGCGTCGCTGGTTGTATATTCGCCAACTGTGTATGAGAAAATTCCTTATTTTGCAATCAAATTAATCAACATCACCATTACCTATTTATTTTTACTGATATTTCCTGATTTTTAACTCGGATAATACGGGATAATCTTCTACCCAGTCAGTCATGTCTCTTTTGAGACATGATCGCCCAAGCGTGTTTCACGTATGGCGCTTGACAGACTGTATAACAATTGAGAATATGCTATTCCAAATAATGGTGAAGCTTATATACAGCGTCTATCAAAATTTACATTATCACAAGATCTCTATATTTTCAAAAAGGTCTCATCTCTTTACAAATAAATTGGCTAGATGCAACCGTAACTTCTATGCTAATAGTTTCTTCTATCAAAGCTCTTGCTTATGGAACAAACTTTCTAGATAAAATTTAATCTTCAAAAGTTTAAATGCAATGTTAATTGTTATCTACTGTCCTCCTGATTACGCCCCTGTTTCTGTTTTCTAACTCTTTCACACTGTCAATTTTATGTTTTAGTGGATTTACTACCTTGCATGGAGTAAATTTATATATATATATATATATATATATATATATATATTGAGAAATTATAACATGGATATGTTACAATATCACTACAAAAGTAGCTATTTTGTTTCGACACTTCTTGTGTCTTGTCAAGTGATGTTGTTATTTTAAATTGAATTATATATATATGGTTATTTTATGGATGTGGTTATTTTAAATTGAATTATTATTTTATTATTTTATGGATGTGGTTATTTTAAATTGAATTATATATATATATATATATATATATATATATATATATATATATAGTTATACTAATTTCGAAAACCTTCCTCGGAAACATTCGAACGAAGGAAAAAATGGTTTTAAAAAGAAAAAACGAAATTTCGAACGTGTTAGAAGGATCAAAATTTAATGAAAAAATACTTTGGTCTTTCTTCTAAACAATAACATGAATATTTTGACAATAAAACTTTATTTACGTTACCCACGTCTATTGAACAGGTGAAGAGGCTCATCCCTTGTTTCCTGTTTAGGATGTGGTTTCCGGTTTTCTCTTTCCCAATCTTTTCCCTCTTTTCTTTTCTTTTTTCAATTGGAGTAGATAGACTAAACTATCGCCCGGTTCACACTCCACCCTCGTCTATTGAACATGTGAAGAGGCTCATCCCTTGTTTCCTGTTTAGGATGCGGTTTCTGGTTTTCTCTTTTCCAATCTTTTCAGTCTTTTTTTATTTTATTTTATTGTTTTTCAATTGGAGTAGATAGACTAAACTATCGCCCGGTTCACACTCCACGCACGTCTATTGAACAGGTGAAGAAGCTCATCCCTTGTTTCCTGTTTAAGGTGCGGTTTCCGGTTTTTCTCTTTTCTAATCTCTTCACTATTATGTAGCCCCCTGCACATCAGTGGCGTTACCGCCTTGCTTGGGGTGATATGATTAAAAAAAAAAAATGTGTGGCCTTTTTCGTCACGCTATGCCGTTTTTCCCTCGAACTACTGGAGGTAGCTAAATTAATATAAGATATGAGAATGACTGATTGATAAAAGATGGAGAAAAATAGACAGACTGAGAGACAGTTTTCGATTTGATTTTGTTTAAAAATAATTGTGCTATAAAACACAATCAGATAGATTGGACTACACCCTAGAGTTAACCAATCGTAGCTTTTGTCTCGGGCAGAAGCATTTGATTTGGAACTGTGAAAAAGGAATTCGTTTCGTGGGAATGGGGATACAGAGGCATACAAACATTGCAGAAACTTTACCAGAAAATCTTTTAGATTCCAGAATCGAAGAATATTTTGACGCAATTACACCGATATTATGTCTAACAACTTGGGTGTCTGATACTGTCGTAAATTTCCCTTTCGTTTACTTGCTTGGAAGCTACAGTTATTTTAGTCTGCTAACCCAGTAACTATAGTAGAATAATGGGACTGTGCGTTGGTACTAATAGCAGGATTTCTTAAGATGTTAAGGATTTCTTGATCCTATGATGAGGTGCGCAAAATTTCTTATCGCTAAAAGAAGCACTTAAAAAGGCAGCTATTTGGATAATTTCTTAGATTTTAGAAGTATTCATGCCAGTGTTCCGCGAACAGTTAATGTTTTCTATTTAAGAGGTGTTACAAGACTGAATGATGAAGGGAAGAAAACGCGGCTGTTTGGAAGCAACATAAAATTTTTCTGGCAGACAATACACCACGATTCCTGTCTCAGAATTTATCAACCTTTTGCATATATATACAGTACCGTGCAAAGTATATATATATATATATATATATATATATATATATATATATATATATATGAGTGAGTATAGAATGAGGAGAGAAAAAAGAAAAATTTTTTTCTGTCCAAAACATAAATTTAAAACAGTGCTCTATATTTGATGTAGAGAGCAGTGAATATTTATTATAAATTATGTTTTAGAACATGTACATAATTTCTTCTATATATGTCCTCTTCCCTACAATCAATATATATATATATATATGAGTGAGTATAGAATGAGGAGAGAAAAAAGAAAAATTTTTTTCTGTCCAAAACATAAATTTAAAACAGTGCTCTATATTTGATGTAGAGAGCAGTGAATATTTATTATAAATTATGTTTTAGAACATGTACATAATTTCTTCTATATATGTCCTCTTCCCTACAATCAATATATATATATATATATATGAGTGAGTATAGAATGAGGAGAGAAAAAAGAAAAAATTTTTTCTGTCCAAAACATAAATTTAAAACAGTGCTCTATATTTGATGTAGAGAGCAGTGAATATTTATTATAAATTATGTTTTAGAACATGTACATAATTTCTTCTATATATGTCCTCTTCCCTACAATCATATGCTTGTTTTAGTGTTTGGATTTAAACACCTCTACGGGGGAAATAAATGTTTGGAATCATTTTCTGTTTATATTTGGTTCGTTGTTGTCGTGGGGGTTGGTTGGGGCTATTGGTAATTCCCAGAAGTGGTGTTTAAATTCAAACAATAAAACAAACATATGATTGTAGGGAAGAGGACATATATAGAATATATATATATATATATATATATATATATATATATATATATATATATATAAATCATTTAATTATTAATAGTAAAAAACATTTCAACAACATTCTTTTGCCACTTTCGATTATTTGACATTAAATTACGTCTGGCTTCCTCCATAATTTACCTAGACTTTTTGTACCTAGAATTATATTGATTATTCAAATCGACTACAGCTATTTACTGAAGTGGTATATGTTTTTATTTGATTTTTTAAAGACTTATATTGATGTGAAACAAACGCTTTCTATTCATTTGGACGTTATGTGATGAATATATATATATATATATATATATATCAATTAGAGAAAATTTTCAAAATTCAAAGGTGTCGGATGTACATTTCGACATAGAGACTCTACGTCACGTCAGCGACATTGTTTTTCCAAATGGCGAAAGACCTGAGTTAGAGTGTAGAGGGGCTTTTGGTTAACAACGGTCACAAAGTGGAAAATGACAGAGCTGGTAGTCGCGGGGTTACAGGGTGCTGAAACGGTATATTTAGGAAGGGGAGGAATAGGAGTTCATATTTTATAAAGATAGACAACTAAATGAGTTAAATTACTTTTTGAAAAAATTTCTTATTTATATTGGCTCTGTATTCTTAATACATTGAGCTCTCTGCCTGCATCACATTCTAATATTAAAAATTTTTAATATTAGGATCAGGTTCTTGGAATTTACCTTCCTACTCTTTCACTTCGGATTAAAGAAAAACAATATATATATATATGTATGTATGTATGTATGTATGTATGTATGTATGTATGCATTGGTCCTGGGCATGACGGTAAACTGCATCTGGCAGCAAGGCATCTGATTGGGAGGTTGTGAGGAGCATGAAACCACCTCTTAATTGCTGTTGTTCCCAGGTCCACTCTGACCCGGAATAGCAGCACTTGTATGGGCACAAATCGTCAACCACCAAACTTGGGTTAAAGCACTATGAAATTATAAAAATAGACTTTTATAGAAAAATATACATTTTTGAAGGAAAATTATTACCAACAATACTTTTTTGAAGGAAAAAATTATTACCAGCAATACATTTTTTAATACAAAACTTAAAGAAATCTTTAGTTTCTAAAACAGAAATAAAAAATATTCCAAAATCTGACTAAATCAACCTTTTTACTATAACTGAAGATTAAAAATATACATTAAAACACTACCTTTTTGGCATTAAATAACCCACAGAGGTTGATATACCGTTAAACAAAACTCAAAAACATATATATATCAGTCAGTTAAGTGCCATACATGAAACACGACTCGGCGATCAAGTCCCGAAAGAGACATGACTGACTGGGCAGAAGATTATTCCGCAGTAGGTCGCCATTGCTTTCTGCGGTAGACTGGTTGCCAGCCAAGGCTATAGAACCCAATCTGTCTCATTATTTAACCCATAACTGGAGGGAAGAGACGGATTAATACCTTTCCCAAGGGTAATTGTGCATAAGTGAATGCAAAAAATTCAAACTCGGTCCACCGATTTTTCGTTCCGAGTCGATATCCACTGCACCACAACGCGCATCCAGCATATCTAAACTTATTTATAAATGAAAATTTGCCTATGTGTGTGTGTGTGTGTGTGTCCGTTACTTATAGACTCCGAAACGGCTGAACCGATTTTCTTGAAAATTTACACAGTTTGACTATATGCGTCTGCGAGTGTTCTTAGCTAGGTTTATATATATATATATATATATATATATAAACGCTATTTTTGAAAGTAAATTGGGTTGGAAAATGAGAAACTAGTATGAGGAATCTTAAAATCGGGTATTTCTTCTGAACCCCTTTTTATGATACCCCATTTTTTTCTCATCTTCTCTATCCCATCGACCTAGTACAGAAAAAAAAATTGACAATGTCGAAACAAAATGTAGACTTTTGTTGTAAGATTACATTTGTACATGTTCTAAAATATAATCTATATATATATATATATATATATAAAAGGCAATCTGTGAGTCTGTGTGTGACTGTTCCCTATGCACGCCTACATTTTTAAGCTACGTCATTCAAACTCTCTAATCGGAGGCCACAATTTAAACAACCTAAGGTACGCAGATGATACAGTGCTGATAGCAGACACAGAAAGAAAACTACAAAACCTCTTACAGAAGGTAGCTGAAGAAAGGACTAGAAATAAAATGCACGAAAACTGAATGCATGGTCATCAGTAAAAAGGGCAGCCCAATACAGGTCGGGGATTCCAGAATCAAGCAGGTACAAAAATTTAAATACCTGGGAAGCGTTATAACAGAAGACGGAAAGTGTGACACAGAGATCCGAAGGCGAATTGGTATGGCGAAAGAAGCATTCCAGAAGTTGAGTCAGATATTAGGAAACAGGACAATTTCGCTAGAAACTAGGAAGAGAGTACTGGACTGCTATGTGTTGCCCGTCCTTCAATATGGCAGTGAATGCTGGACAATATAATCAAAGATGTAGGAAGACTTGAAGCAAATGAAATGTGGTTCTACAGAAGGATGCTGCAAATATCATGGATCGAGCATGTGAGCAATGATGAGGTCTTGGAAATGATGGAAACAAAAAGGAAATTAATACTGAGCATCAGGAAGAGACAGCTGAAGTTCCTGGGACACGCATTGAGAAAGGAGGGCTTGGAGAATCTGATACTAACAAGCCAGATAGAAGGGGAAAAGGGACAGGGGAAAGCAACGGATAACATATTTGAAGGACCTAATCAGGTGGATGACGGAACGAGGATTGCATGGTGTAACAGGAGAAGGCGTGCTCAGAGCCACCAGGGATAGGGAAACGTGGAAAGCCATGATCGCCTACGTCATGAAGGGACAGGACAGGAAGAAGAATATATATGCCAACTGTTTATAAGAAATTATAATGTGGATAAAAATGGGGGATCAATTCTTTATAATGATAAATATATAAACTGATCCCTCATTTTGTGACCATGATATTTTCTTTGCATTTATATTCTAGATTTATGAGCTTGAGCTAGTGGATGGCAGAACTGGTGTTGCGCGGTGTAACAGAAGAAAACGTGCTAAGAACCACCAGGGATAGGGAAACGTGGAAAGCCATAATCGCCTACGTCCTGAAGCGACAAGGCACATAGAAGAAGAAGAAGAAGAAGAAGAAGGAGAAGAAGAAGAAGAAGAAGAAGAAGGGACACATATCTACAGGGAAGCCAGGTCGACTTTTTGAGTTTTAAGTTCAGCAATTTTCCCTTTCGCACTTTTTGGCCAATGGTGCAGATTGTTTACATTTGCTTCGTAAAAGATCTAAGATGGTTGCTTGATTACGTCGCAGAAATCAAATCACACGTTTCAAACGCGACTAAAATATTTTTTTATTAAAAAAAATATTTAAAAAATCCTTTATATTTAATTTTAATTCCAACGTTTTAAAAATTCATTTGGTCAACAAAAAAATGTGAATACCCGTAATTTTGAAACAAAATATATTTTTTTAAAAAGGTGTTTTTTCAAGCAAAAACAAAATATTTAAAATTCTTCTACTGCTACTAAAATGTACTGAGTTGCACGGGCAACACCGGGCTATGATGCTAGTTTATAATAAATATTCCTCGCTCTATTTCTAAAATTTGATTTAATATAGCACATATATACAAAATTATTTCAAAATACCGCTTGTGAATTAAAATATGAATTTAATTTAAATATTCCCGACAATTTTAATTTGTTGTCATTTGCAAAAGACCCTGGATTGATGAAGTTATTAATTTTACTTGACTAAATTCTCTCTTTTGTAATGAATGGTCTCATCAACAGAGGCGTGATGATCACAATCAATTTCTTACTTGCTTTTTAGGAAGAAAATACTGATGGCAATTTGTGTGATACGAAAAAAATCAATATTTGAAATCTGATTAATTAGTTAAACGTCTACAAGATCGGAATGATTGAGCATTTTATTAAATTGTTTTTTAAGTCATTGAAAAGAAATGTTAATTTCCTGCAATCAATGCATTTCCTCAAATCGAGTAAGGTAAGGATATTAAAATTTAAAGAAAAGGCGGTAAAAAGAAAGCGGACATGAACATGAACATAGACACACACACACACACACACACACACACACACACACACACACACACACACACATATATATATATATATATATATATATGTGTGTGTCGGTGTGTCCGAGTGGATGTGTAAGTGTGTGTGTCTGTGTGTACAACGATAGACAAAAAAGTAAGAAATATATTGATAGATATGAAGAACCATGAATATATACATATAGATTAAATGAAATAATAATAATAATAATAATAATAATAATAATATATATATATATATATATATATATATATATATATGTCTGTGTGTCTGTGTGTCCGAGTGGATGTGCAAGTGTGTGTGTCTGTGATAGGCAAAAAAGTAAGATATATATAGATAGATATGAAGAAACATGAATATATACATATAGATTAAATGAAATAATAATAATAATAACAATATATATATATATATATATATATATATTAGTATTTATCAAGATAGATAGATTCGAATGGATAGGAATATATTGAGATAGATAGATTCGGATGGTGGGTTGTTTTCTTTTTATGGCATATCAACCTCGGCGGGTCATTTATTACCAACTAAATTTTTTATTTATTCATTGCTGGTAATACCTTTTTCTTTCAACAATTTATTGTTGTTTTTATATAAGTTTTGTGTCTAGTAATACTTTTTTCTTTTCGAGTATCAAGATTCATTGGGATTTGTTTTAAGGGCAGGATCCCCAAGTCCTACCCTTGTTATTTAACTCATAACTGGAGGGAAGGGACGGATTAATACCTTTCTCAAGGGTACCAGTGCTTAAGTGAATGCAGGATATTTAATTGGAATTCCAACTCGGCTCACCGATTTCTCTTTCCGAGCCGATATTCACTGTACTACAACGCACATTCGTTACTATACGCTTACCACACCTGGTATTCCCAAGCGGTCACCCATCAAAGTACTGACCAGGCTCAACGTTGCTTAATTTCGGTGATCGAGCGAGAACCGGTGTATTCTACGTGATATGGCCGTAAGCCAGATTCGAATGGAAAGGAATATATTGAGATAGATAGATAGATAGATAGATAGATAGATAGATAGATAGATAGATAGATAGATAATGAACAGGCTGAGATAGATAGATAGATAGATAGATAGATAGATAGATAGATAGATACGCAATGAGACAGATACATAAATAGAAAGACAGACAGAACGAAATAGATAGATAGATAGATAGATAGATAGATAGATAGATAGATAGATAGATAGATAGATAGATAGATAGATATCACTGGGTTCACCTCTATCTCATCCGTTGCTATCTTATCTATTTCTAGCTGTCTTTACGCTGAACAATATCTTTACACAATTACTTAAGAAGGTTTCGATAATTCAAATATTCGTTCAAAGACACCATAATCCTTGATCCTGTAAAAAAGGCAAACCGAGCAAAATCTGTCAAATGCCTGTGACGAGGACCTTACCGGTTTTATCTTAAGCTTGATTGACAAATTCAGTAATAAACGCATCGGTCGTTGTCATAAAGGAACGAAAGCCATTTTGTTTATTTGAAAGTTGGCTGTTGCTAAGTGAGCAACAATTCTCGGTTCATCAGAATTGGTTAGACATTCAAACTGATACTTAAAGTGCCGCTATTCGAGAGATCAAAAATTCACCAGATTTCTTAAAGACAGGAACTGCAGAGAAGGATTTTCAGTTAGATTTAAATCAGTCAAACAGCCAGTAAGTGTTGGAGTGTTTGCAAAGAAATGGTACCAGTTCAGAAGTCTTAAGACAATTGCAGAGATATCGCCAAGAACACATCTCTTGTGGGGATGTCGAAAAATAGTTTTAAAAAAAGTTATTTGCTTTTTTTTTTTTCCTGAAATACGTTTAATCAGCTACTACACCGTTTTCTATTTAACATTTCTCCTGGACACCCACATATTTTGTTTTCAGAAATCTATCTAGCTTATGGATGCTTCAATTGTTTTTAACAGTACACACTGCTTAATATTTTGAGTTTCTTTTGTCTGATTGCTGTTTTGTTGTTAGTATTCTTTTCTTCGTCTTCACGTATTTTTGAAATATACTGTTTGGTTCACGGCTGGCTTTTGTATTCAAGAACGACACCTCATCCATCACGAAGAGATTCAAATGAAAAAGGTCTTTCCGCCTGCTCTTTTTCGTAAATCAACGAGTTGGCATTGTCAGACATTTTTTTTTTTTTCGTTCACTTCTCCAACTTCACCGAATCACCGCCGCCGGCGCAATTTGCATCTGCCATTTACTGTCCTCTTAACATTTTTTCATTCACTTGTTTCTGCTTTCAGTTAGTAATCAATGTTTTCAGCAGACTTCGAGATGTTTTCTTCAGACTTTATTAGCAAGGCAATATCTAACAAACTACGTGCTTACCATTCTCCTTCTGAAGATTTTTGGTAAAGCTTTTCTTGCTGTGCGTTAATGTGCGTTGTGGCGCAGTGGATATCGGCTCGGAACGAGAAATCGGGGAACTGATGTTGAATTCCTTGCTTTCACTTACGCGCAAATACCCTTGGGAAAGGTATTAATCCGTCTCTTCCCTCCAGTTATGGGTTAAATAATAGGACAGATTGAGTTCTATAGCCTTGATCGGCAACCAGTCTACCGCAGAAAGCAACGGCAACCTACTGCGGGATAATCTTCTGCCCAGTCAGTCATGTCTCTTTCGAGACATGGCCGCCCAAGCGTGTATCACGTCTGGCACTTAACTGACTGAATATAATATTTGGAAACATGATTTAAATCTTCTACTGGGCATAAAATGTGGGAACGGTTTTCCATTGTTATGAAGTAATAAATTGATCCCCCATTAATTACTACTGATTAATACAATACATCTCTTCTTTCATTCAGCTATAGTTTAAAGACCAGGATAGAAACTCTTCTGCCCAGTCAATCATGTCTCTTTCGGGACACGATCGCCCAAGCGTGTATCACGTATGGCACTTAACTGACTGACTGAATATAATAGTTGGAATAATGATTAAGGCTTCTACAGGTCATAAAGTGGGGGGTCAGTTTATTACTTCATGACAATAGGAAAACGATCCCCCACTAATTACTACATAATAATATAATACATTTCTTTCCCCTCTAGCTATGAGTCAAATAACAGGACAGATTGGGTTCTATAGCCTTGGTCGGCAACCAGTCTACCGCAGAAAGCAATGGCAACCTACTGCCCAGTCAGTCATGTCTCTTTCGAGACATGATCGCCCAAGCGTGTATCGCGCATGACACTTAACTGACTGACTGTTTTACTCTGCTTGAATTTTACCAATCAGTCGAACTTGAGTTATTTATATCTTTTCTTCATTTTCTTATTCTTGAACGAATTTCAGCATTTTGACGTTTTTATATTTTCTGTTGTTGTATATGTGGAACTCCCTTCCGGCTCAATGCTTTCCAGCCAACTTTGATCTTGAAAAAATGTCTTCGTGATTAGTCTTCTTCTATTGTTCTCGTTCCTTAAGAATGCTTCTCTTTTTTCTTATTCTTTCACACACAGTAAGCCCTTTGTGTCTTAGTGAATTTACTGCCTTGTATGGGGTGATATGGATATGTGTTGTGGTGCAGTGGTTAACGACACGGAACGAGTTCAAATTCCAATTGAATTCCTCGATTTCACTTATGCACAAATACCCCTGGGAAAGGTATTAATCCGTTACTTACCTCCGATTATGGGTTAAATAATAGAACAGATTGGGTTCTATAGCCTTGGCTGGCAACCAGTCTACCGCAGAAAGCAATGGCAACATACTGCGGGATAATCTTCTACCCAGTTAGTCATGTCTCTTTCGGGACATGATCGCCCAAACGTGTTTCACGTATGACACTGACTGACTGAATGTAATAGTTAGAAACATGAATAAGGTTTCTACTGGGCATAAAGTGGGGGACCGGTTTTCTTATGTTACGAAGTAATAAACTGATTCCCCACTAATTACTACTTAATAATACAATATATTTCTTCCCCCTTTAGCCATGAGTCAATAGGACAGATTGGGTTCTATAGCCTTGGTTGGCAACCAGTCTAACGCAGAAAGCAATGACGACCTTCTGCGGGATAATCTTTAGCCGAGTCAGTCATGTCTCTTTTGAGACATGATCACCCAAACGTGAATTACGTGTGGCATTTATCTGACTGATGGGGTGATATAATCAAAATAATCTCTCTGGAAGGCATTTGATCAGATAAATATGTTATTATTTATAGTGTTATTTTTGTTTTGTGTTATTATTACTGACGATGTATTTCTTTCGTTCTTTCTTTTTTCTTTCTTTCTCTTTTCTTTTTTCTTTCTTTTTCGTTCTTTTTTGTTCTTTCTATCATTCTTTTTTCTTTCGTTCTTTCTTTTGTTCTTTATTTCTTACTTTTTTCTTTTATCCTTTCTTTCGTACTTTTTTCTTTTTTTTTCATTCTTTCTTTTTCTTCCGTTTTTCTTTTTTCTTCTTTTCTTTTTTTTTGTTCTTTCTTTTGTTCTTTCTTTTTCTTTTTCTTTTCATACTGTCTTTGTTCTTTCTTTTTTATTTTCGTTCTTTCTTTTGTTCTTTCTTTCTTCTTTTTATCCTTTCTTTCCTTCTTTTTACTTTTTCTTTCATTCTGTATGTTTCTTCCGTTTTTCTTTTTTCTTCCGTTCTTTCTTTTGTTCTTTCTTTCATTCTTTCTTTTACCCTTTCTTTTTTTCTTTCGTTCTTTTCTTCTTTCGTTCTTTTTTCTTCTGTTCTTTCTTTTGTTCTTTCTTTCATTCTTTCTTTTATCCTTTCTTTCTTTTACCCTTTCTTTTTTTTTCTTTCGTTCTTTTTTATTTTGTTCTTTTTTTTCGTTCTTTTTTTCCTTCCGTTCTTTCGATTTTTCTTTCTTTTGGTTTTCTTTTGTTCTTTCTTTCTTTTTCCGTTTGACTCTTTTTTGTTTACTTTCTTTTTCTCTTTCGTATTTTCCTTTTTTTAAATTTTGTTTACTTGCTTGAGATTTTTTTTTAGATGGCTAATAATACTGAACATCAGAAAAAGACAGCTAAAATTCTTGGGACATGTAATGAGGAAGAAGGGCCTGGAGAATCTGATACACACAAGCCTGATAGAGGGAAAAAGAGATAGGGGGAAAGCAGCGTGTACCATACTTGAGGGGCCTGGGCAGGTGGATGACAGAGCGGGGTTTGTGCGCTGTAACAGGAGATGGAGTGTTAAGAACCAGTAGGAATAAAGAGACGTGGAAGGCCATGATCACTTACGACCCGAAGAAGAAGAATCTAGACAGGATTTTAGAATTAAGGGGATGTACATTGGTATTACAAGATGGATTTCTTACGCTGCTGAATCATATGATGAGGTGAGTAAAATTAATACACACGACATAAAGCAGTTAAAAAAGCAGCTATTTTGCTAGATTATAGAAGTATTCCTGATATTAAAAAAACGGAAAATTCCCTTTGTTCGTTCATATGTCTATCCGTTATCTAACTTGGACCAAACTTTCGATATATAGATATATCTTTTGAGAATAAGAATGTCCCTAGGATTGAAAATATCTTCTTTATCTGGTGCTTGAATATCTGGGATTAGGATTTGTGCCCGGATGAGGATGGAACAGTTAAACATTCAAGTTTTAAAATAATTGAAATAAATATTAGTGATTTAAAAAGTTTTTAATTTATATTGAGTTTAAAGTAACACAAAATATTTGCAAATTATTTTTTTGTTTTAAATTCATTTTAAAATATGTCCCAAACTTTGCGAATTGAGGAAAACAAATTTTATTGCTTCAAAATGCCAAGGAATCAGAACTAATGTGAGAGATTTTGTAACATGAGCTTTTTGAAAAAAAAAACAAAAAAAAAACTGCATTTTCGGCCTGAATTGTAATTTCAGCCAAAATTGAAGTTTTAACACAAATCGGTCTTTTGACAGCAATTGCATACTACTGAGTAATTTGCTTTAAAACATAACAAAATATTTATATCAATATGCCGTCTAAAATGACGGCAACATATATATTGATATACTTACTATTGAGTAATTCACTTTAAAACATAAGAAAAATATTTATATCAATATGCCCTCTAAAATAAGGGTAACATATATATTGATATACTTACTATTGAGTAATATACTTTAAAACATAAGAAAAATATTTATATCGATATGCCCTCTAAAATAAGGGTAACATATATATTGATATACTTACTATTGAGTAATATACTTTAAAACATAAGAAAAATATTTATATCAATATGCCCTCTAAAATAAGGGTAACATATATATTGATATACTTACTATTGAGTAATTTGCTTTAAAACATGAGAAAAATATTTATATCAATATGCCCTCTAAAATAAGGGTAACATATATTGATATACTCACTATTGAGTAATGTACTTTGAAATATGAGAAAAAATATTTATATCGATATACTGTCTAAAATGACGGCAACATATATATTGATACACTTACTATAGATTAAGTTACTTTAAAACGTAATAAAAAAATGTTTATATCAATATGCCGTCTAAAATGACGGAAACCTATATATTGATATACTTACTATTGAGTAATTTGCTTTAAAACATAAGAAAAATATTTATATCGATATACCGTCTAAAATGACTGCAACATATATATTGATACACTTACTATAGATTAAGTTACTTTAAAACATAATAAAAAAATATTTATATCGATATGCCGTCTAAAATGACGCCAACATATATATTGATATATTTACTTTTGTGTAATTTACTTTGAAATATGAGAAAAAATATTTATATCGATATACCGTCTAAAATGACGGCAACATATATATTGATATATTTACTACTATGATTAAGTTACTTTAAAACATAATAAAAAAATATTTATATCGATATGCCGTCTAAAATGAC
Source organism: Ascarosepion bandense (assembly GCA_037127315.1). Taxonomy (NCBI): domain Eukaryota; kingdom Metazoa; phylum Mollusca; class Cephalopoda; order Sepiida; family Sepiidae; genus Ascarosepion; species Ascarosepion bandense. The sequence continues at coordinate 1,438,574 of JBBBDQ010000619.1, read as the reverse complement.
TGCAACATATATATTGATACACTTACTATAGATTAAGTTACTTTAAAACATAATAAAAAAATATTTATATCGATATGCCGTCTAAAATGACTGCAACATATATATTGATATACTTACTATAGATTAAGTTACTTTAAAACATAATAAAAAAATATTTATATCGATATACCGTCTAAAATGACGGCAACATATATATTGATATATTTACTATAGACTAAGTTACTTTAAAACATAATAAAAAAATATTTATATCGATATGCCGTCTAAAATGACTGCAACATATATATTGATATACTTACTATAGATTAAGTTACTTTAAAACATAATAAAAAAATATTTATATCGATATACCGTCTAAAATGACGGCAACATATATATTGATATATTTACTATAGACTAAGTTACTTTAAAACATAATAAAAAAATATTTATATCGATAAGCCGTCTAAAATGACTGCAACATATATATTGATATACTTACTATAGATTAAGTTACTTTAAAACATAATAAAAAAATATTTATATCGATATGCCGTCTAAAATGACTGCAACATATATATTGATATACTTACTATAGATTAAGTTACTTTAAAACATAATAAAAAAATATTTATATCGATATACCGTCTAAAATGACGGCAACATATATATTGATATATTTACTATAGACTAAGTTACTTTAAAACATAATAAAAAAATATTTATATCGATATGCCGTCTAAAATGACTGCAACATATATATTGATATACTTACTATAGATTAAGTTACTTTAAAACATAATAAAAAAATATTTATATCGATATACCGTCTAAAATGACGGCAACATATATATTGATATATTTACTATAGATTAAGTTACTTTAAAACATAATAAAAAAATATTTATATCGATATGCCGTCTAAAATGACTGCAACATATATATTGATATACTTACTATAGATTAAGTTACTTTAAAACATAATAAAAAAATATTTATATCGATATGCCGTCTAAAATGACTGCAACATATATATTGATATACTTACTATAGATTAAGTTACTTTAAAACATAATAAAAAAATATTTATATCGATATGCCGTCTAAAATGACTGCAACATATATATTGATATACTTACTATAGATTAAGTTACTTTAAAACATAATAAAAAAATATTTATATCGATATGCCGTCTAAAATGACGCAATATATATATTGATACACTTACTATAGATTAAGTTACTTTAAAACATAATAAAAAATATTTATATCGATATGCCGTCTAAAATGACGCCAACATATATATTGATATACTTACTATAGATTAAGTTACTTTAAAACATAATAAAAAAATATTTATATCGATATACCGTCTAAAATGACGGCAACATATATATTGATATATTTACTATAGATTAAGTTACTTTAAAACATAATAAAAAAATATTTATATCGATATGCCGTCTAAAATGACTGCAACATATATATTGATATACTTACTATAGATTAAGTTACTTTAAAACATAATAAAAAAATATTTATATCGATATGCCGTCTAAAATGACTGCAACATATATGTTGATACACTTACTATAGATTAAGTTACTTTAAAACATAATAAAATATTTATATCGATATGCCGTCTAAAATGACTGCAACATATATATTGATATACTTACTATAGATTAAGTTACTAAAACATAATAAAAAATATTTATATCGATATGCCGTCTAAAATGACGGCAACATATATAATGATACACTTACTATAGATTAAGTTACTTTAAAACATAATAAAAAATATTTATATCGATATGCCCGTCTAAAATGACTGCAACATATATATTGATATACTTACTATAGATTAAGTTACTTTAAAACATAATAAAAAATATTTATATCGATATGCCGTCTAAAATGACTGCAACATATATATTGATATACTTACTATAGATTAAGTTACTTTAAAACATAATAAAAATATTTATATCGATATGCCGTCTAAAATGACTGCAACATATATATTGATATACTTACTATAGATTAAGTTACTTTAAAACATAATAAAAAAATATTTATATCGATATGCCGTCTAAAATGACTGCAACATATATATTGATACACTTACTATAGATTAAGTTACTTTAAAACATAATAAAAAAAAATATTTATATCGATATGCCGTCTAAAATGACTGCAACATATATATTGATATACTTACTATAGATTAAGTTACTTTAAAACATAATAAAAAAATATTTATATCGATATGCCGTCTAAAATGACTGCAACATATATATTGATATACTTACTATAGATTAAGTTACTTTAAAACATAAAAAAATGTTTATATCGATATGCCGTCTAAAATGACTGCAACATATTGATATACTTCCTATAGATTAAGTTACTTTAAAACATAATAAAAAAATATTTATATCGATATGCCGTCTAAAATGACGGCAACATATATATTGATATACTTACTATAGATTAAGTTACTTTAAAACATAATAAAAAAATATTTATATCGATATGCCGTCTAAAATGACTGCAACATATATATTGATATACTTACTATAGATTAAGTTACTTTAAAACATAATAAAAAATATTTATATCGATATGCCGTCTAAAATGACGGCAACATATATTGATATACTTACTATAGATTAAGTTACTTTAAAATATAATAAAAAAATATTTATATCGATGTACCGTCTAAAATGACTGCAACATATATATTGATATACTTACTATAGATTAAGTTACTTTAAAACATAATAAAAAAATATTTATATCGATATACCGTCTAAAATGACTGCAACATATATATTGATACACTTACTATAGACTAAGTTACTTTAAAACATAATAAAAAAATATTTATATCGATATGCCGTCTAAAATGACGCCAACACTTATATATTGATATACTTACTACTGAGTAATTTACTTTAAAACATGTAAAATATTTATATCGATATGCCGTCTAAAATGACTGCAACATATATATTGATACACTTACTATGAACTAAGTTACTTTAAAACATAATAAAAAAATATTTATATCGATATGCCGTCTAAATGACTTGCAACATATATATTGATATACTTACTATAGATTAAGTTACTTTAAAACATAATAAAAAAAATATTTATATCGATATGCCGTCTAAAATGACTGCAACATATATATTGATAAACTTACTATAGATTAAGTTACTTTAAAACATAATAAAAAAATATTTATATCGATATGCCGTCTAAAATGACATAACATATATATTAATTACACTTACTATAGATTAAGTTACTTTAAAACATAATAAAAAATATTTATATCGATATGCCGTCTAAAATGACGCCAACATATATATTGATATACTTACTATAGATTAAAGTTACTTTAAAACATAATAAAATATTTATATCGATATACCGTCTAAAATGACGGCAACATATATATTGATATATTTACTATGAATTAAGTTACTTTAAAACATAATAAAATATTTATATCGATATGCCGTCTAAAATGACGGCAACATATATATTGATACACTTACTATAGATTAAGTTACTTTAAAACATAATAAAAAATATTTATATCGATATGCCGTCTAAAATGACTGCAACATATATATTGATATACTTACTATAGATTAAGTTACTTTAAAACATAATAAAAAATATTTATATCGATATGCCGTCTAAAATGACTGCAACATATATATTGATATACTTACTATAGATTAAGTTACTTTAAAACATAATAAAAAATATTTATATCGATATGCCGTCTAAAATGACTGCAACATATATATTGATATACTTACTATAGATTAAGTTACTTTAAAACATAATAAAAAAATATTTATATCGATATGCGTCTAAAATGACTGCAACATATATATTGATACACTTAATATAGATTAAGTTACTTTAAAACATAATAAAAAAATATTTATATCGATATGCCGTCTAAAATGACTGCAACATATATATTGATATACTTACTATAGATTAAGTTACTTTAAAACATAATGAAAAAATATTTATATCGATATGCCGTCTAAAATGACTGCAACATATATATTGATATACTTACTATAGATTAAGTTACTTTAAAACATAATAAAAAAATATTTATATCGATATGCCGTCTAAAATGACTGCAACATATATATTGATATACTTACTATAGATTAAGTTACTTTAAAACATAATAAAAAAATATTTATATCGATATGCCGTCTAAAATGACGGCAACATATATATTGATATACTTACTATAGATTAAGTTACTTTAAAACATAATAAAAAAATATTTATATCGATATGCCGTCTAAAATGACTGCAACATATATATTGATATACTTACTATAGATTAAGTTACTTTAAAACATAATAAAAAATATTTATATCGATATGCCGTCTAAAATGACGGCAACATATATATTGATACACTTACTATAGATTAAGTTACTTTAAAACATAATAAAAAAATATTTATATCGATATGCCGTCTAAAATGACTGCAACATATATATTGATATACTTACTATAGATTAAGTTACTTTAAAACATAATAAAAAAATATTTATATCGATATACCGTCTAAAATGACTGCAACATATATATTGATACACTTACTATAGACTAAGTTACTTTAAAACATAATAAAAAAATATTTATATCGATATGCCGTCTAAAATGACGCCAACATATATATTGATATACTTACTACTGAGTAATTTACTTTAAAACATAAGAAAAATATTTATATCGATATGCCGTCTAAAATGATGGCCACATATATATTAATGTACATTAAGACTTACGAAAACAAAATAATCCGACCCCCTCATGAACGTGACAGAAGGGGAATAGATTATATTATATAAATATATATGTTTAATATTATTTTTCATCGATATTCGTATTTGTGCAGATATTCTCTTTCTAATAGAACTGTAAAATTATATATTTGATTCTACCGGCATGATTATTTACGATAAATTTTGATACTAGGACGTGTCTCATTCGGAAGGATTCGAACCTGCAACCTCTATCAACATTGCGGTAGGCGCCAATTGATCTAGTGCGTCTTAGACTGCTCGATCACGAATAATTCCACAGCCTAATCGAAGTAAAATCAAGCCTTATATAACACAATATTTGAATCTACGCAAATAACCATATCTGCTCTAAAAGTGTATCGTAATGTCAACAAATGTAAACATATAATGTTACGGAAAGCCCCGATGATTAGCGAAATGGTTTCAACAAGCTACATATTTGATATATTTGTTAGAACCTTTTTTTTTTAATCGATACTTATATTTGAGTAGATATTCTGTTTCTTACTCGCACCGTATATTCATATATCTATTTCAACCGGCCTTATTATCTTCGATAATTTTTTTTAAGAAAAAATGTGTCATACGGAAGGATTCGAACCTGCGACCACTAACAACATAGGTGAAGCCAGCAATTGATCTGGTGCGTCATACACCGCTCGACCACGAATGATTCCACAGTCTAATCAAAGTTAAATCAAAACTTATATAACAGAATTTTATTTGTATGTATATATATATATATATATATATATATATACATATCGCTCATTTACTAATGAATTAGAGCACTCTGGCTACTGGGCGTGTATAATGATAATATACGCGCTAAAAAGTCTGCCTTCTGCTACCGTGCGCTCATGGCCCAGAGGTAGAACCGCCGACTGACGCCACTTTGGATGTTTTTTTTTTATTTTTTTTTTTTATAAGCGTTTCACCCCGAGCAAGGCATGTCACTGCCACTACTGTGCAGGGGGCTACGTAGAGTGGAGAAAGGCTGATTAAATATAGGAAATAACAGAGGGTGGGTGATAGGCGGGTGAGGATACCGAGAATGAGGGTTGGGTAGATGAGAGTGTTGTGAGAATAGTTGGGAGTTAGTGTGATAGGAGGTGTCTATTGACCCTACATTTAAACACCTGGAGATTGTAACTGTCGGGAAAGCAGACTTGTGGAAGGGAGTTCCACAGGCGGGAAGCGCGAGAAAAGAAGCTGTTGGAGTAGAATTTACGGTTACATCTTATTTGTTTAACTGTAAAATGGTGGGACCTAGTTGCTAATCTAGTATCTCGTGTAAATTCGTGCTTAGGCGGCACCAGTGATCTAAGCTCATCGGAGCAGAAGCCATGAAAGTACCTGTAGAAGAGGCACAGGGAAGCCACATCACGCCGGTGTGAGAGCGGCTGCAGCCGGTCTGCCAAGTCAGTATCAACCACATTACAGACCCTCCTTTGTAATTTGTCAAGAAGCCCAAGGAGAGCAGCAGGGGCACCCGACCAGGTTTCAATCCTGGGTTAAAAGCAATCGGAGTCTAATCATACTGATGAGCTGTGATACAGTGAAACAGATCTGTCTGCGTATGACTATATATATATATATATATTTAAGAAAAATTTAGGCAGACATGTTTTTTCAGAAGATTCGTGTAATCGTGTAAATTCTGAGCGTAATCGTGTAAAATCTTCTGTACAATAAAGACGGAAGCTGATGATGGTTCGCGTAAAATAGGCCTATACTTCCGATTTACCATGAAATAAGGTGTCTGTCTAAATTTTTTCTAATATTTGCTCTATATGTATTTATATACATATATATTTAGAGCTCTCTTAGAGAGATATCCTACAGAATACTCGTTTTGATTTTTCTATATATACACCGCACGCTTATATATATATATATATATATATATATATATATATATATACAACGGTTTTTCTTATAATATAGAGGATATATATATACACACAACGGTCTTTATTATAATATATATATATATATATATATATATATATATATATATATATACTTAGTATATCGAGGCAGCAAGTAATTTTCTAAACATATGAAATTATATATAAGAGACAATGAATGTCTATTATGTTTAATCATGAGCCGTTCTAAACGTCGTATTTTTGCTTTAATTTCAGTTGAAAATAAAGAAAAAAATTCTGCAACATTTGGATAATTATTTATTGGTTTTCTTCTAAGCTTTCGGCTCACATGAGCCATCTTCAGAGAGGTTGATCCTTACCCATACACACAGTAAGAGGAACCTGCAGATATTGGAGGCCATGTACATCAAATCAAAACAACCAACACTCAATAAAATCAACTTTAAAACAGGACATAACATATTACATTGCATTTGACTACATGGTTTTGTTGTCATTTCGCGCTATCCCGCGGTGTGACGTCATAAAACCGCATCGCAAACTTAAGAACTGCGTTTATTATTTTTGGTAACTATTGCCTTTGTCAAGCGGAGATTTATGTCAACACAAAATAAAATCGTCGGTGATGGTGGATTTTATAATATTTCAGTTTAAACAACCTCTCTGAAGATGGCTCATGTGAGCCGAAAGCTTAGAAGAAAACCAATAAATAATTATCTAAATGTTGGAGAATTTTGTCTTTATTTTCAACTGAAATTAAAGCAAAAATACGACGTTTAGAACGGCTCATGATTAAACATAATAGACATTCATTGTCTCTTATATTTAATAACATATGTATATATATATATATATATATATATATATATATATATTCTTCACTACTCGACGACATAATTATATATATTTATATAGATATAAGGCTCAGTTAAAGAAAAAATACGCTGCCAGATCATTCATAAATAATAGTAATGTTCAATGAGATGAAGTAAAGAGAATGAACTAAGCCGAAGCTGTTTTGCTATTGTCATTCTCTACAAGAGCATAACAGAATGAATATGACTATATATATATATATATATATATATATATATATATATATATATGCCTCTCTGTGTGTGTCCGTTACCTATATACTCCGAAAGGGCTAAACCGATTTTCTTGAAAATTTACACAGTTGTACTATAAGCGTCTGCGAGTGTTCTTAGCTAGATTTTGTGTCGAGGTACCACCGATAAATATGGAAAATCGATAATCGAGAAAATCTGGTTATAGAAGAATGGTCCGATTTTAATAACATTTGATACACTCATAGACAAAGACATAAGAAACAATATTCAGAAGTTTCATGGTTGCAGTTCTTACAACAGTGCAGAAAATCGATAATATATATATATATATATATAAAAGGCAAGATGTTTGGGTGTGTATCTGTTCATCTGCCCGTATGTCTGTATTTTTTCAGCCCTTTTATTTTAGTTTTTGCTTCGGGTTTGGCTCTAAGTAGGTATAATTGTAGTTCTTAGTTTCAGTCATAATACCTTTTACTCAGACGACTTATTTAGCCTTCAAAATTCGGTTTACGACGAAAAAAACTTATTTGATATCGATACCAGGAAATCAAAATTTGACTTACATCCATTCATTTTTCTTTCAGTCTACGTCTTCGCTTTAACTGGAAACAATTATTGCTTTTTAGTCTTTCGTGCCAACGTGCAAATAGTCTGAGCTCCAGGACCATGGATTAGTTTTAAAGCTTTCATTACACCCGAGCAACGCCGGGCTATACCGCTAGTATATATATGTATATATATGTATATATATATATATATTAGGTGCGATTGGTAAAGTGTCGCAATTTTTTTATTATTTCAAATATTCTTTAGGCTGAGTCTGAGCTCCAGGATCATGGATTAGTTTTAAAGCTTTCATTACACCCCAGCAACGCCGGGCTATACTGCTAGTATATATATAATGCGATTGGTAAATTGTCGCAATTATTTTATTATTTCAAATATACTTTAGGCTGAGTCTGAGCTCCAGGACCATGGATTAGTTTTAAAGCTTTCATTACACCCCAGCAACGCCGGGCTATACCGCTAGTGTATGAATATTAGGTTGAAATCCCGATTTATATTTTCATATTTTGTTTCTGTTTTCTCTTTTACAATCATCAAACATTTAGATATTCGTGTTTGTTAATTGATGCACTATTTTGTAATTTGCCTTGTCTTCTTCCATTTTGATTTCTCTTGCTTAACGTTCTTCTTCTTCTATGTGCCCTGTCCCTTCAGGACGTAGGCGATCATGTCTTTCAATGTTTCCCTATCCCTGGTGGCTCTAAGCATGCCATCTCCTGATACACCGTGCAATCCTCGATCTGTCATCCACCTGATTAGGTCCTTCAAACATGTTATCCGTTTCTTTCCTCTGTTTCTTTTTCCCTCTATCTGGCCTGTTAGTATCAGATTCTCCAAGCCCTCCTTCCTCATTGCATGTCCCAAAAACTTCAGCTGTCTCTTTTTGCTGCTCAGTATTAATTTCCTTTTCGTTTCCATCATTTCCAAGACCTTATTGATGCTCGATACATGAGATTCGCAGTTTTTCCTTCATCCTTGATGGTATTGTCCAGTTTTCACTGCCATATTGAAGGACGGACATCACGCAGCAATCCAGTACTCTCTTCCTAGTTTCTAGAGAAATTGTCCTGTTTCTTAATACCTTACTCAACTTCTGGACTGCTTCCTTCGCCATACCAATTCGCCTTCAGATCCCTGTGTCGCACTTTCCGTTTTCTGTTATAACTCTTCACAGGTATTTAAATTTTTGTACCTGCTTGATTCTGGTATGCCTGACCTGTATTTGGCATTTTGGGATGACCATGCATTCGGTGTTCGTGTAGTTTATCTCTAGTCCTTTCTTATTACTTCCTCTGCTTCCTTCTGTAAGAGGTTTTGTAGTTCCCTTTCTGTGTCTGCTATCAGCACTGTATCATCTGCGTACCTTCGGTTGTTTAAATTGTGGCTTCTGATTTCGAATTCAGGCAGGGTCCTCAAAATAACGTTACCTTCACTTATTCACGGGAATAACAGCATAGCGTAATTAAAAATGCCACAAACTTAACGAAAATGAAGTTTTATCGTCAAAATGTTGATGTTATTATTAAGATGAAAGAACAAAAAATTTTTCAATTATTTTTTGTAATGTTTTAAACTTTTTTAACACTTTCGAAATTTTGGTTAGAATGCTTGTTTTGTTTAGGTCATCGCCTTCTACAAAGTTTAAAATTGATATTTTTTCCGCTTTTTTTTGTTGTTGTTGAAAACACATTTATTTGGAAATTCTTTGAAAAACTCAAATAATTGTCCGATTTTAATGAAATTTTCAGGACTTATTCACAAGTAAATGACATTATTTAAAAAAATTTTTTTTAGAAAATATTCGTAAAAGAAAAATTTCTTTTTAAATATGTTACCCCCCATTTACATAATTTCATGAAATTTTGCACATAACATTCATATTCCCTGACATTTTGTTTTTGTTAAAAGTAGGAGTCTTTGGAGATTGTAAATCACATCCTTTTTTTTCAAATTAGTGCTATCAATGAAAATCTGCTCTGAATTGAAAAATAATTAATCCAATAAAATTGTGACATTACTTAATTAGAAAAGTTTTTAATTCCTTTTGTAAATAAGAATATTAAGGACATTATTGTTTGAAGAAATATGTTTTTTTATGAATAACGAATTTTTACAAGAATTTTAAAAAAATTTTTTACATTTTAGTTATAATAATTTATAATATTTAAAAATCGTGTAAAATTCTCTGTTGGGATATTTCTTGGAGGTTATATAATGACTGAGTAGAAACGAAATCTACGAGTCCAAAATTGCAAAGATTATTAAACGTACTGTTGCTATCTATTTTTACAATAATTTTTATTTAATACGTTCCTTATTTTCATATATGGTTGACTAAAATTGGCATTATTATGAAAAGGTTAGGTAATTTAAGAGTTGTGTGCCTTACCTTAGATTTATGAAAATTGCATTTGTGGTCATGCATAGCAGCTGTCATAGCTTCGTCATTCAACAGTCTGACAAACGTTCGATCAGATGAACACGACCAATCGTTAATAATTGGCTATATATATTTTATGCTATAACTAAGTAATATTTCTTTCAAATCAGATTAATTTAACTTTCAATTTTCTAACTTTACTAAAATAAAGTGTCAGAAATCTTTTGAAATAGTTTTTTACAAGAATGTTTTCAATTCTTTTACATTTTAATTATAATAATTTATAAAAGTTTAAAATGGTGTAAAATTTGTATTGCGGTGTTCCATGGAGGTTATATAATGATTAAACGGAAACGAAATTTATGAATCCAAAATTGCAACGATTATTAAACGTAGTTACGCAATTCTTTTTAAAATAATATTTATTTACATAATACGTTCCTTATTTTCATGTATGGTTGACTAAAACTGCAATTATTATGAAAAGGTTATGTACTTTAAGAGTTTTGTTCCTTCCCTTAGATGTATGAAAATTGCATTTATGGTCATGCGTAGAAGCAGTCATCGCTTGCTCATTTAACAGTCCGTCAAACGTTCGATCAGATGAACACAACTAATCGTTAATAATTGGTTGTATATTACTTTTTATGCTATAAGTAATATTTCCTTAAAATCAGATTAATTTAACTTTCAATTTTCTAATTTTACTAAAATAAAGTGTCAGAAATCTTTTGAAATATTTTTAAAATCGATGAATTTTTGTTTGTTTACAAATTTCTTAAAATTAAGTAAATGGCCGCTTTTAAGAAAATTTTAAGAAATCAAAATTAAATGTGATATTCCAATCTACATACTTTCTATCTGAAATACACTAGAAATAATAAATCTTTGAATTAAATCTAAAATGAAATCCTCAAGAATGTTTTTTTCATTTAAAAATTTAATTTTAAACTTAGGTATCGAAAATTTATGCCGAGATAGTCAAAGTATCTAATTTTATATATGTGAAAAGCCGTTAATTTTTTTTTTAGAAAATGTTAAACACGCAATGTATATAATGCTTGTATACGTATATTACCAAAGTTCCACTAGTTGTCATAGCCGGGGTTAATTGTATAGACAAGCTCCCACTGTTTATAAATTGCTTCCGTGGCATACATCTCAAAAAACCTGCTACAACTAAGTCCAGCTTCAATCGGGAGAATATGCAAAGGCGGAGGACTATCGCCTCATAACCAGCTGTATAGGATAGATGGAACTCCACATCCCAGGAAGGCAGTCTAAGTAGGGGAAGGAAACCCTTGATTTGAAAACCCCGTTCCCTTGCGGTCACATCCATCAAAACACGGGAAGAGATATGGAAGGTATTTTAATCAATTATACTAATAAGAAAATTAATAATAACGAAATATCCTAGTTTAGTAATAGTTAATCAAAGCAAAGTTATGAGACTTCAGTCAAATAAATGCCATACGTGAAACATGCTTGGGTGATCATATCTCGAAAGAGACATGACTGACTTGCCAGAAGGTTATCTCGCAGTAGGTTGCCATTAATTTCTGCGGGAGACTGCTTGCCAGCCAAGGCTAGAGAACCCAATCTGTCCTGTTATTTAACCCATAACCGGAGAGAAGAAATGAATTAATACCTTTCACAGGGTATTTGCGCGTAAGTGAATACAAGGAATTCAACTGGAATTCGAACTCGTTTTTCCGATTTCTCGTTCCGAGCCCACATCCACTGCACCACAACGCACATTATGAGACTTACTAATTATTAACTCTGGAGAGTAGTCCAAAACATTTGGTTTAATATATATATTGCGGACGATAGTCGAAAACGGAAAATTGGCGCTCTATGATCAACAGATTTGGGAAAACACTGATTTAAACCTCTGCATTTTTGCACTCATATGTAGGGTCCTGAAGGCGGTTGGCTGTCAATATTGACAACATTCCGGCCATTCTACCAGCCAAGCTATCCCCAAATGTAATACCCTGCATTTTTTACATCTTGTCGGTATGCCTTCGAGTGGTGGTGATGTGGGGAGGTACATAGTCTGCTCGACGCACGGCCTCCATCGCTTTGATCACAAAAGGACTGGATTTGAGTCGAAAATTTATTTCACTAGAGAAACGGATGCATAGAAAGAAGAGTTGGAACAACAAATTTTCTATTATTTAAACGAACAACTAATTTATTTTTATTTGTTCTTATATTCCTCTATGTGCCTTGTCCTTTAAAGACGTAGGCAATCATGGCTTTCCATGTCTCTCTATCCCTGGTGGCTCTTAAAAGGCTTTCTCCAGTTACACCACACAACCCTCGTTCTGTAATCCACCTGATCAGGTCCTTCAAATATGTTATCCGCTGCTTTCTCCTGCCACTTTTTCTCTGTATCTGGCCTCTTAGTATCAGATTTTCCAAGCCCTCCTTCCTCATTGCCTGTCTCAGGAACTTTAGCTGTCTATCCTGATGCTCAGTATTAATTTTCTTTCAGTTTGACCAGGAGAACTCTTTCAGAGAACTGGCAATATCCTAGAACGCATTTCTTCATTACATTGTCAAATATGAAACCAATCTTCTTTCGTTATTTTTGCCTCCTGCGTATATTATCCTGTAGTTGTCGCTGCTGAAGTCTCCATTGTTTGGCCATCTGGCTTCGTATATTCCCAGAATACTGATGTTCATCTCCTGCTTGATATTCTCGAGATGACCACAGTTGTTGAGCGTCCTAACGTTCCATGGTCCCAAGGTAATTGTTTCTTTGTTGTGTACAGTTGCATGGTAAAGGTCTAGAGATACATGTTGCTCATGTCGTTCCTTCCCGGGCGAGAGATGTGGTAAAATACAACTGATTGATTTATTTTGTTTAGTGACATATCAACATCTCTATGGTATCTTTAAAGTCGAAATCTAAATAGTTTCAGCACAATTTTATGACTTCAACAAAAAACGAGGGTCATTCAATAAATAAGGTGAATTTTTCGGTATAAGGCCTTTTGCGAGTGTCATTCAATAAATAAGGTGAAACTTTCGGTATAAGGACTTCTACGAGGAACATTTAATAAATAAGGTCAATTCTTCGGTCTAAGGACTTCTACGAGGGTCATTCAATAAATAAGGTGAATTTTTCGGTATAAAAACATCTACGAGGGTCATTCAATAAATAAGGTGAATTTTTCGGTATAAGGACTTCTACGAGGGTCATTCAATAAATAAGGTGGATTTTTCGGTATAAGGACATCTACGAGGGTCATTCAATAAATAAGGTGAATTTTTCGGTATAAAAACATCTACGAGGGTCATTCAATAAATAAGGTGAATTTTTCGGTATAAGGACTTCTACGAGGGTCATTCAATAAATAAGGTGGATTTTTCGGTATAAGGACATCTACGAGGGTCATTCAATAAATAAGGTGAATTTTTCGGTATAAAAACATCTACGAGGGTCATTCAATAAATAAGGTGAATTTTTCGGTATAAGGACTTCTACGAGGGTCATTCAATAAATAAGGTGGATTTTTCGGTATAAGGACATCTACGAGGGTCATTCAATAAATAAGGTGAATTTTTCGGTATAAAAACATCTACGAGGGTCATTCAATAAATAAGGTGAATTTTTCGGTATAAGGACTTCTACGAGGGTCATTCAATAAATAAGGTGGATTTTTCGGTATAAGGACATCTACGAGGGTCATTCAATAAATAAGATTGAAGAAAACTTTGAGAGTTTTGGAGATTAACAAAGATGGTCGATCAGAAAGCATTCCCCAGGATTGAACAGCGGTCATTTATCAAGTTTTAGTTGATAAAATTTTATGGATTTATTTAATCGTTCTGATGTTTTTGATCATCTATTTTTTTCGAATGTTATATAATTATTCTTATAATTTTATCAAAATAAATTTATTGAGCTTTATATTTTGTAATTATATAATTTACCTTTTATATTCTTATTTTCCTTGATAAAATAGCTTTGAAGCTTTAAGTTAAAAAGTTATTTCACATTTAAAGTTTTTCTTAACATCGTTCCGATCTTTATGTTCGCTACTGCAGTTACGCTGCGTTTCGGCTGTCTCACAGCTGCGTTTTAGCTGCATCCCCGGAAATCACGCAGGTTTGTCTTTATTGAGGGATGAAGAGTCCATTACTATAGATAGGACACCATGACACTTTTCATACTTGCTTTTTCTATTTATTTCAATTTTTACTTTTCTTTTTGTCATTCATTTACCTTGCTTTTAGGTATTTCTTTTCATTTTCTTACGTTTATTTTTTTAACATTTCTTAAATTTTCTTTCTATTTTTTCATTCTACGTTATTTTTATTTATTTATTTTCGTTTGCATTTCC
Source organism: Ascarosepion bandense (assembly GCA_037127315.1). NCBI lineage: Eukaryota > Metazoa > Mollusca > Cephalopoda > Sepiida > Sepiidae > Ascarosepion > Ascarosepion bandense. The sequence continues at coordinate 1,423,465 of JBBBDQ010000619.1, read as the reverse complement.
TCTTTTTTATTTTATTTCTTTTTTACTTTCTTTTTTGTTTGTTTTCATTGTTCCTTATTTTTCTTTTTCTTTTCTCACTTTCTTTTCATTTTGTTTTTCTTTTATTTAATTCTTTTCATTGTTTCTTTTCTTTCTTTGCATTCTTCATTTTCTTCTTTTCTTGGTTCTTTCTTTCTTTTCATTCATGCTTTCTTCCTTTTCTTTCCTTCTTTTTTCCTTCTTTTCTTCCGTTAGTTTTTATTTCCTTCATTCTTATTAATTCCTTTCTTTTTTTTCTGTCTTCATTTCTTTCTTTCTGTGAAAGAATTATATCTTGCATTTTCCTTCATGAATTCCTTTCTTTCTCTTTGTTTTCCTCTTTTTTATGTTTGTTTTTATTATTCTTTCTTTCATTCTGTCTTTCTTGCTTTTTCATTTTTCTTACCTTTATATCTTTCTTTCTAGTTTTGCTTTCTTTCTTTTTATTTTTATTTACTTTCTTTTTTCTTTCTTTTCTGTCATGGCTTCTTTTTTGTTTTTTAATTTATCATTTCTTTTCTTTCTTTCATTCGTTTTCTTTTATTCTTTCTTCTTTCTTATCTTTCATTCATGGTTTCTTTCTTTTCTTTCATTCTTTTTTTCTTCATTTTTCCTTCTTTCTTCCCTTTCATTAATGGTTTATTTCTTTTCTTTCTTTCATTTTTTCCTTCATTCTTTATTCTTTTTTCCTTTCATTCATGGTTTCATTTATTTCTTTCATTCTTCTTCCTTCATTCTTTCTTCTTTCTTCACATTCATTCAGGTTTTCTTTCTTTTGTTTCTTTCATTCTTATTTCTTCATTCTTTCTTCTTTCTTCCCTTCCATTCATGATTTCTTTCTTTTCTTTCTTTCTTTTTTTCCGACATTCTTTCTTCTTTTTTCCCTTTCATTCATGGTTTCTTTTGTTTCTTTCATTCTTTTTTCCTTCATTCTTTCTTCTTTTTTCAATTTCATTCATGGTTTCTTTCTTTTCTTTCTTTCATGCTTTTTTCTTCATTCATTCTTCTTTCTTCACTTTAATTCAGGGTTTCTTTCTTTTCTTTCTTTCGTTCTTTTCCCTTTATTCTTTCTTCATTCTTACCTTTCATTCATGGTTTCTTTTTTTCTTTTTTCCTTTTTTCCTTTTTTTCTCCTTTTTCTCTTTCATTCATGGTTTCTTTTCTTTCTTTCATTCTTTTTTCTTCATTTTTCTCTTTCTTCCCTTTCATTCATGGCTTCTTTCTTTTCTTTCTTTCTTGTTTTCCTTCATTCTTTCTTCTTTTTCCCTTTCATTCATGATTTATTTCTTTTCTTTCTTTCTTTCTTTCTTTTTTCCTTCATTCTTTCTTCTTTTTTCCTTTTATTCATGGTTTCTTTTGTTTCTTTCATTCTTTTTCCTTCATTCTTTCTTCTTTCTTCACTTTCATTCATTTTTTCTTTCTTTTCTTTCTTTCAATCTTTTTCCTTCATTCTTTCTTCTTTCTTCTTTTTCATTCATTTTTCTTTTTTCATTCTTTTTTTTCATTCTTTTTTCTTTCTACCCTTTCATTCATGAATTCTTTTCTTTCTTTCATTTTTCTTCGTTCTTTCTTCTTTCTTCCCTTTCATTCATGTTTTTTTCTTTTCTTCCTTTCATTTTTTTCTTCATTTTTTTCCCCTTGCATTCATGGTTTCTTTTGTTTCTTTCATTCTTTTTCTTTCATTCTTTCTTCTTTTTTCACTTTCATTCATGTTTTCTTTCTTTTCTGTTTTCATTCTTTTTCCCTTTTTTTTCCTTTGATTTCATTCTTTCTATATCTTTCTCTTTTTATTTTGTCCATTCTTTCGTTTACTTAATTTTTAAATCTTTTTTCTTAATTATTTTTCTTTTTTTTTTTTTCATTTTTCTTCCTTTATAATTTCTTTCTTTGTCTACTAGAGTTATAGGTTCTTTTCATATTCATCAGGAAAACCGACAGACACACAGAAACACACAGACACCTTAAATTCCCCAACGTAATTATCGCAAATATTCAGGCCATACTTGAGACTAATACACGCACTTCAACAAAATCAGTTCGTTTAATAAGCAAACGCCAACCGTGGTCTGGAAAATACAACTTTCTCAAAATATAAAACCCATTTCTTCCCAGGAAAAGAACCATTCCTTATCTTGGTAGTTGCCAGAAAAAAACAAAATCGAAAAAAAAAAATGGCAAATTGAAAAAGAAAAAAAATCTGATTAAATAAATGGATAAAATTCGAAAATAAAATTGCTTAGGAAGAAATAGGAGGGACTAGAAATTGTCATCTACCGGAAAGAAAAGGAAATGGAGAAACGTGCTTTTGTGTGATGAGATCGGATGAGATTCACACTGGACCGGATGAAGACATGCTCGACAAATATAGATAACAATTTTTCATCTGGGCTTTCCCTTTTAACTCTCTCCCTTAATTTCATTGTCTTTCTTTTTATCTCTCTTTCTCTCACTGAATGTTCCTCTTTCTTCTCCCAATATTCTCCAAAGATATACACTTTTGATGCTTCCAGTTGACATCATCAATAACGTCTTCATCATCATCATCATCATCATCTTCATCATCATCATCATTTCTATTATTATTATCATTATTATTATTATTAGCCAAAAAACTTGTCTTGCAAAACTTTTCATAAATAGATCTATATATAAAAGGCAATCTGTGAGTCTGTGTGTGACTGTTCTCTATGCACAACTACATTTTTTAAGCTACGCCATTCTAATTTTCTAGGGATACATATCTACAGGGAAGCCAGGTCGACACATACTTTTTGGGTTTAAGTTCAGCAATTTTTAACTTTCACACTTTTTGGCCATTGGAGACGATTGTTTACATTTGCTCCGTAAAACATCTAAGATCTAAGATGGTTGCTAAATTACATCACAGAAATCAAATCACACGGTCAAACGGGACGAAAAAACATGAGACTTTATATTTAATTTTTATTCCAAAGTTTTAAAAATTCATTTGGTCAATAAAAATATGAAATTTTTCCCCGTAATTTTGAAACAAAAGAAATATTTTTTTAAAAATGTGTTTTTTCAAACAAAAATAAAATATTTAAAACAAAATTCCAAAGGTTAATTTAATTATTTAAGTCTTTTTTCTTTCAGATTTAATATTTCATACTTCAGGAAATCAAATAAAAAAAAAATAAAGCTTTTTTTTTCGCTAAATATTTCATGCAGGAAATAATTCTGTCTGTCCGTAATTCGTGTGGCATTAATGTAACTTTTTCCTCTAAAATTAAATGTAGACATTTTTAAATATTCTTCGAAAATTTCTGAAATTCATTTAGTCAACGAAAAATATAACTATTTTCCCCGTAATTATGAAACAGAAACAAACGCAATGTTGTTTACAATGTCACACAAAACATCTGATTTCAGTAAAACAAAATAAATCATTTTTATTTTTATGTTAAATTCATTGAGTCAACAAAAATGTCAATATTTTCCCCCGTAATTTTGAAACAAAAACAAACGCAATGTTGTTTACAATGTCACACAAAACATCTAATTTCAGTAAAACAAAATAAATCATTTCTATTTTTATGTTAAATTCATTGAGTCAACAAAAAATGTCAATATTTTCCCCCGTAATTTTGAAACAAAAACAAACGCAATGTTGTTTACAATGCCACACAAAACATCAAATCACGTTTACGCAAAACAAAAGCAAATAAATTTTTGAATGGAATTTTTGAACAATCTTTAAACAACATTTTTTTTATGTCATTATTTTTTTATATAACTGAGTTTTAAAGTGTGAGGTGGCGACTACAAGCGCTCGAACATCGCAACTCGGTACATTAATCATCTAATTAAAATTTTTCTGAGTTGCACGGGCAACGCCGGGTTATGATGCTAGTTTATAATAAATATTCCTCGCTCTGTACTAGTTTATTTAAAAGTAAGGTTTTACAAATGAAAAGTTTTGGAATTGAATCATACATTAAACACTGTTTCCTCTGTATTTACATTACTCGGACTATTGTCCTCATCTTTGTTGCTATTTGTACAGCGTTTCGGCCGTTGTACGCTCCGTCCTTCTTCAGGTGCTAGTAATTTCGAACCGAACACTTTATTACAATTTCATTCCTTGCGTAGCAGTGCCTCTTCTGATAGTCATGAATTATCTCCCTCTAGCCCTCTAAGTTACTTGTTCACCACTGCTGTAACCTGGTATTGAACTCACAACTCTTTGAGTCAAGTCACAGAAACTAACCAACATCTATACTCACTGGGCTCTGTATACTTAGGGAGAAGAATAACTGAATTTTTTTTCAGTTATTTCTCTATTTTTCAATTTTTTCTTTCTTAGATTTTCTTACTGAAGCCAAGTAGCCTCTCTAACAATTAATTAGCCATGACGTTCTGGCAGGACTTAACGATTGTGCTAACTGACTAACTAACGAAGAAAGAGACGAGCAGAGATGCGTTTCCACTACAAAATAAAAAATAATCGTGTTTAAAGTTTATCGACATTCAACATGCCATAATTTTTTATATATTTGAGGTAAACCACTCAGTTTTATTTTTAAAAGAAGGGAAAAGTATCTACTTTAACATACAAACACTTTCAACGGAAAAGCTGTGTGAATTTTTTAAACAAAAATAAAAATCTTAGTAAACGTATAAAGCAAACCGAACACCATTTTGCTCAACAAAATAACGCCATTATGCTCTCCCAAGCCAGATAAAAGTTTTAAAATATGCCTAATGCTAAGAATAAACTTGCATCTACACAAACTAATGATTTTTCATGAAAATATATTTTGAAGGGAAAAAATTAATAATCTAACATAAAATAAACTCATGGCAAATGACGCCTTCCAGAAACTGAGTAAAGTATTAAGACACAGGAAAATTTCACTAGAAACAAAGAAGAGAGTACTGGATTGCTATGTGATGTCAGTTCTTTAATATGGCAGTGAATATTAGACAATATCATCAAAAATGAAGGAAAAACTTGAAGCAGCTGAAATATGGTTCTACAGAAGGATGCTGCGGATTTCATGGATCGCGCATGTGAGCAATGATAAAGTTTTGGAAAGGATGGAAACGAAAAGTAAATTAATACTTAGCATCAGGAAGAAACAGCTAAAGTTCCTGGGACATGCAATGAGGAAGGAGGGCTTGGAGAAACTGATACTAACAGGCCAGATAGAGGGAAAAAGAGACAGGGGAAAGCAGCTGATAACATATTTGGAGGGCCTGAGCAGGTCAATGACAGAATGGAGGTTGCGTGGTGTAACAGGAGAAAGCGTGCTAAGAGCCACCAGGGATAGGGAGACGTGGAGAGCCATGATCGCCTATATCTTGAAAGGACAAAGTACATAGAAGAAGAATATATATGCCAACTGTTTATAAGAATTTATAATATAGATATAAAATGGGGGATCAATTCTTTCTTATAATCAATATACAAACTGACCCCTGTTTTTGTGGCCATGCTAGTTTCTGTACATTTATATTCTAGATTTATGGGCTTGAGCTAGTGGATCACAGAGCGGTGTTTGGGTGGTGTAACAGGAAAAAGCGTGCTCAGAGCCACCAGGGATAGGGAGACGTGGAAAGCCATGATCGCCTACATCCTGAAAGGACAAGACATATAGAAGAAGAATGTATATGCCTACTGTTTATAAGAAATTATAATGGGGGATATAAAATGGGGGATCAGTTCTATATAATAATCAATATGTTAACTGATCCCTCATTTTGTGGCCATGCTAGTTTCTATACATTTATATTCTAGATTTATGGTCTTGAGCTAGTGGATTGTGAGCAATGTGAGCAATGATGAAGTTTTGGAAAGGATGGAAACGAAAAGTAAATTAATACTTAGCATCAGGAAGAAACAGCTAAAGTTCCTGGGACATGCAATGAGGAAGGAGGGCTTGGAGAAACTGATACTAACAGGCCAGATAGAAGGAAAAAGAGACAGGGGAAAGCAGCTGATATATTTGGAGGGCCTGAGCAGGTCAATGACAGAACGGAGGTTGCGTGGTGTAACAGGAGAAATCAATATATAAACTGATCCCTGTTTTTGTGGCCATGCTAGTTTCTATACATTTATATTCTAGATTTATGGGCTTGAGCTAGTGGATCACAGAGCGGTGTTTGGGTGGTGTAACAGGAAAAAGCGTGCTCAGAGCCACCGGGGATAGGGAGACGTGGAAAGCCATGATCGCCTACATCCTGAAAGGACAAGGCACATAGAAGAAGAATAGCATCCCGGAAGTTCGGCTCCAAATATACATTAGAATCTTCAAGGACCGCCATGTCACGTATGGTTTTTGATCCCAATGTCTAGGCGATTAGCTTTGATTGTTCTGTCTGTCTGTATCGTTAAGTATTGTAACAGATCCTATCGACGTAATGGGTGATGTTCCCTGCTGAACGTTTTGGTACTGATGTATACTTTGCACATACACATGAGCCAACCAATTTTATAGTTCAATAATAGACGGCTTAACCAATCAGGAAGCTCAAAATATTCAATGCAACGCATATAAAAGGCGGCCATATTTTTCCGAGTATTGGAGTTCAAATCCGATTCTAGAGTGTCTGATTCGAGAGTGATGGTCTTTGACGTTGTTTCATTGAACAGATTACATGCGGCGAGGATACTCTATGTCAATATACTATGACGGACATGGTCAACAGATGCCAAGAGGATACTCTATATAAAGGAACGTTTTTAACATTATCTTCAATCCCTTATTTTGTGACCATCATGGACTGTTGTTGCTATATAATATACATTCGGGAGATTGATTCTCTATTATAATCAAGACATAAACTGATCCCTGACTTTGTGACCATCATGGACTGTTGTTGCTATATAATATGCATTCGGGAGATTGATTCTCTATTATAATCAATACATAAACTGATCCCTGACTTTGTGACCATCATGGACTGTTGTTGCTATATAATATACATTCGGGAGATTGGTTCTCTATTATAATCAATACATAAACTGATCCCTGACTTTGTGACCATCATGGACTGTTGTTGCTATATTATATACATTCGGGAGATTGATTCTCTATTATAATCAATACATAAACTGATCTCTGCACTTTAGACATAAATTATGTCGAATTTTACAGTTTTTTTATATTATTATTATTATGTCATTTTTCATCATATTTCGATTTCTGCTTTGGTCACACTACCAACCAAGTCTGCGGGGAGACCTAAGGCAGGTAGTGGCGCGTTGTTATGGCTCCATTTCATGTTTTTCTATCTTCCCTATCATCCCAAGCATTACATAGATAAAGTTTTCCTTCGTGTGTGGGCTGTACTTAATAAGACAATTTTTTGTATATCTCTTAAGCTGGGGTTTCCAGGGATTCTTTCAATGTGTTGTTTTGTTCCATTTTTTATCATTCCAAGTGCACCTACTATCACTGGCACAACTCTTGTTTTCAATTTTCACATTTTTTCTATTTCAATTTCCAGGTCTTTATATTTTGACAGTTTTTCAAATTCCTTGATTGCTATGTTACAATCCGTTGGACAAGCCATATCAATTAATAGACAAGTTTTCTCCTTCTGGTTTTTAACAATAATGTCTGGCCTGTTTGCTTCAATTTTTCTGTCTGTGTAGATGGTGTAATCCCATAGAATGGTTACATCTTCTATTTCTGTAACTGGTGCTGGGTGATGTTCATACCAGTGTTTATTTACAGCTTTTCCATAATGTTTGCACATTGCCCATTGTAAATATTGCCCAACTTTATCGTGGCGATTTTTATATTCATTTGGGGCAAGCACAGAACAGCCTGAGATTAGGTGGTCTATTGTTTCTTGGTGTTTATCACAAAACCTGCATTTTGGATCCATATTATTATGCATAATATTTGCCTGGAAGTTTCTAGTGAAAAGACTTTGGTCTTGTGCTGCAAGAATAAAGCCTTCAGTTTCGGACTTTAATCCAGATGCACGTAACCATCGATGAGTATTAACTTTGTCAACATTGGATTTATTGGCACGTTCTGGATATTGGCCATGCAGAGGTTTGTCTTGCCAGCGCTGTTTCATCTGTTCAAGAGCTTTATCTTTGGCTTTCATTTTCATATTTTTTGCCGCAATAGTTGGTTCTTGGCTTCTGTTTTGCTTTTCTACAGAATCTACTAACTGTAATTCTTGTTTGTATTTACTGCCTTCTTTTATTATTGAATATTTTTTCTTTCTTTCTTCATGTTGCCTTACTAATTGTATCATCCAATCCTTTGTTGTTTCTATGTATGTTAGTAGGCCAATAGTTGTTGTCTTGTATGACAATTCCAGCTGAATAAGACCTCTCCCACCTTCTTTACGGGGTATGTATAGACGGTCTACATCAGCCTTTGGATGATGCATCTTATGCTTAGAAAGAAGCTTTCTTGTTTTAGCATCCATTCGCCTGATGTCGTTTAGAGTCCAGTTTAAGATGTTGAAGCTATATTGGACAACTGGGATTGCAAGGCTATTAATGGCCATAACTCTGTTCTGTGAATTTAATTCAGTTTTTAATATCATTCGTAGCCTTCTATAGTACTCTTTACGCACTATTTCCTTCATTTTTTTATGGTGAATGTTTTCGCTCTCGTTTACACCTAGGTATTTATAAGCTTCTTCTGGTTTCAATTCTTTTATTGTTACAGCAGGGTCTAAGCTAATTGAGGATGTTTCTTGTATTGATCCACGTAAAACTGTAGCTTTAGCACATTTATTCAAATTAAATTTCATTCCAATGTCTTCGCTGAAGCATTTTACAGTTTGCAGAAGACCTTCCAGCTCATTATTATTCTTAGCATATAACTTTAAGTCATCCATGTAAAATAGATGGCTTATTTTCTTTTGGCCTATTTTATAATCACATTCTGTCTTATTAAGTTGACTGGTTAGTGCTATTAATGATATGCAGTATAGTAAGGGAGATAAAGAATCACCTTGAAATATACCTCTTTTGATGTTTATTTCATCAGACCTATAGGTTCCATTTATATGATTGAGGTAAAGGGTTGTTTTCCATATAGACATGCACTGTTTGATGAAATTGATGATGACGGGCGATATCTTGTATATATTTAAAGTCTTTAAAATCCAGGAATGTGGCACACTATCGAATGCCTTTCGATAATCTATCCAGGCAGTACTAAGATTTTTCTTTGTACTGTAGCAGTTTTTCAGGATCATTTTGTTAATTAGCAATTGGTCTTTACAACCATTATTATGTTATAGCCACGTTTGCACCCTTTTTGTTCAAGCGGTATCATGTCATTTCTTTCTAAGAATAAATATGTCTGTTTTGTTAAAATAGATGTTAATAGTTTATATGTTGTCGGAAGACATGTAATTGGTCTGTAGTTTTTCGGGTTGTTTGTGTCACCATTCTTGGGTAGAAGAAATGTAATTCCTTTGGTCATCCATGCAGGAATTTTAGTGGGATCGTCAACCATTTCTTGAAGTTCTTTGGCTAGTTTTATTATTATTATTATTATTATGTCATTTTTCATCATATTTCGATTTCTGCATTGGTCTCACTACCAACCAAGTCTGCGGGGAGACCTAAGGCAGGTAGTGGCGTGTTGTTATGACTCCATTTCATGTTTTTCTATCTTCCCTATCATCCCCAGCATTACATAGATAACGTTTTCCTTAGTGTGTGGGCTGTACTTAATAAGACAATTTTTTGTATATCTCTTAAGCTGGGGTTTCCAGGGATTCTTTCAATGTGTTGTTTTGTTCCATTTTTTATCATTCCAAGTGCACCTACTATCACTGGCACAACTCTTGTTTTCAATTTCCACATTTTTTCTATTTCAATTTCCAGGTCTTTATATTTTGACAGTTTTTCAAATTCCTTGATTGCTATGTTACAATCCGCTGGACAAGCCATATCAATTCAGACAAGTTTTCTCCTTCTGGTTTTTAACAATAATGTCTGGCCTGTTTGCTTCAATTTTTCTGTCTGTGTAGATGGTGTAATCCCATAGAATGGTTACATCTTCTATTTCTGTAACCGGTGCTGGGTGATGTTCATACCAGTGTTTGTTTACAGCTTTTCCATAATGTTTGCACATTGCCCAATGTAAATATTGCCCAACTCTATCGTGGCGATTTTTATATTCGTTTGGGGCAAGCACAGAACAGCCTGAGATTAGGTGGTCTATTGTTTCTTGGTGTTTATCACAAAACCTGCATTTTGGATCCATATTATTATGCATAATATTTGCCTGAAAGTTTCTCGTGAAAAGACTTTGGTCTTGTGCTGCAAGTATAAATCCTTCAGTTTCAGACTTTAATCCAGATGCACGTAACAATCGATGAGTATTAACTTTGTCAACATTGGATTTATTGGCACGTACTGGATATTGGCCATGCAGAGGTTTGTCTTGCCAGCGCTGTTTCATCTGTTCAAGAGCTTTATCTTTGGCTTTCATTTTCATATTTTTTGCCGCAATAGTTGGTTCTTGGCTACTGTTTTGCTTTTCTACAGAATCTACTAACTGTAATTCTTGTTTGTATTTATTATTATTATTATTATTATTATTATTTCACTTTTCATCATATTTCAATTTCTGCTACGGTCGCACTACCAACCAAGTGTGCGGGAAGACCAGGTCGTGGCGTGTTGTTACGGCTCCATGTTTTTTCTATCTCCCCTATCATACCTAGCGTTACATAGACAAAGTTCTCCTTAGTGTGTGGGCTGTACTTAATACTTTTGTTTTTCTGGCTGTTAATTTGTTTTCGGTACGGTAAAAGTCAATTCCGAATCATTATCCAGTATAGCCAATATGGTTAGGCAATACAGAATAAATAAACATTCTGTTTGGACAAATTCTAATGTTAATAATGCTTCAGGCATTGTTTATACTTTTTGTATGAAAAGAACCTAGCGATGAAACTAAGTAATTCGTTGGAAAATTAAATTATAATTTTTCATCGAGGTTAGCCATTTCATACCAAACAAGGCAATAAAGTAACTAAGTCTTAAGTGGGTTATAGAATGAGAGAATCTATGGGAAATGGAAAACATTATTAATGGGAGAGATAGAAAGAGCTGGAGAAGATATCAGAAGATTAACGATTGACGCTGTATTTCAATTTTATCAGATCAACTTCGATTTCAACGCAAAAAGCCGACAAAGAATTTCACAAGGTAGAAGTGCGAGAGAAGAATGTGTTAGCAACGAACTTACGATTCCATATCACTTGAGATTTAACTCGCCCGATCGGCTCAGTCGATTAAAAACTTACTTGGGCGATTAAAGTTTTTTGCTTTACTCGCCCGCGGTCGATTAAAATCTTTAAATAGAGAAAAAGAAAATCTTATTCCTTTTACAACCCAAAAGTATGCCATTAAAGATTCACAAGTTACTTAGAATGACCTACAATGACATTATTGAACTCTTGGCTTTTATCTTCTAAAAATTCGTTTAATTAACGCTTGGAGCTAAAATGTTTCTGTCGCCCAGATTAAAGACGCTTACAGATTTTTAAAAACTCATTTGGAAAAATATTATCCAATATTTCCTCCCCGCTTATGAAAAGTAAAAACAAACATTTGAAAGAAACAAAAAAAATCCGCATACTTCTTTCAACCACGCACTGAAAATCAATTGTTGAGAAAATCAGGTTTGTTATTTTTTATCATCTATAAGATGGAGGTTGTAGTGAAACAGAAGAATTAAAAGTGAGGGATCAGTTTATATATTAATTGTAATGTAGAATTAAACCCCCACTTTATACCCACATTATAATAGTATAGAATTTTTCTTTTTTTTATAATCATATCGCCCCAAGCAAGGCATTTTACTGCCACTGTTTTGCAGGGGGTTACTAAAGAAGAAAGTTATGAGAAAGAGTGACAGGTTATAGGGGTGTCAGGAAGTGGGTAAGAGAAGGATGAGTATACTGATGAGAGTGGAGTGGATGGAGAAAGTAGCATAAGAGAGAGGATGCAGGTTAGTGAGATAGGAGATGACTATTGACTTTACATTTAAATTCTTAGAGATTGTAGCTGTCGGGGAAACCAGTAAATGGAAGGGAATTCCACAGGCGGGAAGTGCGAGAAAAGAAGCTTCTGGAATAGAATTTGCGTTTTCACTTTATTGGTTTCACAGTAAAAGTTTGGGATCTAGTTGCTAATCTTGTGGCTCGAGTAAGTTTATATATAAGGGGCACCATTGTATATTCAATGTGAGGTCTGTATAGAGAGTTAAGCCGAGGAGGCGCAGTGTTTTGCTGTTAGAGAGACTAACCTGATCCATGCTAATGGGGTGGGGGTAGGAGCGATTGTCTGTGATGGTTAATAGATAGCAGCTTCATTTCGGAATCATTAAAATTCACGAGCCATTTTTTACCCCAGTCCACCACGGATTGGAGGTCCTTTTCGAGCTCGCCAGCGAGATTTACTTTTGTGAGCATCGGCAGATTATTGATTATTGCGAGAGTAAACCTTAGTGTCGTCAGCATATATGCCTACTTGGGATCTTATTACATCTGGGAGATCGTTAATATAGATAAGGAAAAGCACAGATTAAACCCAGAGCACAAAATTCGGCTATTTTCTGCTATATTTCAGATATGAATGTTATCATTTCATTTCATTGAAAAGGTAAACAATTTATATCGATGCATATTTAACATCGATGTTAATGCATATTTATACTGTCCATAGGATACAAGTACATATTCTGAACTCTGATCAAAATTATTCATGCCGAAGTGATATTTGAATTCATGTTTTTCAAATAAGTGTTTATCTTTGTATAAGGCAAATATTATTAAAGAAGACAGACATTTTGTTTCACTTAATTTTATTGAAATATTGAAAGGGAATCGGGTTAATATTTCCGAACCCAGGCTTGCGAGTAAAATTGGGTAGACGGAACCCTTTGGGAGCCATCGATGGTTGTGCTAGCTCGAAAACACAAATCATCGTGACCTAGGGTGTGAGTTTCCTGGTCTTGATCAGATTGTCATAATGTAACCCCATTTCCACATAAAAAATTGTAATTCTTAAGCGGAAGAAATTATTATTAATGGTATTGTTGATTTTGCAGTTTATTGTAATTCGCGATATGAGATTTGCTTAGAAATATTTAATACTTATGTGCTTGTAAAATCCGAAAAATAGAGAAATTAGCTGGAAATTGGGAAAAAAGAAAAATATATTTTTCCCATTGTAATCAGAAGCAAATTTTTGGCCGGTAAAAGTGGAAGACAACAATAGTCAAAATAAATCGTCAGAAACCTTTGATGGGGTTAGGGTAAGGTCAGATTCTTAGTTCCCACATTTGATGGGAAAGGATTTTAAAATTTTTGAAAACCTAAAATGATGTAATTAAGAAGAAAAGGACGAAGAGAAATTTACGTCATATGAGGTGCTGTTGATTAAACCAAGGACAAGATTTAACTCCACCTTGAAATGTGTAGGTGGGAAATAATCTCATTGGTCAAAGATTTGATTTGCATAGATGCCCAGAGTCCGTCATTTATCCCTCAAGAGAATTGGGTACAAGTATAAAAATCAAGATCCCATTGAGAAAAATCAGTTTCGTGTAGTAGTTTTTGGAATTGTAGTCGAGATGTAACGACTGAGGGAAAAGTGTTTCCCACTGGGGGCCACGACCAAAAAGACTGGTCGCTTTCCATTGAGCTCTGAATAAGTAAAAAATCGTAGAAAAGTCTGCCGCTGATCAACTTAAAAGTTAAAGTCGAATAAAACGCCTCCGATAGAGTCCTGGTTAAAGACATATAGAAACAGAATAAGCCGAGAAAGAGTTAAACTAGCTGAAAGGAGATTTTTTTTATTGCCGAGCGAATGAGACAAGACGAATCTTCTCTCATCACCAGAACGCCCCACTTCGGCCGTTTCGGTAAAGCTTCGGTATAGAGCCAAGTTTAGTTTCAGAGCTACCGAGTGACAGAGACCAAACGACCCCACTGCCGCCGTCGCTACCATTCGCTCTACTTCGGTTATTTCCGTAAAGCTTCGATAAAGATTCCTTAAAGAATTTTTTGTTTTATAATATTTAGGAAACTTGAAAGTTCTGATTATTTAAACGAATCTTTCGCTCCATTGTGAACACTGAATTCGACGACTGTATATTCTGCTTTTATTGTTAATTATTTTTCTTTATATATATATAAAGACTTTTTCCGTAACACATCCAGGCGTCTTTGAACTTATTCATTTTTTTTTTTGTGCCGTGTTATTTTTTTTTTTTTTAACACAAGTGTACACGTGTGTCCGGTCTGGTTTGGGGTGGTACAGAAACGGCTACTGGGTTTTCAACGTGTCTTTACTGAGATCAAAGAACACAGCGTGGGCAGGAAAGTTTACCGTTGTAATAGACGTCTTGAAGACCAGCTACTGTGACGAGGCCATCATCACGTTTAGCGACCCCAGAGCGTAGTCATAACTGGTGTCGTTTCAACCCACTCAGGTTCCGATCATCATCAGGTTTCCTGGTTGGGGTTAGACCCAGGGAACAGCTGGGGGACAGAGTGTCACAATAATGCGTTTTGTTCCAGAAACTGTAACTAAGGTCTGCTCATTATAGTCGTAGTATAAACCAAAAGTGAGCTGTGTGGGTGTTGAACAACCACAAATGTGTCTGGGCAAGTGTCTGCAAAGGGAATACCTAGTCGCTCTAGTAGACATGCATCCTTAGACACCAGTGGCCAACCATACATCTGATCCAGTAAAAAAATTAATTCATGCATCATGTCTATTGTCCTTAACAGTAGAGTGCATAAGTTTGGTGAAACCCGGATCTAACTCCTTTCTCCATTTCCTCTAAGACTCAAATGAGGAAGATAGACTATAAAGCCTGGTACTGAGAAATGTGGGAAAGTAAGATTTTTTAAATATGTAAAAACAAGTGAAATAAACGCTTTATTCAAATTAACTATAAACTATTTTTTTAATTCACTCTTTGATTAAAAGCCCTTCCTATATGGATGCCAATAGTTGACATTCACTCTGCTCCACCTTCTGCAAGCTACTGTTCGTTAATAATATTTGCCCTAAAGTAAATTTGCTAACAGATACACATTAATCTATGCTCGAACACACACACCTATACACACACACACTTATATATATATATATATATATATATATATATATATATACAAGTATAGGGTATGTATGGATGGAATCATATTCCGTATCCAAATAAACACTATTTTTACAAAAGTGCTCAATACAAAGTAGAGCTAATAACCTTTATTCAGAAATTATAACATGAATAGGTTATAATATCACTACAAATGTAGCTATTTTGTTTCGACACTTCTTGTGTCTCATCAAGAACTGTCAAAACAAAATAGCTACTTTAGTAGTGATATTATAACATATTCATGTTATAATTTCTGAATATATATATATATATATATATATATATATATATATATATATATATATATATGAATGAGGAACGAAGAAAATAACTGCAACGTTCAAAACATTAAACTAAAACAGTGCTCAATATAAAAATAGAGCAATTAATATTTGTTATTAATTATTACTTTAGAACATGTACAGACTACAAACTACAACAAAATTGTATATTTTGTTACGACATTAAAGAACAATATCTCATCAGGTAGTTAATAATGAATTGTATGAAATGAAAAAAAAACAATTCCTTTCATTTTGGGAAATATTTTTGACGAGGTAAAAAGATATTAAAAAAGAGGGGTAAAAAGGAAGAGGGTAGAAAAAATGAGAGAATAAGATGAGAAATCAAGAAAGGAAAAGAGGAAAGGGAAAGATACTGAAGAAATAAAAAGTAAAAAGGAAAATAAGTGAGAAAGTATTGAGAGGAAAGCGATTTCTAAAAATTTAAAAATAATTTTTATAATATTAATAAAAATAATGTATATATATTTTAATAATATATACATATATATATATATATATATATTATCAATATTATTAATATTATTAATATTATTTTTAAATTTTTAGAAATATATTAATAATAATAATAATAATAATAATAATAATAATATATATATATATATATATATAAAACTATTTTTAAATTTCAATTTCGCCTAATTTCATTTCACCGAAGTGTAAACATTTTTGTTTTTCATAGCGTTAAACATGTCGGATTTCGTGCCAGAGAAAATGTGTTAGAGGGGAATTATACTGCACTACTTTATTCAAAAGAAATCTGGAGATGAAGCGCACAGAATTCTTGTCAAGACTTACGGCAAACATTCCCTGTCGGAAACAACAAGCAGGGATTAGTTAAGGCACTTTAAAAATAAAGATTTTACTGTTTGAATATGGAGAATCAGAAGCATTGTTTCATGAAGATACATGTCAGCCGCAAGCCAAACTTTAAGAATCGTTAGGAATTGATCATATAACAGTTTCAGTTACATGGTTTTACTACGAGGGTCATTCAATAAATAAGCTAAATTTTTTAGTATAAGGACTTCTACGAGGGTCATTCAATAAATAAGGTGAATCTTTCGATATAAGTACTTCTAAGAGGGTCATTCAATAAATAAGGTGAATTTTTTGGTATAAGGACTTCTACGAGGGCCATTCAATAAATAAGGTGAATCTTTCGATATAAGTACTTCTAGGAGAGTCATTCAATAAAGAAGGTGAATTTTTCGGATTAAGGACTTCTACGAGGGTCATTTAATAAATTAGGTGAATTTTTCGGATTAAGGACTTCTACGAGGGTCATTCAATAAATTAGGTGAATTTTTCGGTATAAGGACTTCTACGAGGGTCATTCAATAAATAAGGTGAATTTTTAGGATTAAGGACTTCTACGAGAGTCATTTAATAAATAAGGTGAACTTTTCGGTATAAGAACTTCCAATACAGATCGAAGCTTACTTTTTTTTTCCTTTACTTCTTTTTCAAAGGGATTTAAGTACGTTACTCGTTGTTTTCCTCTTTCTTACTTCCCTCTATCTGGCCTGTTAGTATCAGATGCTCTAAGCTCTCCTTCCTTATTGCATGTCTGAGGAACTTTAGCTGTCTCTTCCTGATGTTCAGTATTGATTTCCTTTTCGTTTTCATCCTTTCCAAACCCCATCATTGCTCACATTCTCAATCCATGATATCCGCAGCATCATTCTGCAGAACCCTATTTCAGTTGCTTCAAGTTTTTCCTTCATCTTTGGTGTGATTGTCCAGCATTCACTGCCTTATTAAAAAACAGATATCATATAGTAATCCACTTCTCTTTTCTTTGTTTCTAGCTCAGGACCTTGAAATATGTTATCCGCTGTTTTCCTTTGTCTCTCGTGCCATCTATCAGACTCGTGAGTATTAGATTCTCCAAGCCCTTCTTCCTCATTACATGTCCCAGGAACTTCAGCTCTCTTTTCCTGATGTTAAGTCTATTGAACAGGTGAAGAGGCTCATCCCTTGTTTCCTGGTTAGTATGTGGTTTCCGGCTTTCTCTTTTCCAATCTTTTTACTCTTACGTAGCCCCCTGTGCATCAGTGGCGTCATCGCCTTGCTTGGGGTGATATGATTTTTTAAAAAAGTATTAGTTTCCTTTTCGTTTCCATCCTCTAACTGTAATGTGAGTATCAGATTCTCCAAGCCCTTCTTCCTCATTACATGTCCCAAGAACTCCAGCTGTCTTTTCATGGCGTTGAGTATTAGATTTATTTTCGTTTCCATGCTATCTAAAACCTCATGATCGCTCACATACCCGATCCATGATATTCGCAGCATCCTTCTGTAGAACCCATTTCAGTTGCTTCGAGTTTTTCCTTCATCTTTGATGATATTAAGACATTACTTTTCTTTAAAAAAATCAGCTAGAATTTATTCAAGGTCCTAATATGTTTTAACCTCTTCCCTACAAATATCAGTATTTATTTAATATGAATCAAATACGATACCTTATGAAAGTCCAGATGGAGGTATTTGGATTCACGCTAGCCCAACTTTTTGACTTCAATTTACAAGTTTCTAAAGTTATGCAATTTGTATTTTGCAAATCCAGTATTTAATTCTATTTTAATATTCACATTAATTTTAATATTTAATTTTACAAAAAGTGGGGCGGATAATTAGTTGCATGCAATTTGTGCATTTGATTTTCACATATGCATGCAACTTATATTCAAATTTGTGCAAATCGATTCAAATATATCAATGTTTGTAATTGAATATACAGGTGATAATGTTATGTTTCATTGCGTGTGTATGCGTTTGCATGAGCGCATGCGCGTGTGTTTCTTGGATTGTGTAAATATATGAAGGAAGAAGGTTGATATGTATTTATGACTTGACTGTGCGGCCGTAAGCACAAGTGTTTAATAGATTGTGTCAGTGCGTGTGGGAAAATGATAAATTGGTACTTTTGTTTAGAGATAATTGGATCCGGACGACAATGGATAATAGATTACGGTCCACGCCTATTCCTTGTTTTATGGTTTTTTTTTTTCTTTAGTTGTCTCTCTTTTTTTTTTTTTCTTATTTGGTCGCTTTTGAGTCCCCATCTTTTTTATTCCTTTCTCGGTTTCTTTCTTTTCTTTTTTTTTTGTCCTCTTTGTTTAATTCTATGTATACCCTATTTGTTTTCTACCTATCATTAGAGTCATTTGTCTCTTTTTTTTTTTTTTTTTTTAACGTATTTCTTTATTTTTACGTATTTTTCTTTCTTCTTTTGCTTTCATTCTTTCTTTCCTTTCTGGGCGTTTTATTTTTGGCATTCATTCGTTTTTGTTTATTTTTCACAATTTCTCCATTAATTTGTTCAGTCTTTCTTTATTTCTTTTTTTTTCTTTCTTTTTTTATAATTTCTACATTTGTTCTTTATTTTTTTTTATTTCTCTTTTTTTCTTTCTTTTTTTATAATTTCTACATTTGTTCTTTATTTTTCTTTATTTCTTTTTTTTCTTTCTTTTTTTATAATTTCTACATTTGTTCTTTATTTTTCTTCATTTCTTTTTCGTTTTCTTTTATACATTCGTCCTTTATTCTCAAATTCTTCATTCATTTGTTCTTTTGTTTTATTTATATTGTTCTTTCTTGTTTTTTTATGCTTTCATTCTTTTTCGAATTTTGTTTGTTTGGATCTAATTTTTCGCCCCTTCTTCTCATTACTTTTATTATCTTACACTCATTTATTTTTATTTCTTTCATTTTCTTTCTTCTTCCTATTTCTTCTCTTCTTTTTTCTATCAGTCATTCGTTCAGTTTTTTTTCTGTTTTTCTTTAATAATGACATTTTTTATTTGCCTTCATTATTTCTTATTTCCTTTCCTGTATCTTTCTTTCTTTCTTTTTTTCTTTCATTCTTTTATTCTTTCTTTCTTTTTCTTTTTTCTTTTTCTTTCTTTTTCTTTTTCTTTCTTTCTTTCTTTTTTCTTTTTCTTTCTTTTTTCTTTTTCTTTCTTTCATTCTTTTTTCTTTTTCTTTCTTTTTCTTTCTTCCTTTCTTCAACATTTTTTATTTCATTATACTTCTACAATATTTCATTATACTTCTACAATATTTTCTTTCTTTCTTTCTTTCTTTTATTCTTTCTTTCTTTCTTTCTTTCTTTCTTTCACATTTATTTCCGTCTACAATTTTTTTCTTTCATATTTCTTTCTTTCTACATTATTTTTCTTTCCTTTTACAATTGCTGCTTTCCAGTTAAACGTGCTGTATTCTTCTTTTCTCTTTTTTCTTCTTTCCTTTTTTCCTTGTTTTCTTTCTTGTTTTCTTTCTTTTTCTTCTTTCATTTCTTTCTTGTTTTCTTTATTTTTCTTGTTTTCTTTATTTTTCTTCTTTTTCTTTCTTTCTTTTCTTTTTTCTTTTTTCTTCTTTCCTTTTTTATCGTTTTCTTTCTTTTTCTTTCTTTCTTTTTTCTTGTTTTCTTTCTTTTTCTTTTTCTTTCTTTCTTGTTTTCTTTTTTCTTTTTTCTTCTTTCCTTTTTTATCGTTTTCTTTCTTTTTCTTTCTTTCTTTTTTCTTGTTTTCTTTCTTTTTCTTTTTCTTTCTTTCTTGTTTTCTTTTTTTCTTTCTTTTCTTTCTTGTTTTCTTTCTTTTTCTTTCTTTCATTGTTTCTTGTTTTCTTTCTTTTTTCTTTTTTTCTTTTCTTTCTTGTTTTCTTTATTTTTCATTTCTGTCTTTTCTTGTTATCTTTATTCTTCATTTCTGTCTTTTCTTTCTTTTTTCTTTCATTTTTCTTCTTTTCTTTCTTTATCTACTTTCATTTTATTTCTTGTTTTTTTTTTCTTTTTCTTCTTTCATTTTTTCTTGTTGTCCTTTTTTTCTTCTTTCTTTTCTTTCTTGCTTTTTTTATGTTTTCTTCTTTCTTTTCTGTTGTATTTTCTTTCTTTTTTCTTTTATATTTATGCTCAGTCCATTCGTTTCGCTTTCTTTTGCTACCTTCTGTCGAATGTCCTGCATTTTCCTTTTGAAGTGCGGATTTTCTAAACTCTTTATTGTATTCTTCCTAATGAATTTTACTTTTAATTTTGTTAATTATTTCTCATTAAATTTGATTCAGACATTTTTTATTTCCCTCGTATCTTTAAAAAATGTAACCATTGCTTTGTTTTGAAGTCCTTACATTTCTTTCTTTCTTTCTTTCTATCTTTCTTTCTTTCTTTTTTCTTTTATTCATTTTTCTTTCGTTCTTTCTTACTTTCTTTGTTTCATTTTTTCTCTCTTTCTTTCTTTTTTCTTTCATTTTTCGTTCTTTCTTTCTTTCTTTCATTTTTTCTTTCTTTCTTTCTTTCTTTCTTTCATTCATTTTTTCTTTCTTTCTTTCACTTTATCTTTCTTTTTCATTTTTTCTTTCTTCCTTTCTTTCTTTCATATTTTCTTTCTTTCTTTCTATCTTTCTTTCTTTCTTTTTTCTTTCATTCATTTTTCTTTCGTTCTTTCTCTTTTCTTTCTTACTTTCTTTCTTTCATTTTTTCTCTCTTTCTTTCTTTTTTCTTTCATTTTTCTTTCTTTCTTTCATTTTTTCTTTCTTTCTTTCTTTCTTTCTTTCACTTTATCTTTCTTTTTCATTTTTTCTTTCTTCCTTTCTTTCATATTTTCTTTTTTTCTTTCTATCTTTCTTTCTTTCTTTTTCTTTTATTCATGTTTCTTTTGTTCTTTCTCTTTTCTTTCTTACTTTCTTTCTTTCATTTTTTCTCTCTTTCTTTCTTTTTTCTTCCATTTTTCTTTCTTTCTTTCTTTCTTTCATTTTTTCTTTCTTTCTTTCTTTCATTTTTTCTTTCTTTCTTTCACTTTATCTTTCTTTTTCATTTTTTCTTTCTTCCTTTCTTTCATATTTTCTTTCTTTCTTTCTTTCTTTCTTTTATCTAAATCTCTATGGCATACAAGTGTGTATAAATAAACTTATACACACCTCGATATATCTACCTATCAATATCTATACACTCGCATTTATAGAAATGCTACAGACAAAATTTTATAACAGAAGATGCCTTACAAAACCTATGCAAAGTATTAAGAAACCGCAAAAAACTTTACAAACAAAGAAAAAAGGGCTGAACTGCTACATAAGAGCAGTCTTCTTATTTACCAGGAAATGCTGAATAATTTTCTCACAGATGAAGAGTAGAATTGAGGCAACAAAAATGTGATTCTACAGAAGGATGCTGAGAATATTATGGACGAGCAATGTGACTAAAAAGTGACCTTTAGTAATGTAAAAATAGAAAGGATGCTTATAGATAGAATGTGACAGAGATACTTGAATTTTATAGGACATTTAATAAGAAAAGAATCCTTGGAAAATTCAGCACTCTCAAGACTAAAAGGAATACAAAAGGAAACATCTTGCAGATGATAGAAAATAATGGAGAGATGTGGTCACTAACGTCTTGAAAGAACACTGCACATTGTAACAAAAAGAAGACAAAGAAGGAGGAGGAAGAGGAACATATTAAATAACAAATATTTCTAAAAGTTTCAAAGCTGAAAAAGTCGTGGAGATCCATAATCATACACATTCTGAAGAAACAGAGCACAAAGAAGAAGAAATAAAAAGAGGAGGAGAAAGAGTAGTAGAAGTAGGAAGATACTTAATGAAAAATATTTCTAAGAGTTTGAAAGCCTAGAAAGTTGTGGAGAGCCATAATCCTAAACGTTCTGAAGAGGCACGGCACGAAGCTGAACAAGAAGGAAGGTACTTCTTTCTTTCTTTCGTACTTTCTTTCATATTTCTTTCTTTCACATTTATTTTCGTCTACAATTTTTTTTTCATATTTGCTTGCTTCTTTCATATTTCTTTCTTTCTACATTATTTTTCTTTCTTTTTACAATTGCTGCTTTCCAGTTAAATGTGCTGTATTCTTTGCTTTCTTTTTCCTTCTTTCCTTTCTTTCTTGTTTTCTTTCTTTCTTTTTTTCTTTCATTTTTTTTTTGTTTTCTTTCGTTTCTGTCTTTTTTCTTTCTATTTTTTACTTCTTTCCTTTTTTCTTGTTTTCTTTCTCTTTCTTTTTTCATTTTTTTCTTATTATCTTTCTTTTTTTTCATTCAATTTTTCTTGTTTTCTTTCTTTTTCTTCTGAATTTTCTTTCCTTTTTCTTCTTTCCTTTCTTTGTTGTTTTCTTTCTTTTCTTCTTTCCTTTCTTTCTTTTTCTTCTTTCTTTTCTTTGTTGTTTTCTTTCTTTTTTGTTTTCTTTCTTTTTCTTCTTTCCTTTCTTTCTTGTTTTCTTTCTTTTTGTTTTCTTTCTTTTTTCTTTCTTTGCTTTCTTTCTTTTTTCTTCTTTCCTTTCTTTCTTTATTGTTTTCTTTCTTTTTCTTCTTTCCTGTCTTTCTTCTTTTCTTTCTTTTTTCTTTTTTCCTTATCGAGATAAGAGAATTTAATTATTCGTTCTATATATACTAGCCGTATAACCCGGCGTTGCTCGGTTGGCACGAAAGACTAAAAAGCAATAGTTGTTTCCAGTTAAAGCGAAACCGTCGACTGAAAGAAAAATGAATGGATGTAAGTCAAATTTGGTTTCCTGGTGTCGATACAAAATTTTCTGCATATTGTAAGAACTGCAACCTTGAAACTTCTGAATATCGTTACTTATGTCTTTGTCTATGAGTGTATCAAATTTGATTAAAATCGGACCACTCCTTCTATAACCCGATTTTTTCGATTCGCGATTTTCGATATTTATTGGGGGTACCTCGACACAAAACCTAGCTAAGAACACTCGCAGACGCTTATAGTACAACTGTGTAAACTTTCAAGAAAATCGGTTTAGCCGTTTCGGAGTCTATAGGTAACGGACACACACACACACACACACACAAACAAAGTTCCATTTATAAATAAGTTTAGATAGATATTCAAATAGCTTTCAATTCCTTTCACTAAGCCGGCATTTGTCAACATGGCTACCGAAGATATATATTTTATGTCTTATTTCCCCTTTAAATCACCTGTCTACCACATTTTTCTTTTCCCCCCCGATCCCACTTCTATTCCTGTGATATGGTTAAAT
>JBBBDQ010000619.1:1387500-1392500 GCA_037127315.1 Ascarosepion bandense | reverse complement strand
CTATCTATCTATCTATCTATCTATCTTAGCTCATTCAGAGCTATCTATCTATCTATCTATCTATCTATCTATCTATCTATCTATCTATCTATCTTAGCACATTCAGAGCTATCTATCTATCAATCTCAGTTTATTCATATTTAATTCATATAGATATGAATATACATAGATAGATAGATAAAAAGATATGAATAATCTATCTATCTATCTATCTATCTATCTATCTATCTATCTATCTATCTATCTATCTATCTATCTATCTCACAATGTCAGCCTCTTCATATTAGAAGGAAATTTTTGCAACCGACTGATATATTCATACTTTTATCGCATGATAACCTTTTCGTCCCATCACTATTTAAAACCTGAATTTTATCTTGGCGTGTAAATTACCTTGAACGATGAAAACGGAAGTCCACTGCAAGATTAATGGACTTAATGATTCCTGAAGGTTCAGCAAATATAAAATAGCCCGTGTCACATTGAAGTCAGGAATAAATGAAAGAAATGATATTTCTGCTCGTGTTCCAACTGTATCGAATTTTGTAGCTTGTCCGGATTTTTCCTTCGTTGGGACAAAGGGTGAATGGTGAATTTTCGACGAAGTAACTTGTCATTGTTCGCTTGTCGATGAGGTCTTCATGCGCGTAATTTTCCATTTTTTTTTTTTTTTGAAGATTGTAAGCAATAGGAGACAATTAAACTTTCGTGTGGATAGTGACTCACAGATATCGTAAAGGTTACACGAGTCTGTCACTGGTTTTCTTCGTCGCGTACACAATAATCACCAAAGCAGACAATCGGTATAATTTGATTTGCATTACGGAGTAAGTTGCCGTTAGCATCATGAAACAGATATCAGAGATAATTGTCGAAAGATAATGACCGTATTTACAGGTACTGGAAGCGGAAATACGAAATTCTGTAAGACTTCCTGATTTTAGATATTACTTAGGTTTCTTAAGATTTATTTTTATGCTGAAAATTATCCATGAAAATAAGAAAGCTCATATTGATGAACTATGTAAATACATCTCTGTATTAAAATTTATCCATCTGTCTATCTGGATATCTTTGTTAGAAGATATCTATATAATTATCTGTTGGTCTGTCTCTCTGTCTCTCTCTCTCTTAGTTTCCCCCCTCTCTCTCTCGCTCTCTCATTCTTTAGGTGTAAAAACTAGGTGTAAAAGAAATGTATTAAAAAGAAGTTATATTTAATTTGTCCTATTTTCTAGTAAACAAGTTATTTTGAAACTATTCTACTCAACACCTATGGAATATTTTGGATAAGAAAATGATGATAAATACTGCACTATAACATGTGCATCAATAAAAAGAAGAGACTAGCATGGGGAAGAGAGCACAAAAACTGGACACCAGAACAGTTCATTTGATGCAAATATATATATATATATATATATATATATATATATATATATATATATATATATATTGTAGGATCTCCCCTTTTTCTATGACATACTCCTGCTATAGTGAGATACGATCTGATCCGTAAGTTACCGTAAGATACCGACAGATAACGAGAGATACCGAAGTTCCTCGGAGAATACATCATCAGTAGTTCATAGAAGCTCTGAGCTCCACAAGTATTAAACATCATCTGTCAGCTTCCGACGTGGACATCCTAATTATACTACGGCTTCTCTTCAAAGACTTGTATATATATATATATATATATATATATATATATATATATATATATATATATATATATTTCTTACTAATCGTATTCCTGGATTACTAACCTGCTTTCAAGTTTGTATCTTTAAGTTTACGTTCTATCTCAAATATCTAGTTTGTTGTTCATTATTTTGTGCGGATCCTCACACGGATTCCACAATCGGACCCATCCAACTCCTGTATTTAAGAATTGTGTTGAACCCTCGGACCCATCCAACTATCGCCCTCTACCGATATTCGGGAAAGTGTTCGAGGCCATAATCAATGCGGAAATAGTTCAACATCTTACTGCCCAGAAACTCTTCTCTGACAAGCAATATGGCTGCCGCTTTGCCAAGTCCACGGCCGACTTGCTAACAACCGTAACGGAGTACATGCTCCAGACTCTTGATGAGTGTGACGAGGCTCGCGCGGTTGCTCTGGACATCTCCAAGGCTTTTGTCAGGGTTTGGCACTCTGGCCTTCTATGCAAGCTACGGGGTTGCGGTATTACCGGTCGCCTGCTTGACCTAATCCAATCTTTTTTAAATAACCGCAAAATGAAGGTCATTTTGAATGCGCATGCCTCTTCATCCTACAGCACGAATGCTGGTGTCTCACAGGGCTCTATCCTGGGCCCGACGCTCTTCCTTATTTTCATCAACGACCTCCCAGATGAGATCAAGGGCCATAGAGGTATCTACGCAGATGACACCACAATATACTCCCGCACCAGTAAACCTGTCGCAGCGGATAGACATAATCTCGCTACTGACCTTGAATAGGATCTACACTCTGTGGTGAATAGGGGCAAGAAGTGGCTTGACAACTTCAATGCGTCTAAGACCAAGCAGTTGTCTGTCAACCATCACAGGCAACCTCTCCTGCCTCCCATAAGCATGGACCAAGCGATTCTCCCTGAGAGCAATACACTGCGCCTCCTCGGCCTTGCCCTCTCTTCAGACCTCAAATGGAACCACTATATCGAATCCATAGCTAAATCCACTGCTAAGAAGTTTGGGTCATTATGCCGATCCAGGATGTTTTTTCCGCCTGAATCCATCCTGCATATATACAAGTTAACCATTCGTCCGTGCATGGAGTACTGCTGCCATTTATGGTCAGGTGCCCCTGCCGTTCACCTCAGTGTTCTCGACAGGCTCCAAAGGAGAGTCTGTCATGTGATTGGTACTGACTTGGCGGCTCGACTGCAGCCACTTCCCCACCGACGAAATGTGGCCTCCCTTTGTCTGATCTATAAATACTTTCATGGCTTCTGCTCGGACGAACTTAAGTCACTGGTGCCTCCACAACAGGTGTTTACTCGTGCAACCAGATTGGCAACTGGGTCCCACCCATTCACAGTTCGGTTAGCCAAATGCAAATGACAATTCTACTCCTGCAGCTTCTTCTTTCGCACTTCCCGCCTGTGAAATTCTCTCCCATATTCTTGCTTTCTTGAGGGCTACAACTCCAAGAATTTAAATGCAATGTCAAATACTCATCTATTAACCACTGGATTCTAGCTCTCTTTCCACCCCGCATATCCTTCCCTTTCCCTCCACCCCTGTAACTGTCATCACACCTGCATTCTCATCTTTCTATTGCTCTTTTCTAACTGGTCTGTACTCCTCACTCTCTTCTAATTAATCTTTTTACAGTTATGTAGCCCCCCGCACATCAGTGGCATTTCCACCTTGCTCGGGGTGAAATGATTAATATATATATATATATATATATATATATATATATATATGTATGTATGTATGTATGTATGTATGTATGTATGTATATGCTCTCACACCCCGATTGAGCAATACAGAGCAATAGTACACTTTAAAAAAGCAGTAGCTACTCATTCATCTACGCATGATTCATTCAGTAATAAATTTGAACACTCTCGGCTACTTGCGTGAGTTTACATTGTATATAACACGCTAGAGTTGGCCTTCCTCTACTGAGCGTCCATAGCTCAGGGCTAGAATCATCAATTCGGTCAGGTTTCAATCCTGGCTAGAAGCAATCGGATGTCTAACAATACAAATGAACTGTGATACAGCGAAATAGATCTGTCTACGGATGACTATATATATATATATATATATATATATATATATATATAGCCATCCCCCGTGTTTTTAAAAATGATGTATTTTATACTATTTTTTAGTATTTATTGCCAAGTGGATAATTATAAATGAAAATAGAATGGTTGTTTTGTTAATACTGCGCAATAACATTTGCATCAAATAAACTGTTCTGGTGTCCAGTTTTTGTGCTCTCTTGCCCACGCTAGTCTCTCTTATTGATGCACATGTTAATAGTGCAGTATTTATCATCATTTTACTCATTCAAAATATTCCATAGGTGTTAAGTAGAATAGTTTCAAAAGAACTTGTTTAATAGAAAATAGGACAAATTAATTATAACTTCTTTTTAATACATTTCTTTTACACCTAGTTTTAAATAATCAATATTTATTAGCAATTTACTTGGCTTTTCACCTTGTATTTGAATTTCAGTGAGATTTTTAGGAAAATCACCCCAGTCCTAATACTTTTGTACACTACCGGTAGTGTGCAAACGTGTTAGGGCAGGGGTGATATTAAACTTTATTTTGATGCCTCATAAAAGATAAAATAGTTCTCGTCCTAATACTTTTGCACAGTACTGTATATATACTAGGTGCGATTGGTAAATTGCCGCAATTATTTTGATGCCTCATAAAAGACAAAATAGTTCTTTCCCTAATACTTTTGCACAGTACTGTATATATACTAGGTGCGATTGGTAAATTGTCGCAATTATTTTGATGCCTCATAAAAGACAAAATAGTTCTTGTCCTAATACTTTTGCACAGTACTGTATATATACTAGGTGCGATTGGTAAATTGCCGCAATTATTTTGATGCCTCATAAAAGATAAAATTGTTCTTGTCCTAATACTTTTGCACAGTACTGTAATTGTGATTTTGCTACGCCACTCATGTTTTTGATGACAGATTGCTTTTGTAAAAGAGAACAAAAAGTGGTTCTTTTTCCCAAAAAAGCCAATATTTGTTTTTTGGTGCAGGGTATGGATTAAGTATTTACTCTGAAATTCGCCACTGCAAATAGAGACTTGCTTGTTTATTATGATATTTACCGAACGTGAGCACGTTTGCCGGTATCAGTTTGTGCTGAATTCGCGTTTCCATTTCAGTAATTACTTAATGAGGTAATTGTACTCGTGACAAAGTGTCACTATGAATCTGTTAGACCGATCTCAATTGCTTCTCTTCGAAGTTGGATGCTTGTATTCCCCTAAAAAATACGAT
>JBBBDQ010000619.1:1315000-1382500 GCA_037127315.1 Ascarosepion bandense | reverse complement strand
AGGTTATTTTAAATGCGCCAAGGATACTTAAACTGTAAACTATATTTTAAGTGTAAAAATATTTCAGAGCGTGAAGGATATTTTAATTCTTTAAGGTATATTTTAAAAATGTAAAGGCTGGTATAAAAACATAAATCATACTTTAAAGCGTAATAGATATTTTACAAATCTAAAGCATGTTTCAATGACTAAAGGAGGTTTTAATAGTCTATGGCGTATTTTATACGCGCAAAGGATATTTTAAAATCTTTACGGACATTTTAAAGCGTGAAAGATGTTTAAAAGCATATTTTAAAGTGTTAGGGAAATTTTAATGGTGCATAGGATATTTTAATAGCGTAAAGGATATTTTAATTACTTATGGTATATATTTTAAAAGCGTAAAGGATATTTTAATTCCTTAAGGTATATTTTAAAAACGTAAAGGCTGGTATAAAAACATAAATCATATTTTAAAGCGTAAAGGATATTTTACAAATCTAAAGGATATTTCAATGCCTAAAGGATATTTTAATTCTTTAAGTTATATTTTAAAAGCGGAAAGGACATTTTAATTAATTAAGGTAGAGTTTAAAAATGTAAAGGATATTTTAATTCCTTAAGGTATATTTTAAAAGCATAAAGGATATTTTAATTCCTTAAGGTATATTTTAAAAGCGTAAAGGCTGTGTTAAAAATATAAATTATATTTTAAACGTAAAGTATATTTTAAAAATCTAAATGATATTTCAATGCCTAAAGGATATTTTAATAGTATATGGGGTATTTTCAATGCGTAAACGATATTTTTAAATCTTTACGGACATTTTAAAGGGTGAAAGATGTTTAAAAGCATATTTTAAAGTGTTAGGGAACTTTTAATGGTGCATAGGATATTTTAATAGCGTAAAGGATATTTTAATTACTTAAGGTATATTTTAAAAGCGTAAAGGTTATTTTAATTACTTAAGGTATATTTTAAAAGTGTAAAGGATATTTCAATTCCTTAAGGTATATTTTAAAAGCATAAAGGATATTTTAATTCCATAAGCTATATTTTAAAAGCGTAAAGGCTGTGTTAAAAATATAAATTATATTTTAAACGTAAAGTATATTTTAAAAATCTAAATGATATTTCAATGCCTAAAGGATATTTTAATAGCATATGGGGTATTTTAATCGTGTAAAGGATATTTTAATTACTTAAGGTATATTTTAAAAGCGTAAAGGTTATTTTAATTACTTAAGGTATATTTTAAAAGCGTAAAGGATATTTTAATTACTTAAGGTATATTTTAAAAACGTAAAGGTCGTAAAAACGTAAATCATATTTTAAAGCGTAAAGTATATTTTACAAATCTAACGGATATTTCAATGCCTAAAGGATATTTTAATAGTATATGGGGTGTTTTAAACGCGTAAAGGATATTTTTAAAGCATTAAGGGACATTTTAAAGCGTGAAAGATGTTTAAAAGCATATTTCAAAGTGTTAGGGACATTTTAATGGTGTATAGGATATTTTAATAGCGTAAAGGATATGGTCGCCATATTTTTACAGTAATAAAGAATATGTATTCTATAGTATTATGTTATTGATTCTTTTCGTTCAGTCGATTACAGAATTAATTATGTTGATAAAAATCCTACAATATTTATGGAACAAATAGAAGTATGTAATGAGAAATTGCTTAAATATGAAAGACATTTTTGGCGGAAAGTTCAAACGTCAGAATACTGGATATATTACTAACGATGAATAATAATATTAAATAGTATATATGAAGACATAGATTTTCTTTAGAACATGATTCCCCCAGTATAAGTAAAACATAAATGTATGTAATAAAAACATACTTTTTATGAAAGGTATATTTATGGACAACTCTCCGAACAATGTAAATAGTGTAAATAATTACAATACCTCATCTCAGAAATATAGACAGATATTGAAGGTGAATATGGCAACAAAGATGAGGACAACAGTCCGAACAATGTAAATAGTGTAAATAATTACAATACCTCATCTCAGAAATACAGACAGATATTGAAGGGGAATATGACAACAAAAATGAGAACAACTGTACGAACAATGTAAATAGTGTAAATGATTATCAATACTTCATCTCAGAAATACAAACAGATATTGAAGGGAATATGGCAACAAAGATGAGGACAACAGTCCGAACAATGTAAATAGTGTAAATACTTACAATACCTCATCTCAGATATACAGACAGATACTGAAGGTGAATATGGCAACAAAGATGAGGACAACAGTCCGAATAGTGTAAATAGTGTAAAGAATTACAATACCTCATCTCAGAAATATAGACAGATATTGAAGGTGAATATGAAAACAAAGATGAGGACAACAGTCCAAACAATGTAAATAGTGTAAATAATTACAATACCTCATCTCAGAAATATAGACAGATATTGAAGGTGAATACGGCAACAAAGATGAGGACAACAGTCCGAACAATGTAAATAGTGTAAATAATTTCAATACCTCATCTCAGAAATACAGACAGATATTGAAGGGGAATATGGCAGCAAAGATGAGGACAACAGTTTGAACAATGTAAAGAGTTATAATCACAGTACCTCATCTCAGAAATATAGAAAAATATATCTATCAATCTCTATTTATTTATATCTATATATAAATATTTATATTATTTATGTGTGTGTGTGTGTGTGTGTGTGTGTGTGTGTGTGTGTGTGTGTGTGTGTGTGTGTGTGTGTGTGTGTGTGTCTGTATGCCTTTACTTCGGTACAAATAATAAATACACTCTGGTTAAAAAGAATTATTGATTGAAACGTTTTCTATGGCTTCACTGGTTATTTAAAGACAGAAACTATTTTTAGATTGCAATTTTTTTCTTTAGGATATATAATGATGATTTAGTGTTATAAATCTTACTAATTAATCCCTCGCCGGGAGAGAAGTGTTGGATTTTCAAAGATTATCTGCGTGTAAGTGACTATAATGAAAACAACTGGGATTAGAACTCGGTCCTCCGAATACAATTCCCGGTTATTATTCTTACACCACTCGCACACCCAAGCTTACTGCACCATGTATAACGAAGTGCTCACTCATCTAAGTACTGACCAGACTCATCGTTTCTTGATTTTGATGAACATACAGGAACCGGTATTTCGACGTGATATTGACGTAAACCTTGGCTGAAAAGATGGTTTACTCTTATTAGAGTACCAATCAAAAAAACGTTTTTATGGTGGACCCAGTTAAGAAGACTAACAAAAAATAATACAACAACAACAACAACAACAACCAAAATAAGAAATAACGATATATATATCAAGCACAGCAAAATACAGATACTTGGAACTCTGTTAGTAGAAGGATAAATACGGGTTAGGAAGTAATACTAGAACTGGGACTGACAATGGTCGTACGGTAGCAGTTTTGGCTATGTCTGCCTATCGCTCTGCGTTATGCTGATCTGCTTATGCTGATCTCCTACCAATCTCTCACTCTGATCTCTCTCCCTCTCCCTCCCCCCTCTCTCTCTCTCTCTGAGCTCTGACTTGCTGTCTCTGGTGAGGGGAAGTATATGTAGTTGTAGGAAGAGTTCAATCCGTTGTAATGGGTGATACCACCATGAAAGCTTCTTAACAGTGGTTATGGGAAATACCTTCAGTATGAAGTATTAATTGCTTGAATGCTCGGTTTTTATTCATTTCTAAACCTCCTCGTATCAATTAAGACGGCTGTTCGAGAAAGCAGGAGGGTTTTAATGTTTACAGTTTGATAAAAACAAAATGAAGAAAAGATAAATATGGGGAGAAAAAGATATTGAGAACACAAAGAGAGAATTTAATTCGAAATATCCAGAAAGAAAATCTTAACTTTTGCTGTGAAACGATAAAAGAAATGACAAAACACATCATGGATGTTATATACGAAAGATAAAACTGTATGAAAATGTAAATCGTTTATTTTTGGGTCTTTTTTTTTTTTTTGTTGTTGTTGCTTTTTTTTTCCCCCAGATACAAAGGGTAAATGCAAGAAAGACTAACGCATCAGTAAATAAATAGTTTCAATGTAAAAAGAAAGGGAGAAATTAAAGAAGAGGTTAAAAGAGAAAAGAAGAGAGAGTTCAGAAAACATATAAAAAGAAAAGGGAAATTAGAGGAAAAAAAGGAAAAATTGAAGGAAAGAAGAAAAATATGAAAGCAAGAAAGAAAGAGAAAAATATGAACGAAAGAAAGAGAAAAACGAAATAAATAAATCAATAAAGAAAGAAAGAAAGAGAAATAAGATGAAACAATAAAAAGAAAAAAGAGGTAAAGGATGAAAGAAAGAAAGAAATAACAAAAAATGAATAAAGGAAAGGGAAAAAGATGAAGGAAAAAAGGAAAAAATGAAAGAAAGAAGAAAAAGATGAAAGCAAGAAAGAACGAGAAAAATATGAAAGAAAGAAAGAAAGAAAAATAAGATGAAGCAATATAAAGAAAAAAGAGGTAAAGGATGAAAGTAAGAAAGAAATAACAAAAAATGAATAAAGGAAAGGGAAAAAGATGAAGGAAAAAAAGACAGAAAGAGAAAGAAAGAAAGAAAAATAAATCTGATGAAAGAACAAAGAGAAAAACATGAAAGAAAGTGGAAAAGGATAAAAGTAAGAAATGAAAAAAAAAAGATGAATAAAAAAAAGGGAAAAAGACGAAAAAAAGAAAGAAAGAAAGAAAAGCGAGAAAAAAGAAAAAAGAAAGAAAGTAATAGGAAAAATGAAAAAAATGAAAAAAATGAAAAAAGAAAGAAAGTAATAGGAAAAATGAAAAAAATGAAAAAAATGAAAAAAGAAAGAAAGTAATAGGAAAAATGAAAAAATGAAAAAAATGAAAAAAGAAAGAAAGTAATAGGAAAAATGAAAAAAATGAAAAAAATGAAAAAAGAAAGAATGTAATAGGAAAAATGAAAAACACAAAAACTGAAGAAGGAGAATAAATAGAAATAAATGAAAAATAAAGAAAATTTTAAAAAAACCGTTGATCATGAAAGAAAAAAAACGGATAAAGGGAAGTAACAAAGGATGAACGAAAATTAAACAATGAAAAAGAATTTATATAAAAAAGAAGAAAAGAAAAAATAAAGAAATAAATAAATAATAAAGTAATGATAGAAAAAGAAGAGAAAGAAAGTGATAAAGAAATGAAAAAATAGTACATTTCAGAAATATATTTGGACAGAAAATATTAGAAAGGCAATAAAAATGAATAACTGCAAAAGAAAGAAAAGATGGCGTAAACAGAGAAAAGAGACAAAGAAACGTAAAATAAAGAAAATATCAAAACAAACAAAAGAAAGTTGAAAAATAAAACAAAAAAAAATGAAATAAAAACCATAATAGCGTTGGTACTTTCTGATTGCCGATCGAATAATTCTGATTGTCTCTCATCATCATCAGTTTCGTTTATCTGGACTGGAACATGATATCGATCTCTGAAAAAAAAAAGGTAAAAAATGTATATCTTTTATAGAGTGTCAAAAAGCCATGAATAATTCGTATTGCCTGAAAATAGATGCGTTTAATGTATTTTATGGCCAGCTTCGCGCTAACTCTTTTACATTCAATAGAGCATACATGCCAATTCGATTACGACGACACGTTGATTTTTCACAATCAATATAATCTGATAGATTTCCCTGAATATCAAGTAGCAACAAGGCTTCTCGCCATTCCAGTTTCTTTATTTTGTATGTTTTAAATAATTTCACCCCAAGCAAGGAAATAAATACCACTAAAGCTCAAAATGAAAAAAAACGAAAACATTGTGGACATTCTTCTTATTATTACTATTCTTCTATGTGCCCCGTCCTTTCAGGACGTAGGCGATCATGGCTTTCCACGTCTCCTTATCCCTGGTGGCTCTTAGTACGTTTTCTCCTGTTATAACACGCAACACCCGTTCCAGCATCCACCTGCTCAGGCCCTTCAAATATGTCTCTTTTTCCCTCTATCTGACCTGTCAGTATCAGGTTCTCCAAGACCTCCTTCCTCATTGCATTTCATAGGAACTTCAGTTGTCTCTTCCTGATACTCGTTATTAATTTTCTTCTCGTTGCCATTCTTTCCAACACATCATCATTGCTCACGTGCTCGGTCCATGATATCCGCAGCATCCTTCTGTAGAACTACATTTCCGCTACTTAAAGTTTTTCCTTCATCTTTGATGATATTGTCCAGTATTCACTGCCATATTGAAGAACTGACATCACATGGCAATCTAGCACTCTCTTCTTTGTTTCTAGTAAATTTTTCCTGTGTCTTAGTACTTTACTCAGCTTCTGGAACGCATCCTTCGCCATGCCAATTCGCCTTCGGATCTCTGTGTCGCACTTTCCATCTCCTGTTAGAACACTACCTAGGTACTTAAATTCTTGTACTTGTGTGATTCTGTTTTGATTCAACTTATTTTTCAGACGAAAGTTTTTTAATGTTGATTGGAGAAATTCAGAATGTTTATTTATAAATACGGTTTTGTTTAACCATGTGTTATTTTTACATGCGTTCTATACAGGGTGTTCCAGAAGTTGCGCACTATCCAGAGTTTTATAAAAATACATTTGAATATCAATTTTATTGATCATAATCATAACAGATTCTCAAATTGTTCAACCACTGCATTAACACATGCATCAATTCTCTTTCTGTGTTTTAGGAATACGATGTACTGATGATTTGCTAATCGTTAGCTCCTGGCTTATTTTCCTTACTGATTTCACGGGGCTTCTAGTAACATTTGCCAGAACCATGATGGATGTTTCTTCATCAGTTGCACTCTTTCGTCGATCACATCTCTCACGGTCAGCAACTGATCCAGTTTCTTGGAAGTGTTTAATTAAGCGACAGACAGTGGTATGGCTCAGTGGTTTCTTCCCGATAAATATGAATGTGGTTGAATTCTTGAGCAACAGAACGGTATGTTGCCCCATTTCTTCCAAACATAAAAATACAATTTAACTCTTTCGATGCATTGATGATTTTCTAATCGTTATCTTGTGGCTTATTTTCTTTTCTGATTTCAAGGAGCTTCTAGCAACATTCGCCAGAACAATGGGGGATTTTTTTTCATTACTTACACACTTTCGTCGATAGCATCTCTCTCGGTCAGCAACTGATCCAACTTCTTGGAAGCATTTGATCAAACGGCAGACCAGTAGTATGGCTCAATGGTTTTACTCACTCAGGACGATTGAGGTTGCATGTTGCCCCATTTCTTCCAAACATGAAAATCAATTTAACTCTTTCTTACAATGGTATGGCTCAATGTTTTTCTTTTGTTTCGCTCAGGATGATTGTGGTTGAATGTTGCCCCATCTCTTCCAAACATAAAAAAAACAATTCAAGTCTTTCTTACAATGGGATGGCTCAATGTTTTTTCTTGCTCAGGATGATTGTGGTTTGAATGTTGCCTCATCTCTTCCAAACATAAAAACCAATTCAACTCTTTATTACAATGGGATTGCTCAATGTTTTTTTTTTTTTTTTGTTTCGCTCAGGATGATTGTGGTTGAATGTTGCCCATCTCTTCCAAATATAAAAACCAATTGAACCCTTTCGATCTACTGATGTTTTGCTACCTAGTTCCTGGATTATTTTTCTTACTAATTTCACGGGACTTTTAGCAATATTCGCCAGAACTATGGTGGATGTTTCTTCATCAGTTGCACTCTTTCGTCGACCACATCTCTCACGGTCAGTAAATGATCCAGTATCTTGGAAGCGTTTAATTAAACGACAGAGCAGTATTATGGCTCAATGGTTTATCTCGATCAGGATTATTGCCTAATAATTATGGCCGGTAGTGTATATGCAAGCCAGTGGTGAATTCTCAATGTATACTACGCATACATTAAATTTTTTCCACGGTAAATAATATTTGTGAAATATTTTTTTTTAAGTTTTGAGGAATATGTTTCAGTATTTCTGTAGGTCTCACGGGACAAAAGCCTAGTTTATTAAAATATTGGTTCGCGTATTTTGTAACTTAGTAATTGTGAGTTCAATCTCTGTGACGAGTAGTGTGTACTTGGACTCAGTAAAAACATGACGAGCAATAACTGAGCAGTACTGTAAATAAGACCGAGATGAGACATCCCGTGACGAGACATGCTGAGACGGGACATCTCGAGACATGATAGTAGAACGATTAAAGTCTCCTCCCGGAGATTAAATAATAGGATCAGTTCTGAATTGTATTTATCCCGATTGTTAAAGAAATAACAAACAAAACCTCATCGAATTAGAAAAAATACGGAGTCTAAAAAATAGAATCAATCAATTAGAGAATATGTCGTTTAAAATTGCTTGAAAAAACATGGCAGACAAGGAATAATGAATAATTAGTAACACGACAAAAACAACACGAACAGCAACTGATGAAGCATTCGGTATGATTCTGTCGAATGTTGCTAGAAGTCCCGTGAAATTAGTAAGGAAAATAAGCCAGGGATTAAGGATTAGCAAATCATCAATAGATCGAAAGAGTTCAATTGGTTTTTATATTTAGAAGAGATGGGGTAACATACAACCGAAGTCATCCTGAGCGAAACAAAAAAAAACATTGAGCCATCCCATTGTAATAAAAAGTTAAATTGGTTTTTATGTTTGGAAGAGATGGGGCAAAATTCAACCACAATCATCCGGAGCAAGGAAAAACATTGAGCCATCCCATTGTAAGAAAGAGTTAAATTGGTTTTTATGTTTGGAAGAGATGGGGCAACATTCAACCACAATCATCCTGAGCAAGGAAAAACATTGAGCCATCCCATTGTAAGAAAGAGTTAAATTGTTTTTTATGTTTGGAAGAGATGGGGCAACATTCAACCACAATCATCCTGAGCGAAACAAAACAAAAAACATTGAGCCATCCTATTGTAAGAAAGAGTTAAATTGGTTTTTATGTTTGGAAGAGATGGGGCAAAATTCAACCACAATCATCCTGAGCAAGGAAAAACATTGAGCCATCCCATTGTAAGAAAGAGTTAAATTGGTTTTTATGTTTAGAAGAGATGGGGCAACATTCAACCACAATCATCCTGAGCAAGAAAAAACATTGAGCCATCCCATTGTAATAAAAATTTAAATTGGTTTTTATGTTTAGAAGAGATGGGGCAACATTCAACCACAATCATCCTGAGCAAGGAAAAACATTGAGCCATCCAATTGTAAGAAAGATTTAAATTGGTTTTTATGTTTGGAAGAGATGGGGCAACATTCAACCACAATCACCCTGAGCGAAACAACACAAAAAACATTGAGCCATCCCATTGTAAGAAAGAGTTAAATTGATTTTTATGTTTGAAAGAGATGGGGCAAATTTCAACCACAATCATCTTGGGAGAGAAAAAACCATTGAGCCATACCATTGTAAGAAAAATTAAATTGTTATTTGTGTTTGGAAGAGATGGGGCAACATTCATACACAATACACACAGTATTAAAAACTAGTTCTATTTACTACTGAGTAATTTACGAAAATTTCAATAAAATCCGATAATTATTTTATGGATTGAAAAGATTCCCTTTTTTTTTTCTTTCTTTATCTCCAACTTTATAATTTTATCATGCAGCCAAGCGTCACCTTTTTTTAATTGGTGGGTATTGTATTATTCCGATATCAGGTTTTAAACAATTTAATTGGGTGCGGGTGTGCTTGCATATACATTCTGTCAGTTAAGTGCCATACGTGATATACGCTTTGGGCGATCATGTCTCAAAAGAGGCATGGCTGACTGGGCAAATTATCCCGCAGTATGTTGACATTGCTTTCTGCGGTAGACTGGTTGCCAGCCAAGGCTATAGAACCCAGTCTGTCCTGTTATTTCGCACATAGCTAGAGTGGGGAAGAAATATATTATTTTTTTAAGTAGTAATTAGTGGGGGATCAGTTAATTACTTCATAACAATAGAAAACCGTTCCCCCACTGTAGACCCAGTAGAAGTCCTTAATCCTGATTTCAACGTTTATATTCA
This sequence comes from Ascarosepion bandense, assembly GCA_037127315.1. NCBI lineage: Eukaryota > Metazoa > Mollusca > Cephalopoda > Sepiida > Sepiidae > Ascarosepion > Ascarosepion bandense. Next base: position 1,372,513 of record JBBBDQ010000619.1, on the reverse strand, counting down.
GTCAGTCAGTTAAATGCCATTCGTGATACGCGCTTTGGGCGATCATGTCTGGAAAGAGACATGATTGACTGGGCGGATGATTATCCTGCAGTAGGTTGCCATTGCTTTCTGCGGTAGACTGGTTGCCAGCCAAGGCTATAGAACCCAATCTGTTCTGTTTTTTGACTCATACATATAGGGAAAAGTGATGTAATATATTATTAAGTAGTAATTAGTGGGGGATCACTTTATTACTTCATTACAATAGAAAACCGGACCCCCACTTTATGAGCAGTAGAAACCTTAATTTTTTTCCAACTATTACATTCAGTCAGTCAGTTAAGTGCCATACGTGATACACGCTTTGGTCGATCATGTCTCGAAAGAGACATGACTGACTGGACAGAAGATTATCCCGCAGTAGATTGCCATTACTTTCTGCGGAAGACTGGTTGCCGACCAAGACTATAAAACCCAATCTGTCCTGTTATTTAACCCATAACTGGTGGAAAGAGACGGATTAATAACTTTCCCAAGGGTATTTGTACGTAAGTGAATGCAAGGAATTCAACTGAAATTCGAACTCGGCACTCCGATTTGTTTGTTATTAGTGTAGATCTGCTTTGTGGCGGCAACTCATATAGAAGAAGGAATACTTTAAAACTGCCATTGCTGTTAGTTAGTCAGGTGCCATACGTGATACTCGCTTTGGGCGATCATGTCTCGAAGGAGACATGACTGACTAGGCAGAAGATTAGTAGTTTGCCTTTGCTGTCTGTGGTAGGGAAGAGACGGATTGATACCTTTCCCAAGAGTATATGTGCGTAAGTGAATGCAAGGAATTCTACTTGAATTCGAACTCGGCTCTCCGAGTTGTCGTTCCGAGTCGATAACCATCGCTTAAATTAATGAAGTCGAGATGCAAAATAGGAAAGCTCATCAGAAATAAAATAATAAAATTTTTTAAAAAATGTAAAAAAAAGCGAAGTTGTTTGTTTAACGACCTATCAATCCTCATGGGATCATTTAAGGTCATACCCAATGATTTGGGGTAAGGTTATTTTATTTTTACAACATTTTTCTTTTCGAGTATCAAGATTCATTGGTATTTGTTTTTAAGGGCAGGATTTCCAAGTCCTACCCTGTTATTTAACCCATAACTGGAGGGAAGGGACGGATTAATACCTTTCACAAGGGTACCAGTGCTTAAGTGAATGCAGGGTATTCAACTGGAATTCGAACTCGGCTCACCGATTTCTTTTTCCGAGCCGATATCCACTGCACCACAAGGCGCATCCGTCACTATACGCTTACAGCACCTGGTATTTCAAAGCGGTCACCCATCTAAGTACTGACCAGGCTCAACGTTGCTTAACTTCGGTGATCGAGCGAGAACCGGCGTATTCAACGTGATAGGTCGTATGCCCTAAAGCGAAGTTACAACAGTGAGACAGCTAATTGCAACTCATGTGCCATGTCAGGTCCGATAAAATTGCAGATTCGTCTTTGTATTTTGTCAAGGATCTGTAGACACATAGCAGAAACACAAGATGTAGCAGCTATATTCAATGAATGGGAGAATGGCAGACTTATAATGAAAGCGCGTTAAGACAATGATTAACGTGATAAGAAAGGAATGAGACTATGAGAATAAGCCGTACCAGAGACGAGCCATGCTTGATAATATGAAAGTATATCGCATCAAGAAGAAGAAGGAAAAAATAAAACTCTAAAATGCGAAAACTGATCGCCTGATTCCTGAGAGAGAAAACAACAATGGCTGATATTGTCGTCTGCACAAAAAAGGAAAAAACCGACAATATGGAGTGTCTGGCAGTTTTATTACAGATGGGAATCTCAAGGCTTCTCCTGATGAATTCGAAAAGGACGCCAAACAATCACAGAAAAAAACAAATAAAGAAAGAAAGTGAAGTTGCTAAATTGAACGTAAATCAGAGATATGACAGCAGAAGTTAAAGATTTATGGGGGATAATTTTTGAAGTAGTTTATCAAGATTAGAATGGAATGAATTTGAGGAGGTATACATTGCGACTCCAAAAAGAGGATCGAATGTGGTTACCATTCCAAGTGGACTGTTGATCGGTGTTACGTATGCTTCAACGCGTGGCCTGGTCTCGTTGACGTCTCGTTGAAGTCTCAAATAACGACAAGTTTACGCTGGGAATTAATAAATTTTATTAAGAACAAAAGATTATTGATAAGTAAACGATTCTTATCTCCTGCGTACTTTATGTTTGTTTCGATAAGGATTTTATTTTATTTTGTTTTTATATTTTCTTAATGGAATGACTGGGGCATTTTGGTTACGACAGAAGTGGATCGGGTACATAGTCATAAACGGAAAGAGATAGAAATATAGGTTACATTCTAGCGTTATCAAGTAGGGTGGATTTTGTAAGTAGCTGGTGAGGGGTTTAGGTTGTTTATGGGGATTTAAATGTCAGGAAGGAAGGAAGGAAGGAAGGAAGGAAGGAAGGAAGGAAGGAAGGAAGGAAGGAATAATATGTTGAAAGAAATGAAAGAGGAAGAATGGCTAAAATAGGGAATCAAAAATTTAAAAAAACGAAAAAAAAAAACGACAGAAAAGCTGAGGTATATAAAACAGAAAGCTCGTGAGATTATGAGAAGAAAGAGAAAAACCGAATGAATAACTATTTTTAAAAATTAAAAAGAAAAAGAAAGAAAAAGTAAAAAGAAGGAAAAAATATGAAGCAAAAGGAAAGGAAAAGACAATTCCGCCTGTGGAATTCCCTACCGCATGCTTTCTTCCCGGACGGCTACAACCTCCAGGAGTTTAAATGTAAGGTCAATAGACACCTCCTAACACACTAACTCACACCCACTCTCTCCAACTCTCTCCCCATGTACATCCTAAGTCGTCTATCACCCTCCTTCTGACATTTCCTATACCCAATCCCTCTATGTAACCCCCTGCGCTATAAAAAAGTAAAAAAAAAAAGAGTGAGAAAGTGAATGAGTGAGGCAAACAGAGAAAACAGAGAGAGAGAGAGAGAAAGAGATAGAAAAAAAAAAGAAAGAAAGAGAGAAATAAAAAAGAGTGAGAGAGTGGGGAAATTAAAGAGAGATGTAGTGAGGGAAGGAGAAATAAAAGAGAATGGGATAGAATATAAGAGAGAAAGAGGGAAGCAGCAAGTGAAAGAGTGTGAGAAAGTGAAAGAATGAGAGAGAGAAAGAGTGATGCGCGATAGAAAGGGTTTGCGATAGAAATAATTTGTAAAAACGATTATAAAGAAGTAAATCTATGTTTTTAAGGTTTTATTGAAATTTTATTTAAGTTTCCACATGTCCTCCATCATTAGCAATACAAAGGGTAATACGATTTTGCAGTTCACGGAAAACATTTGCCTACTGATTTCCAGTCACATAGGTCTTTATACAGGGTGTCCATAAAGTTCGTGAGCACTTTAAAAAATTTATAATTCTATTTGTATTTGCGATAGAAATAAGTTTTAAAAGCATTAGAAAGAAGTAAATCTATATTTTTTAAGGTTTTATTGAAATTTTATTTAAGTTTCCACATGTCCTCCATCATTAGCAATACAAAGGGTAATATGATTTTGCAGTTTACGGAAAACATTTGCCAAATTATTTACAGTAATGCCTGAAATCACAACAGTTATTTTAGCTTTCAAATCTTCTAATGAACTAAGTTTAATTACATACACAATTGTTTATGCATGTCCTCATAAAAAAATCTAATAGAATCAAATCTGGTGAACGTGGAAGCCAATAAAATGGTCCTCCCCTTCCGATCCATCTGTTTACTTATCTAAAAATTGTTTCAAATTTTGTGGTAAAGAATTATTCAATAACTATACTTAAAATTAGGTAGATTAAACTTTATAATATTTTTTACAGATTATTTCTATCACAAAAATTTATAAAACTTTAAAGTGCACACAGACTTTATGGACACCTTGTAGTTACATATATCCGGTGAATAAAACAATGATTTTATTTCACTTCTCTTTAATTTTTTCTGTAGTTACTTAACTCTTACACTGTGTGCACGAATGCTGTTGGTTACCAGTGAAAGCAAAGAACAGAGCTTCATTATGTGAGTCATATAGCCTTGTTTGGCAACCAGTCTATAGTATAGAATTTAACTGACAGATTACAGATAAGGAGAGCAGTTATTACTCTTTGATCCCAGTCCGATGACAAGGGAGTGAAAGATGTGTGAGTAGCACTGGCTGATCGTCAATGTATACCAAATGTTTCCATGGAAACGGTTATTATTGCCATTAGTATTCAAAAATAGGCTGGATAGCAGGAGATATAGAGTTCTGTAACCTTGGTTGGCAAGGTTATTTTGCAGTTCGCGAAAAACATTTGCCAACTGATATACGGTAATACCTGAGATCACATTAGTTATTTTAGCTTTCAAATCTTCTAATGAACTAAGTTTGGTTGCATAGACAATTGTTTTCACATGTCAGTTAAAGCCATGGATCAAATTGATTATGAAAAAATAGAAAATATTGTTTTACTTATCTAAAAATCGTTGCAATTATATTGGTAAAGAATTATTCAATAACTATACTTAAAACTTGGTACATTAAACTTTGTAACATTTTTCACTGATTATGTTTATCCCAAATACAAATAAAGTTTTGAATTTTAAAAAGTGCACACAGACTTTATGGCCACCACGTATGTCTATATATAAATATATATACATATATATATAAGGCAAGAGTGAGAGAGAAAATTGGGAAATTAAACAGAGATGTAGTGTAACAGAGAGGAGGAGAAAGTAAAAGAGAATGTGATAGAATGTAAGAGAGAAAGAGGGAAGGACCAAGTGAAAGGGTGTGAGAAAGTGAAAGAATGAGAGAGAGAGAGAATGATGCGAGAGAGAAAGGAGGAGAGACAAAGAAGAACACAGAGATAGAAAAAAGACAGGGAAAGTGACAAGTGAGAAAGTGAAAGAGGGTTCTTAGCAGATCAAGGGAGAGAGAGAGTTGAAAAACAGGTAGAAAAAGAAAGAAAGAAAGAAAGAAAGAAAGAAAAAAATTAGAAGGAGTGCGTGAGAAAGAGAGGGGAGAGAGAATAGAAAAGTGAGAAAGTGTGTATGAGAGAGTGAATTAAGTTGAGTAAGAGAGAGAGGAGAGAGAGTGAGAGGGGGAGAGAGAAAGGAAAAGTGAGAAAGTGTGTATGAGAGAGTGAATGAAGTTGAGTAAGAGAGAGAGTGAGAGAGAGTGAGAGGGGGAGAGAGAAAGGAAAAGTGAGAAAGTGTATATGAGAGAGTGAATGAAGTTGAGTAAGAGAGAGAGTGAGAGAGAGTGAGGGGGGGGGGAGGGGGAGAGAGAAAGGAAAAGTGAGAAAGTGTGTATGAGAGAGTGAATGAAGTTGAGTAAGAGAGAGAGAGTGAGAGAGAGTGAGAGGGGGAGAGAGAAAGGAAAAGTGAGAAAGTGTGTATGAGAGAGTGAATGAAGTTGAGTAAGAGAGAGAGTGAGAGGGGGAGAGAGAAAGGAAAAGTGAGAAAGTGTATATGAGAGAGTGAATGAAGTTGAGTAAGAGAGAGAGTGAGAGAGAGTGAGAGGGGGAGAGAGAAAGGAAAAGTGAGAAAGTGTGTATGAGAGAGTGAATGAAGTTGAGTAAGAGAGAGAGTGAGAGGGGGAGAGAGAAAGGAAAAGTGAGAAAGTGTATATGAGAGAGTGAATGAAGTTGAGAAGAAGAGAGAGTGAGAGAGAGTGAGAGGGGGAGAGAGAAAGGAAAGGTGAGAAAGTGTATATGAGAGAGTGAATGAAGTTGAGTAAGAGAGAGAGTGAGAGAGAGTGAGAGGGGGAGAGAGAAAGGAAAAGTGAGAAAGTGTGTATGAGAGAGTGAATGAAGTTGAGTAAGAGAGAGAGTGAGAGAGAGTGAGAGGGGGAGAGAGAAAGGAAAAGTGAGAAAGTGTGTATTAGAGAGTGAATGAAGTTGAGTAAGAGAGAGAGAGTGAGAGAGAGTGAGAGGGGGAGAGAGAAAGGAAAAGTGAGAAAGTGTATATGAGAGAGTGAATGAAGTTGAGTAAGAGAGAGAGTGAGAGAGAGTGAGAGGGGGAGAGAGAAAGGAAAAGTGAGAAAGTGTGTATGAGAGAGTGAATGAAGTTGAGTAAGAGAGAGAGAGAGAGAGAGAGAGGGGGAGAGAGAAAGGAAAAGTGAGAAAGTGTGTATGAGAGAGTGAATGAAGTTGAGTAAGAGAGAGAGAGAGTGAGAGGGGGGCAGATATGGGAGAGAGAGGGGGACAGACCGTTAAAGTAGACAATAAAGAACAATTAAGTAATGAGTGGCAGTGGAGTGAAGACGAGAAACATTTTTGCATTCATTGAACGCTTTTTTTGCTTTAATTGATTCTGCGGAATGAAACACTTTCAGCAGCAGGGAGACTTGACTTTATGACATGCAAAGACAGGATTATTACAAATTCATATATGCCCGCCTGCCTGCCTACATGCCTGCCTATCTAGCTAGCTCAGTCTGTTCATATCTATCTATCTATCTATCTATCTATCTATCTATCTATCTATCTATCTATCTATCTATCTATCTATCTATCTATCTCAGTCTGTTCTATCTATCTATCTATCTATCTATCTATCTATCTATCTATCTCAGTCTGTTCATATCTATCTATCTATCTATCTATCTATCTATTTATCTATCTTATTATGGACATCTATCTATCTATCTATCTATCTATCTATCTATCTTATTATGGACATCTATCTATCTATCTATCTATCTATCTATCTATCTATCTAAGTTCGTTCATATCTATCTATCTATCTATCTATCTATCTATCTATCTATCTCATCTGTTCATTATCTATCTATCTCAGTCTGTTCATATCTATCTATCTATCTATCTATCTATCTATCTATCTATCTATCTATCTATCTTATTCTGTTCATCTATCTATCTATCTATCTATCTATCTAAGTTCGTTCATATCTATCTATCTATCTATCTATCTATCTATCTATCTATCTATCTAAATCGTTTGTTCATATCTATCTATCTATCTATCTATCTATCTATCTCATTCTGTATATAGATATAATTCTGTTTATATCTGTCTATCTATCTCATTCGGTTCATATCTATCTTTCTATCTATGGACACCTCGGCCTCGTGTAATGGTTACCAAGCTTGTCATGCTAGTACCTACTACAAATGAATAGTGAGTTCGATCCCCACTGGGTACCTCATGCTTGTGCTACGTCTATGCGGCGCTTAGAAAATCTATCTATCTATCTATCTATCTATCTATCTATCTATCTATCTATCTATCTATCTATCTATCTATCTTATTATGGACATCTATCTATCTATCTATCTATCTATCTATCTATCTATCTATCTTATTCTATGTTATCTATCTATCTATCTATCTATCTATCTTATTCTTTCATCTATTCTATCTATCTATCTATCTATCTATCTATCTATCTATCTATCTAAGTTCGTTCATATCTATCTATCTATCTATCTATCTATCTATCTATCTAGTTTGTTCATATCTATCTATCTATCTATCTATCTATCTATCTATCTATCTATCAAAGTTTGTTCATATCTATCTATCTATCTATCTATCTATCTATCTATCTATCTTTATCTATCTATCTATCTTTATTCTATATCTATCTATCTATCTTTATCTATCTATCTATCAAATCTTTGTTCTATCTATCTATCTATCTATCTATCTATCTATCTATCTATCTATCTCATTCTGTATATAGATATAATTCTGTTTATATCTGTCTATCTATCTCATTCGGTTCATATCTATCTTTCTATCTATGGACACCTCGGCCTCGTGTAATGGTTACCAAGCTTGTCATGCTAGTACCTACTACAAATGAATAGTGACTTCGATCCCCACTGGGTACCTCATGCTTGTGCTACGTCTATGCGGCGCTTAGAAAATCTATCTATCTATCTATCTATCTATCTATCTATCTCATTCTTTTCATATATAACACATCACTCAATAAATCCCGGGCCTAATAATAAAATAACAACTTTTAGGCACAAGTCGACTTTATTCATCAACATCGTCTTCTTCTAGGGTGATAAACTGATTCTAACACTTTTATAACAATTCGATGTAGAACCATTTGTCTTTGACCTCAAAATATGCCTCAGTTTCCGTCATAATTTCTTCAAAATCGATTTCCCTGGAGCATTCTTTTGAAGTCCGAAAACAGCCAGTAGTCGTTTAGGGGCCAGGTCTAGAGAATAGGATAGATACAGTAGCATTTTGAAGTTTTCTTTTTGTGGGGAGGCGATTTCTTCCTTTAGACGCAACAATATTGATATATAATATTCGCTATTGATGGTTCTTACTTTCTCTAGGTGATCGATGAACAAAATGCCTTGCGCATCTCAAAATACGGCGTCGAAAAACCTTGACTGCTGATGTTTGAGTCAATGGTCACTTAGGGCGTCTTTCACCTGCTGCTGTCCACTCCGCTGACTGCCGATTTGATTCCGGAGTGAAGTAGTGAATCCATATTTCATCTATTGTCAAATATTCATGCAAAACTCCTTCTTGTTGTGTTGAAACAGTGTAAAACAATGCTCTGAATCGTCGACGCGTTGTTGTTTTTGATCGACTATGAGCAAACGCGGCACCCACTTAGAAGACAGCTTTCTCGTTGACCAATGTTCATGCAAAATGGTGAGCACACTGCCTTCTGATATGTTCCACTCCTCTGCTATCTCAAGCAGCATCAATTTACGATCGGCTAAAATGAATTTTTTTAATTTTTTTATTGGTATTTTCCGGGACAAATGTCGATTTTGGGCGACCTGAGTGTTCAGCATCATTTGTGTCTGTACTACCGCATTTAAAGTCATTTTACTACCTCTTAAGCGTTGTTTCCGACAGAGCAGAGCTCGAACAACACTTATGAAGCCCTTGCTTTGCTGGAACAGTATTTTTCCCATCAAAACACGAGATTCACATCTTTTGTTTTGAAGATTTGCAACAGTAGCTTAGCTTAAATAACTGTAATTTGTAAACTTATAATCCGTTGGGCCCAAATTTTGTCACGTGCCATTTGAAGGTTGGTACTTCATAAAAATCATATGGAATTTTTTAATGACGCCATCTATATGTCAGGCTCGGGACTTATTGAGTGATGTGCTATCTACCGTTGTAGCTTTCTAATTTTCTTAATATTTACCTAGTTTTGTTCTATCTATCTATCTATCTATCTATCTATCTATCTATCTAATTTTGTTCACTTCTACCTCATGCTGCTCATCTCTCTCTCTCTCTCTCTCTCTCTCTCTCTCTCTTTATATACACACTAACAGTTTAGCCCGGTTTCACTTGGGTAGATTAAGAAATAATAAGAATAAAAATCATATGATGAATTTACATAGCAAATGCTTACACAACGTCCACCCTCGTCACTTTTATAGATATGGATAACAATGTAGAATGTCTCTATTGAAGTAGGATGGGTGGAGGAGGGGTAACATATATAGATATAGATGTTATAATGTGGGGTGATCGATTCTATATTATAATCAATACATAAACTGGTCCCTGACTTTGCGTGGGTGATAATATATTTTTCTATCACTAATTTTGGCTTTCTGGAAAATTTCAAGGTGCCGTTAGCGTTCTAAAATTTTGATCTACATCTGAGCGCAACTCCCGTCGAGCTAGACCGCAAAATGCAGACGCTAAGTCGAATCTATCAAACAAAGAAATACTTACACAACGTCCACCCTCGTCACTTTTATAGATATAAATATAGGGTGCGATGGGTAAATTTTCTACATGTTGTATTTTTCATCTCCCGCGGGCACGTTGTTAGTTTTTGTCGACTGTAGAATATATTTGAGTCAGTTGGACAAAAAGAGAACAATTCACTCCGCGATAAATTTGGGACGGCCTACTTTTATTCTTGGCATTCGCATCGAAAGGTCTAATACGAACATTTTTTTAGTGTTTGGGTGTCAATCTAAGGAAGATAATTCGGAAAAAATTTAGATTATGTATCTACTTAACAAGATGGTGTCAGCCATAAGTAAAGACTAAGGCGGAGACGCCTAGGACTACGCCTACTGGAACGTCTATTGACTACGCCTATTGCATAAGCCTACACCTAAGCATACTGCATAAGACTACGACGAGTATCTAGTTAACAAGATGGTGTCAGCCATAAGTAAAGACTAATGCGGAGACGCCTAGGACTACGCCTACTGGAACGTCTGTTGACTACGCCTATTGCATAAACCTACGCCTAAGCATACTGCATACAACTACGACGAGTACCGGTCTATTACGGCTACTTACTACACTGTCCTACCCGGCTACATTTGCCAAAACCACTTAGCTATTTCGAATATTACATATCATTTTCCAGAACATATCATTTACCAAAATTACACTTGAAATACAAATTTTTTTTTTTCATCATATATAACCCCAAGCAAGGCGGTGACGCCACTGATGCGCATGGGGCTACTTAAGAGTAGAATGATAGGAAAAAAAGAAAGCCGGGAACCACATCCTAAACAGGGAACAAGGGATGAGCCTCTTCACTTGTTCAATAGACGTGAGTGGAGTGTGAACCGGGTGATAGTTAAGTCTATCTACTCCAATTGAGAACAAGAGAAAAGAAAAAAAAGTGAAAGAAGATTGGGGGAAAAAAAGAAAAGAAAGCCGGGAACCACGTCCTAAACAGGAAACAAGGGATGAGCCTCTTCACCTATTCAAAAGACGTGGGTGGAGTGTGAACCGGGCGATGTAAATTTATTGAATATAGTCACCATTAGCTTTAACCGCAACCCTCGGAAACTCTTGCTATTCTACTGGATGATATCCTTGTTTAAGTTGGTGAATATTACGATAATCCTGGAGTTCAATTCATCTTTAATGTTATAAATATTATCATCTTCCTTCTGTCAATTGCCCTCCGTTTCTTTAACTATTCTTAACTTCAACCATATTTAGAACTCATATGGTAACCTATTCTATGTTTATCTAAATTTCCTTGAATATTTTCTTTATGACGTCGGGCCAGGAAGTTTCTTCCGACTTAATCCATTTTGCACATATACAAATCAACCATCTGGCCGTCCATTGAATACTGCTATTATATTTGGTCAGGGGCCCCTGCTGTTTGTCTCAGTATTCTCGACAGGCTCCAAAGGAGAATCTGTAATGTAATTCGTCCCGAATTGGCAGCTCGACTCCAACCACTTTATCACCGGCGGAATGTGGCTTCCCTCTCTTTCTCTCTTCAACAAATATTTTCATGGCTTCTGTATTTACTTGTGCAACCAGACTGTCAACAAGGCCCCCTTCTTTTACAGTTAAATCAACCAAATGCAGGCGACAATTCTACTCCATCAGCTTCTTTTTCTCGCACTTCCCGCCTGTGGAACTCCCTTCCGTATACTTGCTTTACTGACGGCTATAACCTCCAGGAATTTGACTGCAATTTCAATCCCGATCTCTTATCCACTTAACTCCATGCCTTTCCACATCACCCCGTATATCTTGTTCTTTTCCTTTCTCTCTACCTTCGCAACTGTCTTCACTCCTGTGTTCACACAATTCTCTTGTCCTTTCTCTGACACCCTCTGTCTTTCTCTTTACTCTCCTCCTGCCTAAAATTTTTACTCTCTTATGTAGCACCCCACAGCACCCTGCGCATAAGTAGAGGTACCACCTTGCTTGGGGTGAAAATATTTAAAAAAAAACAGATATTTCTTAATAACGTACAACCTAGTTGTTAATCTAGTGGCTTGAGATTCATACATAGAGAGCATCAGCGTGCTAAGTTCGTCGGAGCAGAAGCTATTAAAGTATTTGTAGAAGAGAAACAGGGAAGCCACATTGCGCCGATGAGAAAGTGAATGCATCTGAGCTGCCAAGTCGGGATCGATCACATTACAGATTCTCCGTTGGATTTTGTCAAGGACCCCTAGGTGGATAGCAGGGGCACCCGACCAGATGGATATCAACTTTTTCACACTTTGTCGATTGGTGTCTGAAATAGAAAGAAACGCATTAAAATATTAGCGATAAATTAAAAAATACGAAATGCTGTAAGGATTTCATGAAAAACTCTAGGAGTAAAAAATTCAGGCTTTCGGCGTTGATGTTAGAATTAAACAGTTGAAGAAGACGCAAAGTGCGACAGAGAGATCCGAAGGCGAATTGGCATGACGAAGGACGCGTTCCAGAAGCTGAGTAAAGTATTAAGATACAAGAAAATTTCACTAGTGTTCCAGAAGCTGAGTAAAGTATTAAGATACAGGAAAATTTCACTAGAAACAAAGAAGAGAGTACTGGATTGCTATGTAATGTCAGTTCTTCAATATGGCAGTGAATGTTGGACAATATCATTAAAGATGAAGGAAAATCGAATGCATAGTCATCAGCAAAAAGAACACCCCAAAATGCCAAATACAGGTGGGGATAAAAAATCAAGTAGGTACAAAAATTTAATTACCTGGGAAGTGTTCTAAGAGAAGACGGAAAGTGCGACACAGAGATCCGAAGGCGAATTTAGCATGGGTAAAGAGCGTTCCAGAAGCTAAGTAAAGTATTAAGAAACAGGATAATTTCGCTAGAAATAAAGAAGAGAACTGGATTGCTATGTGATGTCAGTTCTTCAATATGGCAGTGAATGGTGGACAATATCATCGAAGATGAAGGAAAAACTTTAAGCAACTGAAATGTGGTTCTGCAGAAGTATACGGGATATAAAGTGGGGGATCAATTCCATATTGCAATCAATATATAGACTGACCCCTCACTTTGTGGTCACAGCAGTTTCTATACATTTATATTCCAGAGATCCAAAAGCACAAAGATGCATTCCAGAAGCTGAGAAGAGTATTAAGAAACAGGACAATTTCGCTAGAAACAAAGAAGAGAACTGGATTGATATGTGTTGTCAGTTCTTCAATACGACAGTGAATGTTGGACAATGTCATCAAAGATGAAGGAAAAATTTGAAGCAGCTGAAATGTGGTTCTACAGAAGGATGCTGAGGATATCATGGACCGAACATGTGAGCAATGATGAGGTCTTGGAAAGGATGGAAGGGAAAAGGAAATTAACATTGAGCATCAGGAAGAGACAGCTAAAGTTCCTGGGACATGCAATGAATAAGGAGGGCTTGGAGAACCTGATACTAACAGGCCAGATAAAAGGGAAAAAGAGACAGGGGAAAGCAGCGGATAACATATTTGAAGGGCCTGAGCAGGTGGATGACAGAACGGGGGTTGCGTGGTGTTACAGGAGAAAGTGTGCTAAGGGCCACCGAGAATAGGGAGAGTTTGAGCTTGCGTTTGAGTTTTGTTTAACGGTATATCATTCACTGTGGGTTATTTAATGCCAAAAAAAGTGGGGTTTTAAGGTATTGCCTTTTCTGTTTACAAGGATGTGCGTTGTGGAGCATTGAATATCGGTTCGGAACGGGAAATCGGGGGGCCGAGTTCGAATTCCAGACAAATTCATTGCATTCACTTACGCGCAAATACCCTTGGGAAAGGTATTAATCCGTCTCTTCCTTCCAGTTATGGGCCAAATAACAGGACAGATTGGGTTCTATAGCCTTGGTTGGCAACCAGTCTACCACAGAAAGCAATGGCAACCTACTGCGGGATAATCTTCTGCCTAGTCAGTCATATCGCTTTCGAGACATGATCGCCCAAGCGTGTATCACGTATGGCACTTAATTGATTGATTGACTTTTATGTTTGGTTATAGGGAGAAGGTTGATTTAATCAGATTTGAATGAAAATGTTTTTGTTAATATTCTTTTTTATTTAAAAAAATGTCTTCTAGTTTTGTATTCAAAAATGTTTTTCTGAGAATAATTCTTTTTCTTCAAAAATGCCTTATAGTAATAATTTTTTCTTCAAAAATGTATTGTTGATGATAGTTTTCCTTTAGAAAGGTTTATTTTTCTATAAAAGTTTATTTTTGTGGATATATTTCTATAAAAGTATATTTTTATACTTTCATAGCTTTTTGATTTCAGTTTGGAGATTAACGATTTGCCCATAGCTGGGACCCTAACAGGTGCTACCACTCCGGTTTAGGATGGACCTGAGAACAACATTAATTAAGAGGTGTTTCCATGCTCATCACAACCTCCCAATTAAAAGGCCTTGCTGCCGGATGCAGTTTACTGTCATAACCAGGACCAAGGAATAGGGAGACGTGGAAAGCTATGATCGCCTACGTCCTGAAAAGACAAGGCACATCGAAGAAGAATGTATATGCCAACTGTTTATTAGAAATTATAATGTGGATATAAAATGGGGGATCAATTCTACATTATAATCAATATATAAACTGATCCCTGATTTTGTGGCCACGCTTGTTTTTATACATTTATATTCTAGATTTCTGAGCTTGAGCTAATGGCTGGCAGAGAGGAGTTTTGGTGGTGTAACAGTAGAAAGCGCGCTTAGGGCCACCAGAGATAGGAAGACGTGGAAAACCATGATCGCCTACGTCCTGAAAAGACAAGGTACATAAAAGAAGAAGAATATATATGCCAACTGTTTATAAGAAATTATAATGTGGATATAAAATGGGGGATCAATTCTATATTATAATCAATAAATAAACCGACCCTCATTTTGTGACTATGCTAGTTTCTCTACACTTATATTCTAGATTTATGGGCTTCAGCTAGTAGATGGCAGAGCGGGGTTTGGTTGGTGCAACAGGAGAAAGCTTGCTAAGACCCACCAGAGATAGGGAGACGTGAAAGGCTATGATCGCCTACGTCCTGAAAGGACAAGGCATATAGAAGAAGAATATATATGCCAACTGTTTATAAGAAATTTTAATGTTGATATAAAATGGGGGATCAATTCCATATTATACTTCATATATAAACTGATCCCTCATTTTGTGGCCATACTAGTTTCTATACATTTATTTTCTAGATTTATGGGCTTGAGCTAGTAGATGGCAGAGCGGGGACTTGGTGGTGTAACAGTAGAAAGCGTGCTAAGAGCTACCAGAGATAGGGAGACGTGGAAGGCTATGATCGCCTACGTCCTGAAAGGACAAGGCAGATTGAAGAAGAAGAAGAGGTGGAAATATTGCATATAAGTAAATAGTGATAAACAGAGAAGGGAAAATAGAAAAAATAATTATTTTTTTATAATTCTGTTTTTTTTTTCCTTGTCCGAACGATTTTTGTTTTTTTTTTTCATTAAGAAGGATCGTTGATGAAGCCGTCTAACCAAAAGCGCAAATGTGTCTCACCAAAACACTATGAACAATTCGAACAAACAACGAAAATCCGGCTGAGCCGGCAATTATTGATGATATGTCCGATTCGGAGCGGCAGTATCTATTCCTTGTTATTGGATGGCTTTTGTAGTATGAAAATGATTGAGTGAATGATCGATTGAATGAGGTCTTAATAAATGCTTCAATGACAAACCATCGACGAGAGAGATTCATCATCAACAAACTTCACCCCCTAGACCGCTCCCCTGATTCTGTTTTCCTTCACCATAAATTTCATCTCTAAATGCCAACGCTAAATACGAATCATTCACTTTTCGTGCGAATCGACTGTGCGCAATTATTATTTTCATCTCAACACAAATGTCACTTATATTCAACACGTTACAAAATTATATTCGTTTAAATGCTTAAATTTTAAGCAAATGTTCTTTCTGTTGTGGATTCCGGGTGAGGACCCGCGCAAAATAATAAACAGACATAAACAGATATTTGAGATAGAAAAATGAATTATATTAAACGTAAAAATACAAACTGGAACGCAGGTTAGTAATCCAGGAATACGAATAGCAGGAATATATATATATATATATATATATATATATATATATATTGTAACTAAGTTGTTGAACTCGTAGGTTTATTTACCTTTTTGTTCATGCATTTACTTTTATAAAGAGTGCTCGATACAAATGTAGAGCGTTATACTGTAATGGTTGTTACAATGTTTTTAAATTCATAGTATCACTCCACAAAAATTTCTCATGTTTCGAAGCCAGCCCATTAAAGCACACACCCCAATACAAAATAACATACATTAAATTAAGGAGAAACCAACCCCAAAACAAAACAACACCTACCAACCCCTATACATTTTTAAGAAAGATATATTTTATGAAAGGTATATTTTACAAAAAACAAAGAAATAAAAAAAAAACAAGAAAAAGCACACACCCCAATACAAAATAGCATACATTAAATTAAGAAGAAACCAACCCCAAAACAAAACAACACCTACCAACCCCTAAACCAAACCAGCTAGGCGCCAGCACCACCAGCCCTTTCAAGATTAATAGATTAACCTATCATGAACTCTGCCAAAAACAAACACTTAACCCCAACACCAGTAAAAATGTCAACGGAACTCAAAATACAGACCAACCCCTCTTACACCCGAAAATAACAAATCCAACACAAATAAATGGTCTTTTCAACTGGATAATTCTTATTTCTAAAAATTCACCTGAGGATGAAGATAAAACATAATGGGCTGGCTTCGAAACATGAGAAATTTTTTGTGTAGTGATACTATGAATTTAAAAACATTGTAACAACCATTACAGTATATATATATATATATATATATATCCACGACAAAAGAATTCTTTCTTCGTTCTGTATTCACTCGGATATATAGAAAAATTATGTACATGTTCTAAAATATAATTTATAATATATATATATATATATATATAAAAATTATGTACATGTTCTAAAATATAATTTATAATATATATATATATATATATAGAAAAATTGTGTACATGTTCTAAAATATAATTTATAATATATATATATATATATATATATATATATATATATATATATATATATATAAGAAAAATTAAGGCAGACACGTTATCTCATCGTGAATCGGAAGTTTAGTCCTATTTCAGCCGAACCATCATCAGCTTCAGTCTTTATTTAACAAAGGATTTTACACAAAAGCAAAATTTTACACAAAATCAAAATTACACAAAATTTTACAGAGATTTTGTGTAAAATCCTTTGTTAAATAAAGACGGAAGCTGATGATGGTTCACCTGAAATAGGACTACTTTTCCGATTTACCATGAAATAACATGTCTGCCTTAATTTTTCTTATATTTGCTCTATATGTATTTATATACATATATGTTTAGAGCTCTCTTAAAGAGTTATCCTACCACTGTATGTACACTGGTTGAGTGGTGCTCAGAGCTGCTATGACTCCGGGCGCGGTATTCTCTGTGTAACTTCGGTATCACTCGGTAACTTACGGACCTATTACGGTACTCGTACAATGTTTGTCACGGATCTTACTGTACTCTACGTAACTCACTATGGCAGGAATATATGTATACTCAAGTCGAGTCCATTATCATAGAAAAAGGGGAGATCCCACAACACTTTCATCTTTTCATGTTCCGTGTCCCTTCAGGATTTAGTTAATCACAGCTCTCCATAACTTCAAACCTATATTTTTTTCATTTCATCTGCTCCTTTCTACTACTCTGTAATGAGTAAATGCATTCAATTTACATTGTTCGGACTGTTGTCTTTTCATCTTTATTTTCATATTCACGATGTTTCAGCAGTTGTACTGTTCGACCTTCTTCAGATGATTGGAATTTTGAATTGAACCCTTTATTTCGATCACTGGGGTAAATTATTCTCGTTCCATTAGTCCTGCCATTATGTCTTTAACAGTTCGGACAATGCAAATAATGTAAATAATTGCAATACCTAATCTCAGAAATATAAACAAATATTTTCAATTGTATTACTGTTCACAATACAAGTCCCAAGTGTCACACAAGGTAGAGGGTACTGAATAAGATTGTTGTGAGGGTGTAAATGAAGTAAATCAGATGTATAACTCGTTATGTAAAATAGTTATTGGTTGGCCCTAGTGTAGTGATCGGGGACATGATCTATCGGAAGTTTGTCCCATAAGTAGCGGCTCTTAAGAATAAACTGACCTAATGATGGTTGGTTGTTTTGTTTTTTTGGTATATCAACCTCGGCGGGTCATTTAATGCCAACTAAATTTTATTTGCTTTTCTTTCAACAATTTATTGTTGTTTTTATATTAGTTTTGGATCTAGTAATACTTTTTTGAGTATCAAGATTCATTGGGATTTGTTTTTGAGGGCAGGGTCCCGAAGTCCAACCCTTGTTATTTAACCCATAACTGGAGGGAAGGGGCGGATTAATACCTTTCCCAAGAATACCAGTGCTAATGTGAATGCAGGGTATTCAACTGGAATTCGAACTCGGCTCACCGATTTCTCTTTCCGAGTCGATATCCACTGCACCACAACGCACATTCATCGCTAAGCGCTTACAGCACCTGGTATTCCCAAGTGGTCACCCATCTAAGTACTGACCAGGCTCAACGTTGCTTACCTTCGCTGATCGAGCGAGAACCGGTGTATTCAACGTGATATGGCCGTAAGCACGCACATCCGTCACTAAACGCTTACAGCACCTGGTATTCCCAAGCGGTCACCCATCTAATTACTGACCAGGCTCAACGTTGCTTAACTTCTGTGATCGAGCCAAGACGGCACTATATATTATAGATATTTACCTCTTCCCCAACACCACAAGGAAGTGGTTGCGACACAAGGTCAAGGTTTTGTTTAACGGCATATCAACACCTCTGTGGGTTATTTAATGCCAAAAAAGTGGGGTTTTAAGATATTTATTAATGTTCAGTTATAGTGAGAAGGTTGATTTAGTTTTAGAAAACTGAAAATGTCTTCTAGGGTGAACCTGGGAACACCAGCAATTAAGAGGTAGTTCCATGCTTCTTAGAAACTCCCAATCCGGGGCCTTCCTGCCGGATGCAGTTTATCGTCATAACCAGGACCGTCATAAGTTGAACAAACGACCTAGTCTGAATATCAGGTCTAGACGAATAATTCCTCGTCTCAGAAAAAAATTAAAAGAATGGAAATAAAATTCCTCATCAGAAAATAATAATTTTTTTTTTTAACTTTAGTCATATATATAAACATATATAGATAGATCTCAACATATGAACTAGCGGATAAAGGGGGCTACGCCTGACGGACATACTACAGAAAGCGCCACTTGAAATTAGAAGTGAGCTCCAGTCCATTGCAGTTTCATAACTAGATATGTCTTATTCCATATGGTAACTTTCTAAGCGCAGCTTAGATGCGGCACCCAGTGAGGATCAAACTCACTACTCAATTGTAATGATTCTAGCGAGAGAAGCTTGTTAACCATTACACCACCTTGTGGTGCCCATGTCTTATCTTATAGGTGTCGTATTAACAATCTGGATATTTTCTATTAATTCACTCTAACATAAAGAGAATATATCTAAACTTATTTATAAATGGAACATTGTTTGTGTATGTGTGTGCGTATGCGTGTGGCTGTGTGTGTTTGTGTGTCCGTTACCTATAGACTCCGAAACGGCTTAACAGATTTTCTTGAAAATTTACACAGTTGTACTATAAGCGTCTGCGAGTGTTCTTAGCACGCTTTTGTGTTGAGGTAACCCCCGATAAATATCGAAAATCGAAAATCGAAAAAATCGGGTTATAGAAGGAGTGGCCCGATTTTAATCAAATTTCATACACTCATAGACAAAGACATAAGAAACGATATACAGAAGTTTCAAGGTTGCAGTTCTTACAATAGTGCAGAAAATCGATAATATATATATATAAAAGGCAGGATGTTTGTGCGTGTGTCTGTTTATCTGCTTGTATGTCTGTATTTTTTCAGCCCTTTTGTTTTAGTTTTTGCTTCGGGTTTGGCTCTAAGTAGGTTTAATTGCAGTTCTTAGTCTCAGCCATTATACCATTTACTCAGAAGACTTATTTAGCCTTCAACAATTCAGTTTATGGCGACAAAATCTTATTTGATATGGATACCAGGAAATCAAAATCTGACTTACATCCATTCATTTTTTTTTTCAGTCTACGGTTTCGCTTTAACTGGAAACAACTATTGCTTTTGAGTCTTTCGTGTCAACGTCCAAAGAGTCTGAGCTCCAGGACCATTATAAGTTTTAAAGCTTTCATTACACCCGAGCAACGCCGGGCTATACTGCTAGTATTTACTAAAAATCACGCCAAATTCTCCGACATGTACGATTTCTCCAAATGTGGGCGATACGTGGGCCGTATTTCTAGATGTGGGGTCGACGTCTGCGCTCACTCTGACAAATATGAACAGATTATTTGTTTTAATTGTAAATGGACTGTTTGTTAAAAATGTCCTTGATTCAGAGGGTGGATTTTTCACGTGATATTCAGGTCACTATACACGCTGCATCAGAACAGATGAATGTTGATTTTTAAAATGAATTTCTAAAATTTGTGTTCATTTCTGAGTAGTGAACTTCTTTATTTATGTACATTGTCTTTTCATGGCGAAGGCGATCATGGCCTTCCACGTCTCCCTATCCCTGGTGGCACTTAACAAGCTTTCTTCTGTTGCACCATGCAAACCCCGCTCTGCCATCCACTAGCTCAAGCCCATAAATCTAGAATATAAATGTATAGAAACTAGCAAGGCCACAAAATGAGGGATCAGTTTATATATTGATTATAATATACAATTAATCCCCCATTTTATATCCACATTATAATTTTTTATAAACAGTTCGTATATATATTCTTCTTCTATATACCTTGTCTCTTCAGGACGTAGGCGATCATGACCTTCCACATCTTTCTATCCCTGGTGGCTCTTAACACGCTTTCTTCTGTTACACCACTCAAAACCCGCTCTGCCATCTACTTGCTCAGGCTCGTCATATATTTTACACACTGTTTTCCCCTGTCTCTCTCTTCCCTTTATCGGGCCTGTTTGTATCAGATTCTCCAAGCCCTCCTTCCTCATTGTATGTCACAGGAACTTTAGCTGTCACTTACGGATGTTCAGTACTATTTTTTTTTTCGTTTTCATCCTTTTCAAAAACTTTTATCGTTCTTCACTTGGTCGATCGACGGTATCCTCAGCATCCTTCTGTAGAACTACATTTTAGTTGCTTCAAGTTTTTCTTTCATCTTGGTTGAGATTGTCCAGAAATCTCTATCATATTGAAGAACTGACATCGCATAGCAATCCAGTACTCTCTTCTTTGTTTCTAGTGCAATTTTCCTGTCTCTTAATACTTTACTCAGCTTCTGGAACGCGACCTTCGCCATACCAGTTCGCTTCGGATCTCTCTGTCGGACTTTCCATCTTCTGTTAAACACTTCAAAGGTGTTTAAATTTTTGTACCTGCTTGATTTTAGTATCCCTAACCTGTATTTTGAATTTTGGCTGCTCTTTTTCTGATGACCATGCATTCTGTTTTCTTTCAGTTTATCTCTAGTCCTTTTTTGTTACTCTCTTCAGCTACCTTCTGTAGGAGGTCTTGTAGTTTCTTTTCCGTGTCTGCTATCAACACTGTATCATCTGCGTACCTTATGTTGTTCAAATTGTGGCCTCCGATGCTGAATTCTGGCATAACATCTAGAGTGCTCAGAATAGTCTCGCTGTAGAAGTTGAATACATCCGTTGAAAAGACCCATCTTTGTCTTACATCTCTTTCTATCCATAACAAAATTCTAGACTTACAATTTTCTAAATGTGGAAAAAAATACGAGAAGATATAAAAGAATTCTTATTAAATATCAAAAACCAATTCTCCACTTTTGCGTCAACCTGTTAATCTAATCGAAATCTAAACTTATTTATAAATGGAACTTTGTGTGTGTGTGTGTCTGTGTGTGTGTGTGTGTGTGTCCGTTACCTATAGACTCCGAAACGGCTTAACAGATTTTCTTGAAAATTTACACAGTTGTACTATAAGCGTCTGTGAGTGTTCTTAGCTAGCTTTTGTGTTGAGGTAACCCCCGATAAATATCGAAAATCGAAAATCGAAAAAATCGGGTTATAGAAGGAGTGGCTCGATTTTAATCAAATTTGATACACTCATAGACAAAGATATAAAAACGATATTCAGACGTTTCAAGGTTGCAGTTCTTACAATAGTGCAGAAAATCGATAATATATATATATATATATATATATATATATATATATATATATAAGGCAAGATGTTTGCGTGTGTGTGTCTGTTTATCTGCCTGTATGTCAGTACTTTTTTCATCCCTTTTTATTTTAGTTTTTGCTTCGGGTTTGGCTTTAAGTAGGTATAATTGTAGTTCTTAGTCTCAGCCATGATACCATTTACTAAGAGGATTTATTTAGCCTTCAAAATTCAGTTTACGACGAAAAACACTTTTTTGATATTGATACCAGAAAATCAAAATTTGACTTACATCCATTCATTTTTCTTTCAATCTACGGTTTCGCTTTAACTGGAAACAACTATTGCTTCTTAGTGTTTCGTGCCAACGTCCAAAGAGCCTGAGCTCCAGGACCATGGATTAGTTTTAAAGCTTTCATTACACCCGAGCAACGTCGGTCTATACTGCTAGTACATGATAAATTAGACATTTCAGAACTAGTTTCTTAATTTTTTTGCTTAGTTAGTGAAAGGCATCTTTCGTTCTTTCACTGCTGCTTTGAATGTCGATGTGACGATTTCCCGCTTTCTGTTAAAACCCTCTATGATAGGCACCGCCACGAAATCGATATAAAGTATTATACTGTGATAAAAACTTGCTCCAAACTTAATGAAAACAGTTTTATTAAAGAAATATTACTAAAAGAATTATTATTAAAATTATTAAAAATAATTTTATTAAAATTTTATTATTAAAAGAAAAGATCAAAGAACTTTTTGAATATTTAATTAAATTTTACAATCTGTTTTAGAACATTCGAAATTTTCATTAAAGATCTTGTTTTTCTTGCGTTTGCAGATGTACTATTTCCCAGCACAGTAAATTTTAGACTCTTTTTGCGGTGACAGACACATTAATTTAAAAATTCTTGCAAAAATCAAATTATCGAGTTTTAATTAACTTTTCATTACTTATTTACAAATGAATGATTATTTTTTAAAAATCTTTATTGTAAAAAGTCTTGGTAATGTTAATATGTTACATGTGTTTCACACCATTTACTTCAATTTATAAAGGCTTACGGCCATATCACGTTGAATACACCGGTTCTCGCTCGATTACCGAAGTTAAGCAACGTTCAGCCTGGTCAGTACTTAGATGGGTGACCGCTTGGGAATACCAGGTGCTGTAAGCATTTAGTGACGGATGTGCGTTGTGGTGCAGTGGATATCGGCTCGGAAAGAGAAGTCGATGAGTCGAGTTCGAATTCCAGTTGAATACCCAGCATTCACTTAAGCACTGGTACCCTTGGGAAAGTTATTAATCCGTCCCTTTCCTCCAGTTATGGGTTAAATAACAAGGTAGGACTTCGGGACCCTGCCCTCAAAAATGAATCTTGATACTCGAAAAAGAAAAAAGTAGTATTACTGGACACGAAAACTTATATAAAAACAACAATAAATTGTTGAAAAAAGAAATATTACCAGCAATAAATTAAAAAAATATATATATATTAGTTGGCAATAAATGACCCCCTGAGGTTGATATGCCATAAAACAAAACAAAACAACCAAATTAATTTATAAAAGCTTAAAAAATTCAGTTTGATAAATTTTAGTGACAAAATAAATTGGGTCTTTACAAGAGAAAGTGTGCTAAGAGACACCTAGGGAGACGTGGAAAGCCATGATCGCCTATGTCCTGAAAGGACAAGGCACATAGAAGAAGAAATATTAGCTAAAAACCCAAAGAGATTCTAGAATTAAGCAAGTACAAAAATTTAAATACTTTGGAAGTGTT
Organism: Ascarosepion bandense; assembly: GCA_037127315.1. NCBI lineage: Eukaryota > Metazoa > Mollusca > Cephalopoda > Sepiida > Sepiidae > Ascarosepion > Ascarosepion bandense. The sequence goes on along the minus strand of JBBBDQ010000619.1, from coordinate 1,348,689 downwards.
CTAACAAGAGATGGCAAGTGCGACACAGAGATCTGAAGGCGAATTGGCATGGCGGAGAACGAGTTCCAGAAGCTGAGTAAAGTATTAAGATACAGGAAAGTTTCACTAGAATCAAAAAAGAGACTTCTTCAATACGGCAGTGAATGCTGGACAATACCATCAAAGATGAAAGAAAAACTTGAAGCAGCTGAAATGTGGTTCTACAGAAGGATGCTGCGGATATCATGGACCGAGCATGTGAGCAATGATGAGGTATTGGAAATTATAGAAGGGAAAAGGAAATTAATATTGAGCATCAGGAAGAGACAAATAAAGTTCCTGGGACATTCAATGAGGAAGGAGGGCTTGAAGAACCTGATACTAACAGGCCACATAGATGGAACAAGAGACAGGGGAAAGCAGGAAGAGAGAGCTAAAATTCCTGGGACATGCAATGAGGAAGGAGGGCTTGGAGAACCTTGTAGTAACAGGCCACATAGACGGAACAAGAGACAGGGGAAACAGGAATAGACAGCTAAAGTTCCTGGGACATGCAATGAGGAAGAAGGGTTTGAAGAACCTGATACTAACAGGCCACATTGATAGAAAAAAGACAGGGGAAGCAGGAATAGACAGCTAAAGTTCCTGGGACATTCAATGAGGAAGAAGAGTTTGAAGAACCTGATACTAACAGGCCACATTGATAGAAAAAAGACAGGGGAAGCAGGAAGAGTCAGCTAAAGTTCCTGGGACATTCAATGAGGAAGAAGGGTTTGAAGAACCTGATACTAACAGGCCACATTGATAGAAAAAAGACAGGGGAAGCAGGAATAGACAGCTAAAGTTCCTGGAACATTCAATGAGGAAGGAGGGCTTGAAGAACCTGCTATTAACAGGCCACATAGACGGAACAATAGACAGGGGAAAGCAGTAAGAGACAGCTAAAGTTCCTGGGACATGCAATGAGGAAGAAGGGTTTGAAGAACCTGATACTGACAGGCCACATTGATAGAAAAAAGACAGGGGAAGCAGGAAGAGACAGCTAAAGTTCCTGGGACATTCACTGAGGAAGAAGAGCTTGGAGAATCTGATAGTAACAGGCCAGATAAAAGGCAATAAGAGACAGAGGAAAGCAGCGGATAACATATTTGAAGGGTTTGAGCAGGTGGTTAGCAGCACGATGGTTGCCTGGTGTAACAGGAGAAAGTGTGCTAAGAGACACCAGGAATAGGGAGACGTGGAAAGCCATGATCGCCTATGTCCTGAAAGGACAAGGCACATAGAAGAAAAAATTATTCGCTAAAGACCCAAAGAACAATATTATATAAAAATTTATTCGTCATCGTCAGTCGTGGGGCTGTCAACAAGCTGTCAACATAAATATACATTGCATTCCTGTGATATTTTAAACTTTAGTAAATAATGTTTATTTTCAAAGCAGGTGATGTTTATTTTAAATCAGATAATATTCTTCTAATAAAGTTTCAAAAAAAGTATATTTATCTCTTTAGAAAATTTTATTGAAGATATTTACATTTTATAATACTAAATACTTTACTAAAAATGGCACTAAATTAGGGATTTTAAAATGGAGAACGCCTTCCAATCAATTTAAATTAGTTTTGAAATACAGCATAGAATTTTGTTTAAAGAAATATTAGCTTTAATCAATTAGCTTGAAATTAGAAGAAGAAGAAAAAGAAGAGAGGAGGGAAAATCACAGAAGGCCGAAAATAAAAAGAAAAAGATGAGAGGAGGAGAATATGCAAAAAGAGAAAGATAATAAACAGGAAGAGGAGGAGAAGAAGACATAAGAGAGGAGAAGTATAAAGAGAAAGAGAAGGAAGCTGAGGAGAAGTGGGAGGAAAAACAGAAGAAGAAGAAGCAGAGGAGGAGAATAAACAGAAGGGGGAGGAGAAGAAGAAGTAGGAGAGGAGAAGTATAAGGAGGAAGAGAAGGAAGAGGAGGAGAAGTTGGAGGATAAACAAAAGAAAAAGAAGCAAAGGAGGAGAATAAACAGAAGGGGGAGGAGAAGAAGAAGTATGAGAGAAGAAGTATAAGGCTGAAGAGAAGGAAGAGGAGGAGAAGTAGAAGGATAAACAGAAGAAGAAGAAGCAGAGGAGGAGAATAAACAGAAGGAGGAGGAGAAGAAGAAGTAGGAGAGGTGAAGTATAAGGATGAAGAGAAAAAAGAGGAGGAGAAATGGGGGGGGATAAACAGAAGCATAAGAAGCAGAGGAGGAGAAAAATAAACAGAAGCAGGAGAAGAATAAGACGTAGAAAAAAGAGGAGGAGATTAGGATGAAGAGGAGAAAAGGAGGAGGCGGACAAGGGAAGAAAAGGAGGAGGAGGGAAGAAGAAGAAGAAGGAAGAGGAGGAGAAGGAGGAGAAGGAAGAGGAGATTAATTCAAATCAGTTAGCGCTTCTGGTGTACTATGATGAAATATATCAGATGGTGTAATTTTTCATCACAGTACCACAGAGAGAAACTACCCCCAGAATCAATTAATAATTACTACCATGACATGGAAAACAAAATAAAAACAACAGAAAAAAAAAAACCCTGCGGAAAAGACTGAGGATACACACGATGTTTATACATGTTGTTTCGCATAACCTAGGTAGGCGCCTAATTGAGGTAAACTGTTCTTTGTAAATATATGTAGCCAACATAATTATCTTTGCCAATACCCATTCACCATTCCGACGTTAATAAATTTCGCCTATCCTCTTTGAAAACAATAAAATAGGCGAAGGAAAATGCCAGAATAATTTATAGCCTCCAACTTTAATCATTTTTTTGCGCGTGAGTGTAAACAGTCATAAAACATTTCCCGTTAGCTTTACAGAAGAGTTGAAAGATAAGACTGAATGTTTTAAACATCGCAAACAGTAACATCCTGAAACGAGACAAGATGGCGTCACAACTTAAGTTGTCAGCTCATCTCAAAGTGCATCATTTTCTCCTTGACTTTATAGACTTTTTGCCCCGAATTTTAAATAAGTCTAGTTTTATTTTAGTCTTGGTTTCACACAGACACAAGCAGACACACACACACACACACACACGCATATATATATATATATATATATATATATATAAAGATTTGCTGAAGTATGAGCAATAAAGGATAAAAAATGTCCAAAACTTTAGAATAACAAAGTTTTATCTTCAAAATCTTCGTGTTATTAAAAAGAGGGATTAAAGCCTTTTTTTAATGTCAGTCTTTTTGATGTTTTTAGAACGAAATTTTGGTTGAAATTCTGTTTTTAGTCTGACGTCAACCGTAAACATGTATAGGATATTTGAGTGCTTTTGCGATAAAAACTCACTGATTTGAACATGATTGCAAAAATCAGAAAATTATTGAAGTTTAATGAAACTGTGGTGATTGGATTCGTAGTAGTAAAGCGAATTGAAATATATCATTTCCTCTTTACTAATACAGTGACACATAATCTTTCTCTCTTCATCTCTTTCTCTGAAGACATATATCCTTTTCCTTTTTTTAATTCTTCCATATTTCAAGAACCCTAGATATAACCCGAACATAGCTTAATAGGTCAACTGACGTCATGCGAATCTCAACCAATGAATTACGCTCTCGAAAAAATCAAAGCAAAAGCGAGTGTGCCTTAAGTAAATATAAAAAAAAACAGCGAGCACGTGCATAGCATTTTTTCAACGCTTTCTACTCTGCCTGTGGCGTTTGTATCAGCCGTCGCCGATTCAATCAACCAGCCAAAAGAAAATATCTCCGAGCAAATTAGAGATGTGCTTAAATAATATTCACGAAAATAATACGCAGAAAACCAAGGAATTACTTGAAGACCACAATCCACACACTAATACTCAGAACATAATGTAATATAGCACAAACAGCGACCTGATACTACATTCCACCGGACATACACATGTAGAAACAAATATGCTATATTTACATGAATAGGCATATAGACGGAAGAATAATTCTTTGTACACGAGAAAGAAGGAGAAAGAGAACAAGGTGCGACATGACCTTATCTCCGGGTCAATTTGAAGTTGAAGTTACATTTTAGTTATGTCTTTCTCGCTGCTGCCATCTGATCTGTGTCTGACTGACGTTGATCAGGTCATCTATATAGTCCTTTTTTTAATTTTGCACTGGATCGCTAAGTCTTCAAGTCTTGCAAATCGCTCCCCATTGGTCAAAATCAATTTAACACCTACTTGCGAAATCTGGTTGCGACTAATGTCATCCAGATTAAAATGATATTTATAAAAGAAAACTCAACACATTTTGATTGGTTATAAATTATAATTAATTTTTATGAGCTAAATTAGCTCATTTCATCGGATCACATTACATTCGTTCCATTCGGTACAAATATTTTCCCGGAATGGAACGATGATAGAGGTGATCTGATGAAAAATATATATATAGAAAGAAGTGAAAGCAAAAAGAGAAATAATATGTATATATATATGTGTGTGTGTGTGTGTGTGTGTGTGTGTGTGTGTGTGTGTGTGTGTGTGTGTGTGTGTATTCAGAACCCTTCAATGTGACAAATGGTAGCAAACAGGGTTGCGTAATGGCACCTGTGCTGTTTGCTTTGTTCTTTTCAGTTATGCTGAAGTAGGCTTTGCTGATATTGGTGCAGGCGTAGAATTCAAATTCAGAACAAGTGGTGGTCTCTTCAACCAGCAGCGTTTCAAAGCTAAGACCCTCATTCGACAAACTATCATTAGGGGTCTTTTGTTTGCAGATGACGCTGCACACTGTGCAACCTCTCAGGAAGAAGCGCAACTGCTTGTAGATAGGTTTTCCGCTGCTTGCAAGGCTTTAAGTCTGACAATCAGCATCAAGAAAACAGAGGTGATTCACCAACCTCGCCCCACATCAAAGCAAGTTCTGGGTGTAAAGCAGCGGCCACCAGTACACAGATTTCCCGATATACCAATCCGAGTAGATGATAAATATCTGAAATATGTGAAAAACTTTACCTATATTGGACGTAAGTTTAATTGGAATGCTTCTCTTGATGATGAAATCATAAATCGAATTGCGAAAGCAACTAGTGCTTTTGGAAAACTGCGCCATCGGTTATGGGATGATAGGGGGATTAGCCTAAGGACTAAAGTACTTGTGTATGAAGCAGTTGTGCTAACGACGCTGCTTTACGGATCGGAATCATGGACAGTCTATCATAATCACATCCAGAAGATTGATGTCTTCCACAAAAATTGCCTTAGAACAATTTGTGTTCTCACCCTAGGCAATCGCATGTCTAATACGGACCGGTTCATGCGCTGCGGTATTAGCGGAATTGAAAGCTTTTTGATGCAATCACAGCTGCGTTGGGCAGGACATGTCTTACGTATGGAAGATGACCGGATACCAAAGCAAGTGATGTACGGTGAGCTCAGAAGTGGACGGCGGAATGTGGGTAGACCTCTGCTTCGATTTAAGGATAAGCTGAAAATGAATTTGACATGTACAAATATTCCTCACTGTGATTTTGAAAGAATTGACTCTCAACGAAATGAATGGAGATCTGCCTGCCAGAAGGGCATCAAGCAGTTCTCTGAGACTGAGATTGACCAACTGCGCGTAAGAGGTGAGAGAACCAAAGCATCTGCAAGTGTCCCAGCCGATCATTCGTGCAATCTTCCTTCTTGCCTCCATTGTGGACTTGTTTGTAAGTCTCTTGCAGGACTCAAATGCCATTTACGATTGAGTAAGTGCAGGCATGCTACATCGAATTGAACAGTTGTCTAGACCTCAGACGTCGAAATCGACGGGAGAGTCCATCATATATATATTATTTCTCTTTTTGCTTTCACTTCTTTCTTATCCACTTTAACTCGTACGAAAAGGTTTCCAATATTTTCATAAATTTTCTTTTAAAATATATCGTTTATTACCATCATTATTAACTACCTGATGAGACATTGTTTAAAATGTGAACTTTTGTTGTAAATTATATATATATATATATATATATATAATTTTTTAAATTTAATTTTTATGTTTTTATTTTTATTTTTATTTTTTGTATAGAAAAGATGGGAAAACAAAAAAAGGAAATCAGAAATAAAGGGGAAGTGAGAGTTTTGAATTTGTTTTTCAAAAATAATGTGCTACACTCAGCTAGAATCAGTTACCCGGACATACTATTTCACTTCAAGTCTGTATACACTTTGTGCCAGAATTATATGCAAATCGAATTTTTGTTATAACTCCGACAGTTTTTACTAAAAATTAGTGAACTAACTTGGCACGTTATATGGCAACACTAACACATGTGCAGATCTAAAATTCTAAGCTAATCTGTGTAATAGTAAACAAACGGCAGCCGTTTTGGTGACCTGCAGCCTGTTTCAGCGTGCCAACTTTATATGCAAGATGGGACGGAAAGGTGCTTTGAGTCAAGCTGAGAAATCTAAAATTGTCCAAAGGGTTTGTAATAAGATCTCTACCTTAGAAATAGCCAAAGAATTGGCTCGTGATCATCGTACAATTAAAAAATTTGTTACTTACCCTGAACTTTGCAACAGACGTTCTGACAAAGGGAAAATTCATAAGAAAGCACCTGTGTTGCATCGAGTCATGAGTAAGATCAAGAGAGAAGTCCGCCGTAACCCTCTTGAAACTAGCAAAAAAGTTTTTGAAAACGCTGGCGTTCCTGATGTGCCCAAATCAACTCGATGCCGTATCCTGAGGACGGTTGCAAAATGTGGAAAGCCGGAGATTCGCTCTCCATTAAAGGATATCCACAAGAAAAAGAGGACGGAGTAGGCAAGAAATCACATGAAGGTAAATTTTCAAACTGTTTTGTTCACCGATGAGTGTCGAGCGACCCTAGATGAACCCGATGAGTGGAGGAAAGAATGGTACTGTAATGAGGGCCCAATTCCCCACCAGATCAGGCATCAACAAGGAGGTGGTGGTGTGATGTTTTGGGCTGCAATCATTGGTAATGAGCTGGTAGGACCATACAGAGTCGCAGATAGAGTGAAAATGACCGCCAAACTCTACATTGACTTCATTAAGGAACACCTCGAATCCTGGCACAAGAAGAAGAATTTGTCATTCCGGAAAAAGATGGTATTCATGCATGATAATGCACCGTCTCATGCTGCAAGGATAACCACTGAATATTTGGAAAGTATTTTTGCCAGACATGGGAAAATAATGCAATGGCTAGCCTGTTCTCCAGATTTAAATCCCATCCAAAATCTGTGGAGCATCTTGAAAAGGAAGATTTACTCTGGAGGAAGGCAGTACACCTCCAAGGATGACCTCTGGAATGCCATTCTGACTGCTTCCAAAGAAATTTCATCAGATGAAATCGAAAGTTTGACATCTTCAATGGACCAAAGGTTTTTTCTCTTGTTAATAAAAATGGCAATTATTTACAATATTGAATGTACTATGATACCATATTGAAGATGTTTGTTCTGTATTATTATTGTTCTCAAATTACATATTCCTAAAATAATCAATGTTCTAATTTTCTGTCACCACTTTACCATATTTGACACTTTAGCAATGATTTGCATATAAAGTTGGCACGATGAAACAGGCTGCAAGTCACCAAAATAGCTACCATTTGTTTAATATTACACAGATTAGCTTAAAATTTTAGATCTGCACATCTGTTAGCGTTGCCATATAACGTGCCAAGTTTCACTAATTTTTAGTTAAAACTGTCGGAGTTAGAACAAAAAATTGATTTGCATATAACTCTGGCACGCAGTGTATATCTATTTCTACTAATAGTATTCTTAAATTTACTAACCTGTGTTCCAGTTTGTATATTACGTTCAATATAACTTACGATTTGTCTCCATATCTGTTTTTGTTATTTATTACCATCATTATTAACTACCTGATGAGACATTGTTTTTCGATGTCGAAACAAAATGAACAATTTTGTAGTAAATTATAATTTGTACTTGTTCTAAACTATAACTTATAATAAATATTCATTACTCTATTTCTATATTGAGCACAGTTTTAAATTAATGTTTTGAACGTTGTTAATACTTTATTTGTTCTGTATTCACTTGGATGTATATTCTTTGTTTTTTGGGCTTTTTTTAACTCTACGGTCTACTCTGTACAAGGCCCTAGTATAGATTGTCACTCACTGATTGAATACGAAAAGTAATGAAGGTGGTTCGCTAGAGTTTAAGTCGCATGGCGGTTTTATGTCATAAAAAGTAGAACCTGCGGAACTAAGGAATATAGTTCGTCCGGTTTCTTTCCCTGAAAGTAGCAATAAAGCAGGGACAGACTTACCAGATCCCACATCTGAAAGAGAAGTTGAATGGGAGAAAATAAGGACGAGGTAGTGCAGTCTGGTTATCTCCCGTTTAAACATAAAAACAATACTCTATCATAGGACTGATATTTAAATGAACATCATTTTCACAACAATGATCTAACATTGCCTGATGAAGAGGTAGAAATCTCGAAACATAGAAATTTCCGTGTGGCAATACAATTTTAATTAAGAAACAAATTTAATTATATATATATATATATATATATATACTAGGCCTATAGCCCGGCATTGCTCGGGTGTAATGAAAGATTTAAAACTAATCCATAGTCCTGGAGCTCAGACTCTTTGGACGTTGGCACAAAAGACTAAAAAGCAATAGTTGTTTCCAATGAAAGCGAAACCGTAGACTGAAAGAAAAATGAATGGATGTAAGTTAAATTTTGATTTCCTGGTATCGATATCAAATAAGTTTTTTTCGTCGTAAACTGAATTTTGAAGGCTAAATAAGTCCTCTGTGTAAATGGTATCATGGCTGAGACTAAGAACTACAATTATACCTACTTAGAGCCAAACCCGAAGCAAAAACTAAAATAAAAGGGCTGAAAAAAAATGCAGATATACGGGCAGATAAACAGACACACACACACGCAAACATCTTGCCTTATATGTATATATATTATCGATTTTCTGCACTATTGCAAGAACTGCAACGTTGAAACTTCTGAATACCGTTTCTTATGTCTTTGTCTATAAGTGTATCAAATTTGATTAAAATCGGACCACTCCTTCTATAACCCGATTTTTTCGATTATCGGTTTTCGATATTTATCGGGGGGTACATCAACACAAAACCTAGCTAAGAACACTCGCTGACGCTTATAGTACAACTGTGTAAATTTTCAAGAAAGTCGGTTCAGCCGTTTAGAAGTCTGTAGGTAACAGACACATACACACATACATGCACACACATACACACACACAGACAAAGTTGCATTTATAAACAAGTTTATATATATATATATATATATATATATATATATATATATATATATACTTTTTTCTTTATCGTAAGGTTCATCCTGTACAAGGCCAGGTGTAGAACTTGTTTCTCCCTGATTGAATACGGAGGGTAATGAAAGTGGTTCGCTATGAAAGTGGCATGGCGGATTCATGCCATTAAAAATTAAACTGGCGATGTAGTTGGTCCGGTTTCTTTCCCTGAAACAAGCGATAGAGCAGTGAGAGTTTTTCCACATCCCATCGCGGAGACCTTTTTGAACGACTCTATCAGAGCTAGAGAGTGCGGTCTGCTTATCTCTTAATATGACAACAGAATTGGAGTAGATAGACTAAACTTTCGCCCGGTTCACACTCCACCTACGTCTATTGAACAGGTGGTGAGGCTCATCCCCCGTTCCCTGTTTAGGATGTGGTTTCCGGCTTTCTCTTTTCCAATCTTTCCACTCTTAGGATGTAATTTCCGGCTTTCTCTTTTCAAATATTTTTTATTTATTTTCAGTTGGAGTAGATAGACTAGACTATCACCCGGTTCACACTCCACCCACGTCTATTTAACAGGTGAAGAGGCTCATCCCTTTTTCCCTGTTTATGATGTGCTTTCCGGATTTCTCTTTTCCAAGCTTTTCACTCTTTTCTTTTTTCTTTTTTTTTCTTTTTTCAATTGGAGTAGATAGACTAAACTATCGCCCGGTTCACACTCCACCCACGTCTATTGAACAGGTGTAGAGGCTCATTCCTTGTTCCCTGTTTAGGATGTGGTTTACGGTTTTCTCTTTTCCAATCTTTTCACACTTTTTTTTTCAATTGGAGTAGATAGACTAAACTATTGCCCAGTTCACACTCCACCCACGTTTATTGAACAGGTGAAGAGGCTCATCCCTTCTTCCCTATTTAGGATGTGGTTTCCGGCTTTCTCTTTTCTAATCTTTCCACTCTTAGGATGTAATTTCCGGCTTTCTCTTTTCAAATATTTTTTATTTATTTTCAATTGGAGTAAATAGACTAGACTATCACCCGGTTCACACTTCACCCACGTCTATTGAACAGGTGAAGAGGCTCATCTCTTGTTCCCTGTTTATGACGTGGTTTCCGGCTTTCTCTTTTCCAATCTTTTCACTCTTTTCTTTTTTCATTTTTTTTTTCAATTGGAGTAGATAGACTAAACTATCGCCCGGTTCACACTCCACCCACGTCTATTTAACAGGTGAAGAGGCTCATCCCTTGTTCCCTGTTTATGATGTGGTTTCCGGCTTTCTCTTTTCCAATCTTTTCACTCTTTTCTTTTTTCTTTTTTTTTTCTTTTTCTTTTTTCAATTGGAGTAGATAGACTAAACTATCGCCCGGTTCACACTCCACCCACGTCTATTGAACAGGTGAAGACGCTCATCCCTTGTTCCCTGTTTAGGATGTGGTTTCCAGCTTTCTCTATTCCAATCGTTCCACTCTTAGGATGTGGTTTCCGGCTTTCTCTTTTCCAATCTTCTCACTCTTACGTAGCCCCCAGCGCTTCAGTGGCGTTACCGCCTTGCTCTGGGTGATATGATTAAAAAAAAAACAAAAAAAAAACACCATTTCAGGCCTGATCTGGCTTCTTGTAAAGTTAGTTCCTAGCTCTTAAAATTTGATTAGTGTCAGAGAGACAACTTTCGCTGTTTCTTTTCCCATTAGCGACCACAGCCTGAACAATATACGATATACAGGTGATACAGTGCTGATAGCAGACACTACAAGAGCTTCTACAGAAGGTAAGTAAAGAAAGCGAAAAGAAAGGACTAAACATAAACTACGAGAAAATTGAATTCGTTGTAATCAGAAAACAGAGGAGATCAAAATGCTAATTGGAAGTGGTGGATATTAAAATCAAGCCGGTACAGAAACTTAAATTTCTGGGAAGAGTTCTAACAGAAGACAGAAAGTGCAACACTGAGATTCGAAGGCGGATTGGCATAGTAAATATGGCATTCTCAAAGCTAAGTAACGTATTAGGAAACAGGAAAATTTCGTTAGAAACAAAGGAAAAAGTGCTGGATTGCAATATGATGTATTTTTTCATATAGCAACAAATGCTGGGCAATCGCGCACTTTCCGTCCGTGGAATTCCCTTCCGTATACTTGCTTCCCTGATAACTACAATCTCCCAAGAATTTAATGGAAAGTCAATTGCCATCTCTTATCTCCTTGACTCACGTCCTTTCTATGACAACCCTTGTATCATGCTCTTCTTCCTTTACACTCCACTCTCTTCACACCTGTATTCACAACCTTTTCTTACACATTCTCTGACTCCCATGTAACTTGTTCCTCTTTCTCATCACTCACCTCTTCTGTAACCCACTGCGCACCAGTGACAGTTCTACCTTGCTTTGGGTGAATTGTTTAAAAAGACTTGAATCAACCGAAATGTTTTTTTTTACAAATGATTATGAGGATAACATGGACTAAACATGCGAGTTTTTAGGAAACTTTAAGCGTGTATCACGTATGGCACTTAACTGACTGACTGATTCTTCAATACGGCTGTGAATGCTGGACAAAATCATCGAAAATGAGGACAAAACTGGAAGCGGTCGAAATGTGGTTCTACAGAAGGATGCTACGGATATGAAGTGGGGGATCAGTTCCATATTACAATCATTACCTAAACTGACCCCTCATTTTGTGACCACATCAGTTTCTATACATTTATATTCCTGAGATCCAAAAGCACAAGGATGCATTCAAGAAGATAAGCAAAGTACTAACACACAGGAACATTTCACTAGAATCAAAGAAAAGAGTGCTAGACTGCTACGTGATGTCAGTTCTTCAATACGGCTGTGAATGCTGGACAATATCATCGAAAATGAGGACAAAACTGGAAGCGGCCGAAATGTGGTTCTACAGAAGGATGCTACGGATATCGTGGACTGAGCATACAAGCAACGACGAAGTGTTAGAAAGAATGGCAACAAAAAGGAAATTGATGCTGAGCATCAGGAAGAGACAATTGAAGTTCCTGGGACATGCAATGAGGAAGGAGAGCCTGGAGAACCTGATACTGACTGGACAGATAGAAGGAAGGAGAGACAGAGGAAGGCAGCGGATAACATATTTGCAGGGTCTGATCAGGTGGATGACGGAACGGGGGTTGCCAGGAGCAACAGGAACAAACATACTAAGAGCCACAAGGGATAGGGAGACGTGGAGATCCATGATCGCCTACGTCCTGAAGGGACAGGGCACATAGAAGAAGAAGATTCTTAATATCAGGAAGAGACACCTAAAATTCTTGAACACATAATTAAGAAGAAGTGCTTGGAGAATCTGATACTCACAGGACGATTAGAGGTCAAAAGAGACAGGAGAAAAGAACGCTTGAAATATATAATGTGCTTAAGCAAACGGATGATAGAGCAGGGTTTGGGAGAAATAACAAGACAAATTTTATAAAGAGCAAGGGCAGGAAGTTGTGGAGAGCCATGATCGCCTATGTTCTAAAGAAAAAATGAAAATAAAATTGGTAAGATAAAAAATTGTTTAGCACAATTTAGGGAATCAACATTCTTTGTCATCAGCAGACATTTTTAAGTGGTTCTATTCAACCGACATTCTCATGCCAGTAAAGAACTTTTGTACTAAGATAAATAAATGGATACTTCGAAAGCCACTTAATGGTATAATTGACTCTGCTATCTTTTCATCCACTTCCCCTATCTAATCTCCCACTCACATTCATCCACTTCTAATAGAGATGGAATATAAACTGTCACTGCCCTCCCTATGCTTGGGGGAAGAAGTTTTTAAGCTTCCCATCTAGTGTACACCCCCTTTAATTCTTCCATCGCACTATCTGCCAGCTTCATAGATCAAAGAAAAAAGATTATTAACTAATTGAAAACGCTATTTAAAGGGTTTGGTTACGTTTGGTGTGTTGGCTAAAACACATGTATTTCAGAAGTGACTATCATATTTTTTAATGTCCAAAAGCTTAGCTTTTTTATTCAAAAATCCCAGTGAGTAGAATACCCACTTTTTTAAATTATTCTCTTGTAAAAATAAATAAATAAATAAATAAAGCTTCGAATCAGAAACAGCATTGCTTCACTGTCTAATGAGAAAATAATTGTGGGAATATTACAAATTTAGCATTCGACCGTGCATTGAAAGCTGTTGCCATATCTTGTAGAAACGAAGAAAAGTGGAAACGAAGGATTATTATATGATTTATATTCCTGAGACCCAAAAGCACAATGATGCTTTCCAGAAGCTAAGTAGAGTATTAAGAGACAGGAAAATTTCTAAGAAACAAAGAGACTACTGGATGTGATGTCTGTCCTTCAATATGGCAGCGAATGCTGGACAATCTCATCAAAGATGAAGAAAAGACTTGAAGCAACCAAAACGTTGTTCTACAGAAGGATGCTGAGGATACCATGAACGGAACACACGAGAAAAAAGAAACCGGGTAAAAGGCAATCGGCTGTCTGGCCGTACTGATGAGCTGTGATAAGCAGCGAAACAGATCTGTCTGCGGATGACTATACACACACACACACACACACACACACACACACACACATATATATATATATATATATATATATATATATATATATATATACTGGCACTTCTTTAATCCAAGATGATCCCGTTTCAAATCTAACTTGATTAACAATTCAAAACACTATATATATTGATAAGTAATTTAAGTTTCATTATAGAAATAGTCATAAAAACGTTAATATTTTTATATAATATACGGCCCAAGAGTACGTTATTGGAAATATTTCCAATAACGTACTCAAATGTCTGTAATCAGACCAGGGACCACAACACCACTATTTTGTCACTGTCTTCGGCCATCCGCCACGATAGGGATGGACTTATATTTTCAATTCAATTATCTTTATTGTTAATAGCTTAAATGTTCTATGTTTACTGTGTGTTAATATTTACTCTTTGATAATGGCTTATGTGAGCCGAAAGCTTAGACCCGATAAAAAATTCAACAAATACTGTGATTTTTTGTTGTCTTTCAACGATATCACCATCAAGTATATCAGACGGTATGAACGGATCCTACACAAAATTAATAGACAAAACTTGTCTATATTATTCAATGAAACCTGCATTAATATATATATATATATATATATATATATATATATATATACTAGGTGCGATTGGAAAATTGTCGCAATTATTTTATTATTTCAAATATTCATTAGGCAGTGTCTGAGCTCCAGGACCATGGATTCGTTTTAAAGCTTTCATTACACCCGAGCAACGCCAGGCTATACTGCTAGTAATTACATAACAAATTAAAAACTGTTATTACCGGAATTGGAACAACTACAGGTAAATCTTTATGATTTTGTTCTCTCTCGAAAGTAATACTGAAGAAAAAAGTATTTTAATCTCAACTTGGGCTACAGTTTAGATTATTTCCTCGAGGACCTTTTCGTGATTCAAGAACAAAGATTTACGCTTAAGAATCTCTATTTTTGATGTCGTTTCTGTATTCGTTTCTTTATTCGATTGTCTGTTTCTATTTATAGATGCATCGACACAAAATCACTCAAGTGGATATTATTCAAATTTCTCTCTGGTTTCAAGGGGAAATTCATTTTCATCCAGTATCTTTCATAGACATCCTCATTTTATCTGTTGATAATATAACGCCGTTTAAATACGGCATTTCATAATAGCGACAATTTTTCTACGGGTTCATCAACAACAATTAATTCTAAAACTATTGTTAAAACAAATACAAGTCAGCCGACTACAAATAAGGAAAACTCAAGGAGTCGGGTGCTTTTTTCTAGGCCTTTATGTGTATGCTAAAAAGGCAAGCTAGCAGAATAAGTCTTAGTTTTCCTTGATGTATTCTCTCATTAAAAACAGTACCGTGTTTCCATATATATATATATATATATATATATATATATATATATATATATATATAATCATCTGCAGACAAGTCTGTTTCACCGTATCACAGCTCTTCAGTGGAGCTAGATTAACAGTTTACTCCAAGCCGAAATTAATTATTTGTTTTCAGAGAATATGGAAAAATTATTTCAGTATTGAATATCAAAATTCAACTCAATCAATAAAAACGTATTATAACGAAAACTCTTTGTTTTTATTAAGTTTAAGACATTTTTCATCATGATGTGGTCATTTATTTAAGAATTAAATAGGAAAGCGAAAAATGTCACGTGATTATTGAAATGGTAGCGAGAACCGACAATTTTTCCAGCCAAGTTAGCAGAATAAGTTTTTATTTTCTTGGATTTATTCTCTCATTAAAAACAGATTCAAGTGAAAAACAGGACCGTATTTCCATATATATATATATATATATATATATATATATGTGTGTGTGTGTGTGTGTGTGTGTGTGTGTATATATATGGATATATATATATATTTATATATATATTTTATTTGTTTATATATATATATTCATTTATATATGTATATATATTCATTTATATATCATTTACGCTCTCACACCCTGATTGAGCACTCTGGAAGAATGGTAAACTTCAATGGTAAACTTTCAATCCTGGGTTAAAAAGCAATCGGAGTCTAACCGTACTAATGATCTGTGATACAGCGAAACAGATCTGTCTGCGGATGACTATCATTTATATATCTATATATATATATATATATTCAGACTCCAAATTAGTCGAGTTTCGAAAAGCAAGTGGATCTGTCTAGCCACACTGATGAGCTGTGATACAGCGAAACAGGCTTGTATGTGGATGACTAATATATTATGCTCTCATTACGATTGAGCTCTCTGGAGTAGAAAATTTTAAAATATGCGTGTCTTTTCAGAAATGAATTGAGTTCTTTTTGTGACTGGCGTGTGTATACACGTTAAAATTTCCCTTCTCTGATTCCATGCGCCTATGACTTAGGGATTAGCGACTCCGACTGACACCAAATCGGTCGAATTTCAATCCCGGCCAGAAGCAAGTGGATGTATCTATCCAACCTGATGATACAGCGTGTCTAGCCACGCTGTGATACAGCGAAACAGCTTGTATGTAGATAACTAATATATATATATATATATATATATATATATATATACATTCGCAGACAGATCTGTTTCGCTGAATCACAGCTCATCAGTACGGTTAGACATCCGATTGCTTTTACCCACGATTGAAACCCGAACGAATTGGCGTCAGTCATATTGTACCTCTGAGTTATGGGCTGAGGCAGAAGGAGGCAGACTTTTAGTGTGTGATGTATCATGCGCCAGTAGTTAGAGTGCTCAACTCGTTTACAGACAAGACAGTTTCGTTATTGTTATTTTCCTTTCTCTCTACTGTCACATATCAGTCCAACACTATTTGTTTCCAATGAGAACTTCCAATCTCTCAGTACTCTGGTTAGCTTCTGAAATGCGTCTTTGGCCATGCCAATGCGTCTTTGGATCTCCGTGTCGCACTTTCCATCCTATGACAGAACGCTTCCCACGTATTTAAAATTCTTTACTTGTTTGCAGCCTCTCCATCACCTCACCGTTGCTCACCTACCTGGTCCATGGTATCCTCAGCATCCTTCTGTAAAACCACATTTCTGCTTCCTGAAACCTCTCTTTCATCCTTGATGAAATCGTCCAACATTCACTTCCATACAGAAAGACAGATATCACATTGCAATCTAGCACTCTTTTCATTGTTTCCGATGAGACTTTCCTGTTTTTCAGTACTCTGCTTAGCTTCTGAAATGCGTCTTTGGCCATGCCAATGGGTCTTTGAATCTCCATGTCACACTTTCCATCTTCTGTCAAAACGCTTCCCAGGTATTTCAATTTCTTTACTTTTATTTATTTTATTATTCCCGACTTGTAGTTGGCATTTTCGCGGACCAGCCAATACCCTTGCACATGCCGTAGGCTGCCTGCTAATTTCTACTAATGACTTACAATTACGTGGGAGGTATTTCTGTTTCACCCTTGAACCTTCTTAAAAAATAAAAAAAACGAAGAAGCATTTGTTTGCGATCTAACTGCCGGAATATTAAAGCCTTAGATGGAACTTGAACTCACAAACATCATACTCAAAATTTGACGCCGATTCTCCTTTTCGCAAAGTAAATAAAGACACCATCTTTGTACAGCTGATATGAAAAATTTTTTAGGCTACTCTTATCCAGATAAATATGGATAAGATCTTTTCTCATCTGCTTCATAGGAAATCGATGCGAATATGTCAACACCAATTACGTTATCACCCATCAGCCGACGATAGTACCATCACGCGTTAAATATATTCAATATAAACAAAGATTATTAGATCCTTTGCGTTTTTTATTAAAGGATTTCATTTCGTCTAAAGTTTCTAGAATCACACATCTGCAGTGAACAAGTGTCGCGAGTTTGGTGACCAGTGATTCAGTACTTCCATTTTGTCGTGTAAGGATGTTTGCCTTGCAGGTTGCCGACATTTTTTCCGCTAACACATTTTCCTGCTTTTGCTATTCGTTCATTTTTCGCAATGATTACTTATATTGAATGAAATATATCAACTCATAGACACGTTTTTACGCGGATCGTACAACTAATTATACTCGTATTTTTTGTTTTGTTTTTTGTTTTATCGAATTGTTTGGGTTGAAATGTTTTAAAGGAAAGGTACTTTGCTAGCGAGATATTAAAAGATAGATAGATAGATAGATAGATAGATAGATAGATAGAATAAAGTGAAACAAAGAAATAGATAGATAGATAGATAGATAGATAGATAGGAACAAAGTGAAATAGATAGATAGATAGATAGATAGATAGATAGATAGATAGGAACAAAGTGAAATAGATAGATAGATAGATAGATAGATAGATAGATAGATAGATAGATAGATAGATAGATAGATTCTAATCGAGTAAAATTAAGTATTATTAAAATACTTGGAAAATTTTAATGATATTCGCAATATTTCTTTCTTTCAGCGCATTTGTCAAGTGTAAGTTCGAACTATGCAAAATTAAAAATGATTTGTTTTTACGCATCCAAACAAACCGTTGCATCTCCATTGTCACTATTAAAGAAACCATGGCCAATGATGGTGAGTAGACAGATTATAATTTCTACAATATAAGTTTCTACAATCTCTGATAATCAGCATTTTTACTAACGCGCCTTCGGCAAAAACGAACCCTACCCCGGATGCAAAAAGGGCTTTTAAATTTTCATTTATAATTTCTTTGGTAAAGAGAGCTTGAAGAATAATCTGCTTTAGGTGCTTGGGAATGACAGAAGATGACGTGGGATAAATAAAGAAGAAGAGTGTGGGGGGGGGGGGGAGAAGAAAAAAAAGAAGTAGAAGTAGAGGAAGAATATTTTGAAAGAAGGATAAAGAAAGAAGAGGAAGAAGAAGAATGAAGAAGAAAGGAGAAAAAGCATCATGAAGAGGAAGAAGAAGAAGAAAATTTAGAAGAAAGCTAAAAAATAAGAGGATAAAGAAAGAAGAAAAGGAAGAAGATGAAGAGGAAACGAGGAAGAGATAAAGAAAGAAGAGAAAGAAAATTAAGAAGAATAGAGGAACAACAAAGAAGAAGAAGCATAAAGAAGAAAGTATAAAAAGAAGAAGAAGAAGAGGAAAATGAAGAGGAAGAAGAGAAAGAGTAGGAAGAAGTGAAAGAACTAGAAAGAAGAAGATAAGAAAGCAGAAGAAATAAGAGGATAGAAGAAGAAGAAGAAGAAGAAGAAGAAGAAGAAGAAAGATTAAGAAGAAAAAATAAGAAGAAGAAGAGGAAAAAGAAGAAATCAGAAAAAGGAGGAGGAAGAACTGAAAGACGTGGAAACAAGAAGAAAAAAAAAGAAGAGAAAGAAGAAGAAGAATAAATGAAAAAAAAAAAACAAATTGCCACCTAAGGTTCGTGCTCTCAATCTATCCAGTAAAAAAGAGCGTATTCTACCTAAGTTGTCAGAGCAGGGGGCTAAGGGGGGTGATGAAAATGCAAAACCTAGTAAACACTATAAAGAATAGGAAGTTGTGGAGAAAGATGATCACCATGATTCTCCACTCCAGCAATTAACTTTTACACGTCTTCGTTCATTTATGAAATTCAAATATGTATGACTTGTTAAGCGCGTATTTTTGCATTCAAAAACACTGATGAGTTGATTGATTTAACGAGAAAAAGATATTATCTGACTGAATTATATATATATATATATATATATATATATATATATATATATAATACTGTGCAAAAGTATTAGCACAAGAACTATTTAATCTTTTATGAGGCATCAAAATAATGTTTAAAATCACCCCGGTCCTAAAAGTTTTGCACACTACCGGTAGTATGCAAAAGTATAAGGACAGGGGTGAGTTTCCTAAAAAGCTCACTGAAATTCAAATACAGGGTGAAAAGCCAAGTAAATTGCTAATAAATATTGATTATTTAAAACTATCTATAAAAGAAAGGTATTAAAAAGAAGTTATATTTAATTTTTCCTATTTACTATGAAACAAGTTATCATGAAAATACTCTATTGAACATCTATGGGATATTTTGGATAAAAATATTTATAAATCTAATGTTACTTCGCAAGACACTTTGGGAACAAATACAAGCTGCTTGGCAGGATATACCATTAGATACATTGAAGAAGCTTTTGATGTCAATGCCTGACACAATGAAGGCTGTGATCAAAGCAAAAGGTTATTATACCAAATATTAAATTTATTTTATAACAAGTATTTTTCTTTTTCAAGCATTTATTGAGTAAAACAAATAAAATTACATTAATTAAATTGTTTATTTTCTGTCAATATGCCTCATAAAAGATTCAATAGTTCTTGTCCTAATATGTTTTGCACAGTACCGTATATATATATATATATATATTATGGACTCTCCCGTCGATTTCGAAGTATGAGTGTCTGACTCAGACTGCCACACAAAGAATTATTTAAAGTGGTGAAGGCTTTTGTAGCACCGTTCACACATTTTGGAACTGCTGATAACAAAAAATCGGTGCAGACGTTCGCCACAGATCGCAGGAACCGCAGACCTCAGTTATTTAACCCATAACTGGAGGGAAGGGACTGATTAATAACTTTAAAATCCAGTATTTCTTTTCTTTCTACGTGAGTATGTGGAACTAAAATCGGAATATATCAGTAAACAATTTCAGTGCCCTGGTTGATTTTACATTTTTAACTTACAACTTTTTAGTAGTTTTTCCTATACATATTAAGACAGTATACGTAGATTATCATTATTCTTTATATATATATATATATATATATATATATATATATATATATATATACACCCAGAGATGAAAAAATAAATAAACATTCAGGTAAATTTATGTCTGTTTGCGCCCATATTCAATATTGACTTTGTCGTCTTTTCGTGAATAACGGATAAAAAAAAAAAATTGAAGTGCAGATGTCAAGTAACCACCAAAGAGTTCATGAAGGATGGACTTTAAACCACTTATCTTTCAATAACTTTGATAGACATTGTTTTATCTTACAAGGAGGAGAATTGTTTGAAATGATTCGTGTTGTTAGTTGATTTGTCCTGTAGACAGTTCGGTTTTTGTGTCTGTGTAAATGAACATTGTTTTGATAGCCTTCTTTCATAGTGTATCTTGTGAATATGTTTTGATTTTTGATAGATAGATAGATAGATAGATAGATAGATAGATAGATAGATAGATAGATAGATAGATAGATAATGAACAGACTTTAGATAGATAGATAGATAGATAGATAGATAGATAGATAGATAGATAGATAGATAGATAATGAACAGACTGAGATAGATAGATAGATAGATAGATAGATAGATAGATAGATAGATAGATATGAACAGACTGAGATAGATAGATAGATAGATAGATAGATAGATAGATAGATAGATAGATAATGAACAGACTGAGATAGATAGATAGATAGATAGATAGATAGATAGATAGATAGATAGATAGATAATGAACAGACTGAGATGAGATAGATAGATAGATAGATAGATAGATAGATAGATAGATAGATAGATAGATAGATAGTGTGCAGGGGGCTACATAAGAGAGTTAAAGTTTTAGGCAGGAGGAGAGTGAAGAGAAAGACAAACCAACTACAGGGGGTGAAAGAGAAAGGGCAAGAGAAGGATATGAACACAGGAGTGAAGACAGTTACGAAGGTAGGGAGAAAGGAAAAGAACAAGATACACGGTGTGATGTAGAAAGAGTGAAGAGAAAGAAGAACCAACTACAGGGGGTGAAAGAGAAAGGGCAAGAGAAGGATATGAACACAGGAGTGAAGACAGTTACGAAGGTAGAGAGAAAGGAAAAGAACAAAATACACGGAGTGATGTAGAAAGAGTGAAGAGAAAGACAAACCAACTACAGGGGGTGAAAGAGAAAGGGCAAGAGAAGGATATGAACACAGGAGTGAAGACAGTTACGAAGGTAGGGAGAAAGGAAAAGAACAAGATACACGGGGTGATGTAGAAAGAGTGAAGAGAAAGACGAACCAGCTACAGGGGATGAAAGAGAAAGGGCAAGAGAAGGATATGAACACAGGAGTGAAGACAGTTACGAAGGTAGAGAGAAAGGAAAAGAACAAAATACACGGAGTGATGTAGAAAGGACTCGAATCAAGTGGTTAAGAGATGGGAATCGACATTGTATTTAATTTCCTGGAGGTTGTAGCCGTCAGAAAAGCAAGTACATGGAAGCGAGTTCCACAGGCGGTAAGTACGAGAAAAGAACCTTCTGGAGTAGAATTGTCGCCTGCATTTGTTTGATTTAACTGTAAAAGGGTGGGACAAATCACTAATTACCGTTTTTCAGTTAGGACTGAAATCAGTTTATTTCTTGAAACGGCGAATAAGCGTTTCATCTCTGCTTAAATTCAGAGCAGTACAAAGATCTAGATTTAAAATACAAATGCTGAACACTCACTCATTAATTTTGTTACAAATAAACGAATTTTCTCGAATTTACAAAACCTCGCTTAGCACACACCCAAAAGCGAATTCAAAACAAAATTAGTGAAATTTGACAACTTCATGTGAAATGTTTTTCGGCCAATAGAAAACTTGGAAACATCTAAAAACAATATTCAAATAATCTTCAATTATCAGAAACAAATTGGTTTACGGACCCTTTTCGCGAACCGACGCGAAGTTTATTCGTCGTCCAATTTTAAGGCCAGAATCACACCCGGGAATGAATTCCCAAATGATCTTTTCGAACCTCACAAACGAAATAAAAGACGGAACATACTCGACTGTAGCCAGAGAGAAAATGGCGAGCTTAATTAACACGTACCCTTGACAAACGTCAAGCGATCGTTATTATTATCTCTATTTTTCTCCCTCACCTTCGTTCTCACGGTTCACCCGTCTACATTTTCTTATACTTGATAACCGAATGGAAGCCTTTAAGACTTCAAATACATTCCTACCCAAAGACAACGCTCATACATACATACGCACATACGTTCCTGGCTACGTACACATGAACTCATTCTTGAAAGGACTGCCACGAATATTCTTTTAATCATATCACCCCGAGCAAGTCGGTAACGCTACTGATGTGCAGGGGGCTACGTAAGAGTGAAAAGATTGGAAAATAGAAAACCGGAAACCACATCATAAACAAGGAAACAAGGGATGAGCCTCTACACCTGTTCAATAGATGTGGGTGGAGTGAACCGGGCGATAGTTTAGTCTATCTACTCCAATTGAAAAAAGAAAAAGAAAAGTGTGAAAAGATTTGACAAAAGAAAGCCGGAAACTACATCCTAAACAGGAAACAAGGGATGAGCCTCTGCACCTGTTCAATAGACGTGGGTGGAGTGTCAAATCGGGCGATAGTTTAGTCTATCTACTCCAATTGAAAAAAAGAAAAAGAAAAGGGTGAAAAGATTGGACAAAAGAAAGCCGGAAACTACATCCTAAACAAGGAAACAAGGGATGAGCCTCACACCTGTTCAATAGACGTGGGTGGAGTGTCAAATCGGGCGATAGTTTAGTCTATCTACTCCAAATGAAAAAAAGAAAAAAAGAAAAGAATGAAAAGATTGGAAAAGAGAAAGCCGGAAACCACATCCTAAACAGAGAACAAGAGATGAGCCTCTACACCTGTTCAATAGACGTGGGAGGAGTGTGAACCTGGCGATTAAATTTTTAATCTATCTAACTATCAATGCCGAATGAAACTAATCTGTTTAACACACATACATTTCACTATAGCGGATAACTCACTATAATACTAACTTTTTTTAACAAGCCAAATACCGTGAAACATGAGTAACCAATAAAAATAAAACAACAAAAATAAAAATGAAAATATTAACATCTCTTTTTTTTTTTCGTTCATACATTATTTTGCATTTCACCCGAAGCAAGGCAGAACCACCACTAGTAAGCATCGGTTTAAAATGAAAAAAAAAAAAAATGGGGTTGAAGAAAGGATAAAATATGAACGGATTTTTTTTTGTTTTTGTTTTTTTTTTTTTAATCATATCGCCCCAAGCAAGGCGGTAATGCCACTGAAGCGCAGGGGGCTACGTAAGAATTGAGGATGAGGAAGAGGAAAAAAAAAATGAAAGAAAAGAGTGAAAAGATTGGAAAAGAAAAAGCCGGAAACCACATAACATAGAAATTGACATTGCATTTGAATTTTTGGAGATTGAGCTATCAGTAAAAGCAAGCCAACGCAAGGAAATCCCACTGTTGGGAGGTGCGAGAAAAGTAACTATTCAAGTAGATGTGTGGTTTTTACATTTAACTATTTCAACGGTAAATGTGTGGAATCATGATGCCAATCAAGTAGAATATTTAAATTCACCTGGTCAGCACACCAGGGGGAAAATCTCGTCAGAGCAGTTGCCATGGAAATATTTGTAGAAAAGACAGAGGGAAGTCACGTAAATTTGGCGATAAAGTGACTAAAGTGGAAATGCCATGTCAGGACCGATTATATTGCAGATTCTACTTTGGATTTTGTCGAGAACCTCAAGATGAACATCAGGAGCACTCGACCAGATATGGAAACAATATTCAATAAATGGACGAATGGTAAATTTATAAAAGTGTAAAATGAATTTTGACGAGAAAAACTTTCTGGCCTACACTTATCGAGAAAAGATTAAATAGTTGCGTTATCAGCATAGATGCCAAATCAGAAGTAGATTCCATCAGGAGAGTCGTTAATAAACATCTAAACTTATTTATAAATGGAACTTTGTGTGTGTGTGTGTGTGTGTATGTGTGTGTGTCTGTGTGTGTGTGTGTCCGTTACCTATAGACTCCGAAACGGCTGAACCGATTTTCTTGAAAATTTACACAGTTGTAGTATAAGCGTCTGCGAGTGTTCTTAGCTAGGTTTTGTGTCGAGGTACCCCCGATAAATATCAAAATCGATAATCGAAAATCGATAATCGAAAAAATCGTGTTATAGAAGTAGTGGTCCGATTTTAAAGGTAAAGAAACGAGCAACGCGGGGGCTATACTGCTAGTTAAAAATAAAGTAGGACAAACTATAGCGCCCTGGAGAACAATCGAATTATTGGAAAAAGATCTAGAAGAGTGGCCGTACAGGATAACTTTCGTTTCACTATTTGGTAATAAAGATTAGACCGAGGATAAAGCTCTGGGTGACACTTGCATTAATAGAAGAGGATCTAGAAGGATGGCCGTTATGGATAACTTTCCTTTCACGATTCGGTAAAAAAAGATTAGATCGAGGATAGAGCTCTGGGGGACACTTGCATTAGTGGAAAAGGATCTAGAGGAGCGGCCGTTCAGGATAACTTTCATTTCGCGATTTGGTAAGGAAGACTGGATCAAGAATAGAGCCTTAGGAAACCCTGGATCAGTTCATAAATTTGTCCAGAGTCACTGTAACGTTTTAACTACTGAAGAAGACCTTGCATGCCAAAACCCGTCGAAGATTTGGAGATGTCTGAAGCAATAGCTCGAAATTCATTATTCTTATTTTCAGCTTGATAGACTTCTCGCAATTATCGTCAATAGATCAACAGTTTTTCTTTTTTGTTTTTGTTTTTTTTTTAATCATTTCCCACCAAGCAAAGCGTTAACGCCACTGATGTGAAGCGTTGATGTATTAGGCAGGAGGAGAGTGAAGTCAAAGAAGAACCAGCTGCAAGGTTTGAAAGAGAAAGGACTAGTGAAGGAGTGAAGACAGTTACGAAGGTAGAGAGAAAGGAAAAGAACAAGATACACGGTGTGATGTAGAAAGAGTGAAGAGAAAGACGAACCAGCTACAGTGGGTGAAAGAGAAAGGGCAAGAGAAGGATATGAACACAGGAGTGAAGACAGTTACGAAGGTAGAGAGAAAGGAAAAGAACAAGATACACGGGTGATGTAGAAAGAGTGAAGAGAAAGACGAACCAGCTACAGTGGGTGAAAGAGAAAGGGCAAGAGAAGGATATGAACACAGGAGTGAAGACAGTTACGAAGGTAGAGAGAAAGGAAAAGAACAAGATACACGGTGTGATGTAGAAAGAGTGAAGAGAAAGACAAACCAACTACAGGAGGTGAAAGAGAAAGGGCAAGAGAAGGATGTGAACACAGGAGTGAAGACAGTTACGAAGGTAGGGAGAAAGGAAAAGAACAAGATACACGGTGTGATGTAGAAAGAGTGAAGAGAAAGACGAACCAGCTACAGTGGGTGAAAGAGAAAGGGCAAGAGAAGGATATGAACACAGGAGTGAAGACAGTTACGAAGGTAGAGAGAAAGGAAAAGAACAAGATACACGGTGTGATGTAGAAAGAGTGAAGAGAAAGACGAACCAACTACAGGGGGTGAAAGAGAAAGGGCAAGAGAAGGATGTGAACACAGGAGTGAAGACAGTTACGAAGGTAGGGAGAAAGGAAAAGAACAAGATACACGGTGTGATGTAGAAAGAGTGAAGAGAAAGACGAACCAGCTACAGTGGGTGAAAGAGAAAGGGCAAGAGAAGGATATGAACACAGGAGTGAAGACAGTTACGAAGGTAGAGAGAAAGGAAAAGAACAAGATACACGGATTGATGTAGAATGAACTGGAGTCAAGTGGATAATAGATGGGAATTGATATTGCTTTTAAATTCCTGGAGGTTATAGCCATCAGTAAAGCGAGGATATGGAAGGGAGTTTCACAGGATGGAAGTGCGAGAAAAGAACCTACTGGAGTAGAATTGTCGCTTGCATTTGATTTATCTAACGGTAAAAAGGTGAGACGTTGTTGCCAGTCTGGTTGTTCGAGTAAATTCTTGTGGAGGTGGCACCAGTGACCTAAGTTCGTCGGAGCAGAAGCCATGAAAATATTTGTAGAAGAGACAGAGGGAAGCCACATGCCGACGATGAGAAAGTAGCTGGAGTTGACCTAGAGAAACGGAAACCATATTTCTTGTCTGTAATGAGGCCCTCCAGGGGTTAAAATTAAGAAGCCATATTTTGCCCCATTTAAAAACAGTCACCATTTTGGCTAATCAGACTTACTATCGAAAACGAATTAAATAGTTGTGTCATCAGCGTAGATATCAAGTCAAGAGCTTATTGCATCGTGTAGATAGTTAATGAAAATGAAAATAATGTCTCTCCCTACCAGCGCTTTCACGTTTACTCACAAATTTAGTAACTGCTATACACCAACCTCTGGCTATAACAAGGGAAAAATCAACGTGCTTAATTTTATAATTACTTTACAAAAATTATATAAATTTGACAATATTAGGTTGTCCCAAAAGTTCGTAAACACTTGCGAAATGAGTCTATCTGGTCCAGCACAATCGAGACAAGCGGTGGGTTTAGAAAGGGGAAGAGACACCGTCGGTTCCAAAACAAGATCGATTCGGCAAGAAATTCATGTTGTGCGCTTGGTGGAACTTTGAAGGAATCGTACATTTTGAGTTGGTTTCGAAGGGTCGTATCATCAGTGCCGAGGTTTACTGTTAGCAACTTGAGCGGGTCTACGAAAAGTTGAAGCAAAAAGTACCCGGCTCTGATCAACCGAAAGCGCGCTTTGATGCAGCAGGACAATGCCAAGCCACACACCGCCAGGAAGACCAAAGACAAGTTTGAAGAGCTGGACGGCGTTGAGGTTCTGCCACATCCAACCTACAGTCCTGATTGTGCTCCATCAGATTACGGCCTTTTCCGCTCAATGCAACACTTTCTGAAGGGCCGCCGATTCTATTCGTTTGATGAAGTCGAGCAATCGTGTCAAGAATTCTTTGATTCGAAGCCGGCTGAATGGTACTTTGACCAGATCTGAAAGCTTGCTTATCGATGTCAGAAAGTCTTGGAAAATGATGGTCTTTATTTTGAGCAATAATTTTTGTTGTTTTTGCGAGTAAAATTTAAATTTTTTGCAAGTGTTTTCTGGTAACCTTAGATTCAGTCAGTTAGTTAAGTGCCATACGTGATACACGCTTGGGCGATCATGTCTCTTTAGAGACATGACTGACTGGGCAGAAGATTATCCCGCAGTAGGTTGCCATTGCTTTCTGCGGTAGACTGGTTGCGACCAAGGCTATAGAACACAGTCTGTCCTGCTATTTAACCCATAACTGGAAGGAAGAGATAGGATTAATAATACCTTTCCCAAGGGTATTTGCGCGTAAGTGAATACAATGGATTCAACTGGAATTCGAACTCGGCTCCCCGGTTTCTCGTTCCGAGCCGATATCCACTGAAACACAATGCACATCCAACCTTAGATTACTTGATTATCAAAATTTCAATTTTTTTATAGTGTTTACGAACTTTTGGGACAATTTAATTTTTTTTTTTTTTTTTTTTAATCATCTCACCCCAAGCAAGGCACTCCACTGCCACTATTGCGCATGGGGCTACATAGGGGAAGGTAAAGAGAAGGAGTGGATAGACATAGGGAATGTCAGGAGAAAGGTGATAGACGAGTAAGGATAGCGAGGATGAGTGTCGGGCAGATGGGAAGAGTGTTTGATAGAATGGGAGCAGGTTAGTGTGTTAGGAGGTGTCTATTGACCTTACATTTAAACTCCTGGAGATTGTAGCCGTCGGGGAAGCAATCGTTTGGAAGAGAATTTCACAGTCGGGAAGTGCGAGGAAAGAAACTGTTGGAGTAGAAGTTACAGCTGCATTTTATCGATTTCACTGTAAAAGGGTGGGATCTAGTTGCTAATCTAGTATCTCGTGCAAATTCGTATTTAGGGGGCACCAGTGATCTAAGTTCATCGGAGCAGAAGCCGTGAAAGTATTTATAGAAGAGACACAGCGAAGCCACGTCTCGCCGGTGGGAGAGAGACTGCAGGCGGTCTGCCAAGTCGGTATCTATCACATTACAAACCCTCCTCTGAACCTTATCGAGAAGCCCGAGGAGAACAGCAGGGGCACCCGACCAGATATGGCAGCAGTATTCAATGCACGGGCGGATGGTAGATTTGTAAATGTGCAGGATAGATTTAGACGGAAAAAACTTCCGGGCCCTACACAGAGAACCGACTTTCATAGCAGCGGATTTAGCAATGGATTCGATATAGTCATTCCATTTGAGGTCCGCTGAAAGTGTGAGACCAAGGAGGCGTAGTGTTTTACTCTCTGGGAGGCAAGCCTGGTCCATGCTAATGGGAGGTAGGTGAGATTGTCGATGATGGTTAATTGACAGTAGCTTCGTTTTAGAAGCATTAAAATTTACTAGCCATTTCTTACCCCAGTCCAATATGGATTGGAGGTCTTTTTCAATCTCGGCTGCAAGTTTAGCTTTGACGCCTACACCAGATTTTTGTTGGAGGCGAGAGTAATCTGTGGTGTCATCGGCGTACAAACCTATTTGGGTTCTTATGGAATCAGGGAGATCATTAATATATATCAGGAAGAGTGTAAGACCTAAGATGGAGCCTTGGGGGACACCTGCGTTTGTATAGTAGTTCTGAGAGGCATGTCCGTTTAATACCACTTTCATTGTGCGGTTAGAGAGGAATGACTGGATTAGTTCAAACAAATGTCCAGTTATACCATAGCTCCGCAGTTTACATAGAAGGCCAGCATGCCAAACTCTGTCGAACGCCTTAGATATATCCAATGCAACGGTTCGAGCTTCGCCATTCCTGTCGAGTGCCTGGTATATGTACTCGGTGATGGTCGTTAGCATATCAGCAGTAGACCTGGTGAAGCGGAAACCATATTGCTTGTCCGAATATATATATTAATATTTTTTTTATTGTATGTTGCTGCTGATAGCAACGTCATTGCTATCAAAAATACTAATTTAAATTCGCAATAAATTATTATTACTCAGCTCACCTTGAATTCATAACTTTTCTTATGATTTATATGCAAATCAAGAGGTGTTCAGAAACACTATATGGCGTTATAAGTCTGACAAGGAAAATTAAAGGTTTGAATTCCAGTCGGATTCTTATATATGCACTTTACGTTTAAAAGCTTAAATGCAATGTCAATCGCTTTCTAGTATCCCTCTGATTACGCTTTTCTCTATTAGCTCACCATAATTGTTTCATTCTTCCACAGCCTGTAACCCATTGTAGCTTAGTGGCTTTACTACCTTGGATTGAGTAATCGGATAACCGAGTTTGAATTCCAGTCGCATTCATTTATATTCACTTTACGTGCTAACACCCTTGGTAGAATTATGAATCCATCTCTTCTTTTTCAAGCTATGGATAAATGACAGGTCAGACTGGGTTCTATAGCTTTGGATAGAAACCGGTATAGGAGAAAGAAAACTCTGAATTCAAACCAGCGTGGAGAGGAAATGGGCTCCGTCAGGCTATTGGGCTTAAAGAAACACCACTGCAATACATGTAATGCCCTTACGTCTCTAATGTGTCACGGGATATCAAGATCTGGATGGGGTGGAATCGATGGAAGCTGCTATATCTAAACTTATTTATAAATGGAAGTTTGTCTGTGTGTGTGTGTATGAGTGTGTGTGTGTGTGTGTGTGTCCGTTACTTATAGACTCCGAAACGGCTGAACCGATTTTCTTGAAAATTTACACAGTTGTAGTATAAGCGTCTGCGAGTGTTCTTAGCTAGGTTTTGTGTCGAGGTACTCCCGATAAATATCGAAAATCAATAACCGAAAAAATCGGGTTATAGAAGAAGTCGGCCAATTTTAATCAAATTTGATACAGTCAGAGAGTTAAGTGCCATTCGTGATACACGAACTCGTGATAATAAAACGCGAACAGTTTACCATTTCTTGCCACAATTATGCTTAACCTAGCAGTGTCATTTCTAAATAACTTTTTTCTTTTTTTTTATAATCATATCGCCCAAAACAAGGCAGTCTACTGACACTGGTGCGCATGGGGTTACATTGGAGGAAAGTTATGAGCAACAGTGACAGGTTATAGCGGGTGTCAAGAAGTGGGTATGAGAAGGATGAGCGATGCCATAAAGTGAGGGATCAGTTTATATACTGATTGTAATGTAGAATTGATCCCCAATTTTATACCCACATTGTAATAGTATAGGAATTTTTTTTATAATCATATCGCCTAAAGCAAAGCAGTCTACTGCCACTGGTGCGCAGGGAGGTACATAGGAGGAAAGTTTTGAGGTGTCAGGAAGTGGGTAAGAAAAGAATGCGAATACTGATGAGAGTGGAGTGGACAGAGAAAAAGCATGCGAGACAGAATAAAACAAGAAAGAAAGACGGAAAGATATATATAAGGCAAGATGTCTCTCTCTCTCTCTCTCTCTCTCTCTCTCTCTCTCTCGTTCTGTCTGTCTGTGTGTGTGTTTGTGTGTGTGTGTCTGTCTGTCCTTTATAGAAATCCACAATTTTATCCGATTTTTACCAAACCTCACACAAATATTATGTAGGCTTCCGGTCAGGTCATAGGCTACTTATTTCTTCCAACTTTTCCACCCCATATATATTTCATCCCATCTCCATCCCCCTATCAAGAATACTCTGAATTATACCCAACCTGGAAAGGGTCGAGCTCCGTCAGGTTGTTGGACCCAAAGAAACACCACTTCTTACTGTGGCTGCAATCCATGTGATTCCCTGATTATTTTAATGAGCAACAGGACATCAAGAACTGAATGGGGTGGAATCGGTGGAAACTGAGATATGATAATAAAAGGCAAATATTTCATCATTAAATTTCTTGCCGCAATTCTGCTCAAACCTTCCAGGGTGACAGCATGAGCAAATATTTAAAAACGGATACGGGGGGATAGAAGGAGTTAAAAACTACTTACAAATTTAAACCGGCCTCTGTCTTTCATCAGCATGGCTGATACGGACCACCAAAAAGGCACTATGGATAACTAGCAGAACAGACTGGGTTCTATAGCCTTGGATAGAAACCGGTATAGGAGAAAGAAAACTCTGAATTCAAATCAGCGTGGAGAGGAATAGGCTCCGTCAGGCTGTTGGACTTAAAGAGACACCACTTCTTCCTGCGACTGCAATACATATAATGCTCTTACGTCTCTCTCTCTCTCTCTCTCTCTCTCTCTATATATATATATATATATATATATATATATATAGTACTGTGCAAATGTATTAGGACAAGAACTGTTTTATCTTTTATGAGGCATATTGACAGTAAATAAACAATTTAATTAAAGCAATTTTATTTGATATACTCAACAAATGCTTTAACAAGAACAAATACTTGTTACAAAATAAATTTAATATTTAGTATAATAGCCTTTTGCTTTGATCACAGCCTTCATTCTGTCAGGGCTTGATATCACAAGCTTCTTCAGTGTAATTAATGGTATCTCCTGCCAAGCAGCTTGTATTTGTTCCCAAAGTGTGTCTTGCGTAGTAACATTAGATTTATCAATATTTTTATCAAAAATATCCCACAGATGTTTAAGAGAGTCGTTTCAACTTTATTAGAAAATAGGAAAAATTAAATATAACTTCTTTTTAATACATTTCTTTTATAGCTAGTTTTAAATAAAGAATATTTATTTGCAATTTACTTGGCTTTTAACCCTGTATTTGAATTTTAGTGAGCTTTTTAGGAAAATCTCCCCTGTCCTAATACTTTTGCACACTACCGGTGTGCAAAAGTGTTAGGACAGGGGTGATTTTAAACTTTATTTTGATGCCTCATAAAAGATAAAATATTCCTTGTGCTAATACTTTTTCACAGTACTACACACACACACACACACACACACACACACACACACACACATATATATAAGAAATATTGCTTAATTGTACTCTTAGAACCAACTTAATAAAAAATTATCCAAATGTTGGAGAATTTTTGTCTTTATTTTCACCTGAAATTAAAGTCAAAATACGATGTTTACAACGGCTCATGATTAGACATAATATACATTCATTGTCTCTTATATTTAACAGTATATGTTTAAGAAAGTATCTGCTGCCTCGATACACAATATATATATATATATATATATATATATATATATATATATATTTTATTAGATTACTTAATCCAAACGGGAAAGTAGTAAGGTAAATCCCAAAAACCTGATCCTAATTAATATTAAATTTTAATATTAAAAAAATGATATAGGAGAAGAGCTCAATGTAATTAAAATTACAGAGCTAATATGAAATAAAATAAAATAAAATGAATTTTCAACATTCGTTTTCAATGTTGAAAATTTATTTTATTGTATATATATATATATATGTGTGTGTGTGTGTGTGTGTGTGTGTGTGTGTGTGTGTCTAATTAAATGCTGACTAAGAGATTTTGGTTAAGAATAAAACATTTTGGTCAGCATTCACTTATGTTTATTTACTCAACTGTTAATTGAATTTCGGTGCATGTGTTTTTAAGTCAGTTGAAAAAATATAACAGAAAAGCCTTAATAATCTCAAAGGTGGGCCTATTTATGTAAGGGTCTATTTATTCTTTATATTTGAACGACACATGCAAAAACTATTTTCTGTGTATGAACAGAAGCACATCAAAAGAACATATCTGGGACATCATGACACATAAACATTGTGATTGTCACATCTTTTTCAGCAGATATCAAATGAGAGCAGCCTGCGCCTCCTTTCCATCACTTGTAATGGTTTGCGTCTCGTTTCTGCATCCATGGCCCATAAAGTGGCTCTTAAAACCAGCTTTCGATTTCAGAGCTACCATGCATATATGACAGACCTAAACTTATTTATAAATGGAACATTGTCTCTGTGTGTGTGTGCGTGTCAGTGTGAGCGTGTGTGTCCGTTACCTATAGACTCCGAAACGGCTGAACCGATTTTCTTGAAAATGTACACACTTGTACTATAAGCGTCTGCGAGTGTTCTTAGCTTGGTTTTGTTTCGAGGTACACCCGATAAATATTGAAAATCGATAATCGAAAAAATCGGGTTATAGAAGGAGTGGTCCGATTTTAATCAAATTTGTTACACTCATAGACAAAAACATAAGAAACGATATTCTGAAGTTTCAATGTTGCAGTTTTTACAATAGT
>JBBBDQ010000619.1:1242500-1310000 GCA_037127315.1 Ascarosepion bandense | reverse complement strand
TAGATAGATAGATAGATAGATAGATAGATAGGAACAGAGTCAGATAGATAGATAGATAGATAGATAGATAGATATGAACAAAGTGAGATAGATAGATAGATAGATAGATAGGAACAGAGTCAGATAGATAGATAGATAGATAGATAGGAACAGAGTCAGATAGATAGATAGATAGATAGATAGATAGATAGATAGATAGATAGATATGAACAAAGTGAGATAGATAGATAGATAGATAGATCGATAGATAGATAGGAACAGAGTCAGATAGATAGATAGATAGATAGATAGATAGATAGATAGATAGATAGATAGATAGGAACAGAGTCAGATAGATAGATAGATAGATAGATAGATAGGAACAGAATCAGATAGATAGATAGATAGATAGATAGATAGATAGGAACAGAGTCAGATAGATAGATAGATAGATAGATAGATAGATAGATAGATAGATAGATAGATAGATAGATAGGAACAGAGTCAGTATAGATAGATAGATAGATAGATAGATAGATAGATAGATAGATAGATAGGAACAGAGTCAGATAGATAGATAGATAGATAGATAGATAGATAGATAGATAGATAGGAACAGAGTCAGATAGATAGATAGATAGATAGATAGATAGATAGATAGATATGAACAGACTGAGATAGATAGATGAAAGTTCCACTGAATGATCTTAAAAAAGGCGTTAAGTAGAATTGTACTGATAATTATCAGAAAGAATTTGTGAAAATAAACAAATTAAAAAAATACGAATGTCCGATTTATTATTAGCGTAGTATGATCCGAAAGAAAGAATCATATTGGCTTCAGTTACTCATGATTATGGATTAGGAGCGGAGAATTTTGGTAAAGATGATGGCGGTAATCTGAAAGCAGTCACACATACTTGCGTTCACTACTACTTGTAGAAAAATAAACTAAAGCTAGATAGAAAAAGAGGCGTTAGCCATTATATTTGCAGGGAAAGATGTTCACAAATTTAAACGCCAACAAGTTTTTCAGTTGCAGAAAAATTACAGACAGCTTTTGCGAATTTAATATTTGAAAATAAATCTAAACTTATTTATAAATGGAACTTTGTCTCTGTGTGTGTATATGTGTGTGTTGTGTGTCTGTGTGTGTGTGTCAGTTTCATATAGACTCCGAAACGGTTGAACCGATTTTCTTGAAAATTTACACAGTTGTACTATAAGCGTCTGCGACTTTTGTTAGCTAAGTCTTGTGCGAAAGTACACCCGATAAATATAAAAAATCGATAATCGAAAAAATCGGGTTATAGAAGGAGTGGTCCGATTTTAATCAAATTTGATACACTCATAGACAAAGACATCAGAAACGATATTCAGATGTTTCAAGGTTGCAGTTCTTACAATAGTACAGAAAATCGATAATATATATATATATATATATATATATATATATATATATATATATATAAGGGAAGATGTTTGTGTGTGTGTCTGTTCATCTGCCTGTATGTATTTTTTTCAGCCATTTTCTTTTAGTTTTTACTTCGGGTTTGGCTCCAAGTAGGTATAATTGTAGTTCTTAGTCTCAGCCATGATACCATTTACCATCAGAGGACTTATTTAGCCTTCAAAATTAAGTTTACGACGAAAAACCTGATTTGATAACGATACCAGGAAATCAAAATTTGACTTACATCCATTTGTCTTTCTTTCAGTCCAAAGGTTTCGCTTTAACTGGAAACAACTATTGCTTTTTAGTCTTTCGTGCCAAAGTCCAAAGTGTCTGAGCTCCAGAACCATAGATTAGTTTTAAAGCTTTCATTACACACGAGCAAAGCCGGGCTATACTGCTAGTACACACACATATATATATATATATATATATATATATATATATATATATATACGCTTAGAGAAAATAGATTACAACGGGGCATCAACCGACAAAAACTTTTGTAAAATGTTTTCGTTTGAACATATTAATAACCCGACCTATTATCTAATGTTAAACTGAACGATTTGTGTTTTTTTCAAGAAAGCTTTGATAAAAGTAAAACATGGACAAGTAGATGAAGACGGACTACATGAAGCCCATCAAGTATGTTTCTCCTGTCTCTCTTTCCTTCTATCCGCCTTGTGTGTATCACATTCTCGAGGCCCTTCTTCCTCATGAAGTATCTCAGAAATTTTATGTGTCTCTTCCTGATATTAAGTATAAGTTTTCGTAGGAGAGTTTTGTAATTTGCATGAAGCATTGTGTATATTAGGTGTATGGGTAGGTTTTGGGTAGGTTTTGAAGGCTATCACAATGCGTTTAGTAAAATAAAGAAAGGTAAAGAAGATGTTGGCTATTACCTATTTATTATTTATTAATATTTCGAGATCAAAATCCCATCTTCAAAATGGTAGGAGAGTTTGATTTCACGTTCGATTGTGGTCAGTGCCTTTCATTGAAAGGTCATCGAATGGTGTCTTTCATCGAATAAGTTTCCTTTTTATTTCCATTCTCTCTAAAACCTTGTCGTTGCTCTCATATTCTGTCCATAGTATCCTCAGCATCCTTCTGTAGAGATTGCTCAACATTTGCTGCTATATGAAAGAAAGACAATTGTAATATTATTATTGTAATCTAGCACTTTTTCTTTGTTCCTGATAAAATTTTTCTGTCTCTCAATTATGGCCCTCCACGTCTCCCTATACCTGGTGGCTCTCGCTTTCTCCTGTTACACCACCCAAATCCCGCTCTGCCATCCACTAGCTGAAGCCCATAAATCTAGAATATAAATGTACAGAAACTAGCATGGCCACAAAATGAGGGATCGGTTTATGTATTGATTATAATATAGTGATGATCCCCCATTTTATATCCACGTTATAATTTCTTATAAACAGTTGGCATATATATTTTTCTTCTATATATTTTTCTTCTTTCAGGACGTAGGCGGTCATGGCCCTCCACGTCTTCTTATCCCTGGCGGCTCTTAGCACGCTTTCTCCTGTTACCCCACCCAAACCCAGCTCTGCCATCCACTAACTCAAGCCTATAAATCTAGAATATAAATGTATAGAAACTAGCATGGCCACAAAATGAGGGATCAGTTGACATATTGATTATAATTTAGAATTGATCCCCCATTTTATATCCCCATTATAATTTCTTAAAAACAGTAAGCATATATATATTCTTCTTCTATGTGCCATGTTCTTTCAGGACGTACGCGGTCATGGCCCTCCACGTCTTCTTATCCCTGGTGGCTCTTAGCTCGCCTTCTCCTGTTACCCCACCGAAACCCAGTTCTGCCATCCACTAACTCAAGCCTATAAATCTAGAATATAAATGTATAGAAACTGGCGTGGCCACAAACTGAGGGATCAGTTGACATATTGATTATAATTTAGAATTGATCCCCCATTTTATATCCCCCATTATAATTTCTTATAAACAGTAGGCATATATATTCTTCTTCTATGTGCCATGTTCTTTCAGGACGTAGGCGGTCATGGCCCTCCACGTCCTCTTATCCCTGGTGGCTCTTAGCTCGCCTTCTCCTGTTACACCACGCAATCCCTGCTCAGGCCCTTC
The DNA here is from genome assembly GCA_037127315.1 of Ascarosepion bandense. Lineage (NCBI taxonomy): Eukaryota > Metazoa > Mollusca > Cephalopoda > Sepiida > Sepiidae > Ascarosepion > Ascarosepion bandense. The sequence continues at coordinate 1,306,435 of JBBBDQ010000619.1, read as the reverse complement.
GAATAAGTTTTCCGCTGCTTTCTCCTGTCTCTTTTTTATGCAACAAAATTTTCCTGCCTCTCAATATTCTACTCAGTCATTGCAATGCATCCTTGGCCATGCCAGTAAGCCTTCGTATCTCAGTGTCGCGATGTCCGTCCTCTGTCAGGACAATTCCCCGCTATTTAAATGTCTGTACCTGGTTGATTTTAGTAACCCCGACCTGTAGTTGACAGTTTGAACTCTTTTTTTTTTTTTCACTGATGACCATGCATTCAGATTTTTTGTAGTTTAGGTTAGGTTTTTTTCCGCTTTATACAGTCACTTTTTGTCGGAGGTTTTGTAGTTTACTTACCGTGTCTGCTATCAGCACTGTATCATCTGCGTATCTTAAATTGTTCAGATTCTTCTTATTATTATTTACCGTGTCCTTTCAGGACGTAAGCGATCATAGCCTTTCACATCTCCTTATCCCTAGTGGCTCTTAGCACGCTTTCTCCTGTTAAACCACCCAAACCCCGTTCCGCCAATCCATGACACCTGATGAGGAAAGAGGGCTCAGAAAATCTGATACTCACAGGATAGATAGAAGGAAAAAAGGACAAGGGGAAACAGTGCGTGACGTATTTGATGGGCTTAAGCAATTGGATGGCAGTGCTTGGTTGAGGAAGAAGTAACAATCCAAAGAATAGATCAAGCCCATATATCTAGAATATAAATGTATAGAAAATGACATGGCCACAAACTGAGGGATCGGTTTATGTATTGTTTATAATATAGAGATTATCCCCCATTTTATATCCACGTTATAATTTCTTATAAACAGTAGGCATATACATTCTTCTTCTATGTGCCTTGTCCTTTCAGGATGTAGGCGATCATGGCTTTCCACGTCTCCCTATCCCTGGTGGCTCTTAGCACGCTTTCTCCTGTTAAACCACCCAAACCCCGTTCCGCCAATCCACTTGCTCAAGCCCATAAATCTAGAATATAAATGCATAGAAACTAGCATGACCACAAAATGAGGGATCAGTTTATATATTGAATATAACATAGGATTGATCCCCCATTTTATATCCACGTTATAATTTCTTATAATTAATACGTTAATTAATATTAATTATAATACGTTATCATTTATTTTTGGTTTGCAACAAAATTTTCCTGTCTCTCAATACTCAGTTATTGTAATGCATCTTTGGCTATGCCAATACGCCTTCGGATCTCAATGTCACACTTTCCGTCATCTTTTAGAACCCTTCCCAGGTATTTAAATAACAAAGAAATACATCATATTGCAATCCAACACTCTTTCCTTTGATTCTAACGAATGTTTTCTGCCTTTTAGAACCCTTCCAATATATTTAAATATGAAAGAAAGACATCATATATCTTCATACATAGGGAGCACCAGTGATCTAAGTTTATTGGAGCAGAAGCCATGAAAGTATTTGTAGAAGAGGCACAGGAAAGCTAAGTGATGCCGGTGAGAAAGCGACTGCAGCCGAGCTGCCAAGTCGGTATCGATACTAATGTCATTTCCTAAGTTTAAGTTATTGTGGCGTACTTTGTGGAATGCCTTTGCGTAGACTCTGAATCACAGGTACACGTTCTTCTGCAATTTCGTTGTCATTTCTGGTAACATTTTGAGCATAAATATCACGTTCCTTGTTTCAGTGTCCTTGACGAAATCACACTGTTCTTATTCTATCTCTAGCCTGAATTTGGATGATACCAAGTCAAAAAATAAAAAATAAAAAAAAAATTAAAAAATAAAAAACAAAGACGGCTAAGAAAAATGACACAAAATTTTTCAAGACTGCCGAAAATGTATTTTTTTTTTTAGAAAGCACAGAAAAGAAATGTGAGTAAGCGTCGCAATAATGTTATGAATCAGAAATATTACATGCATGGTAAAAGGAAAAAATGAGAAAACAAAAGATATTATCATGAGCTAAAGAAAATGGTTACTGAAGAAAAGCTCGAAACAATGTATTAACCTATGAAAGTGCTGTATGTTGAATTCCTTGAACGTATAAATACGATTTAAAAAAAAAAAGCACACGGAAAAAATAGAGATTGAACCTAAACATAAAATATAAACAGTTAATTACGTTGACGAACGCACCCGAAAGAAAAGGAGGTGATCACTAATAAATAAAAACAAAATAAGGTATTTATTAATAAAAGAAATCACCAACGCAGACTGTAGAGTAAATAATACATTGTCAGTGACCAAATGAACTGATCTTAAATAAAGATAGACTTGAAAAAAGAACTGTGTAAATAAAATCAATAGAGTCAATCGTAAGATATTCCTGACTGACGTCACGAGCAAGACTTTGTACTATCGCCACAGAAAGCGAGTTATCATAGATAGATAGATAGATAGATAGATAGATAGATAGATAGATAGGAATACGATACTGAAGGAACGTAGATAGATAGATAGATAGATAGATAGATAGATAGATAGATAGATAGATAGGAAGGAACGTACTAAGATAGATAGATAGATAGATAGATAGATAGATAGATAGATAGATAGGAAGGAAGGAACGTACTGAGATAGATAGATAGATAGATAGATAGATAGGAAGGAACATACTGAGATAGATAGATAGATAGATAGATAGATAGATAGATAGATAGATAGATAGGAAGGAACGTACTGAGATAGATAGATAGATAGATAGATAGATAGATAGATAGATAAAGAACAAACTAAGATAGATAGATAGATAGATAGATAGATAGATAGATAGATAGATAGATAGATAGATAGATAGATATATAGATAGATAGGAAGGAACGTACTGAGATAGATAGATAGATAGATAGATAGATAGATAGATAGATAGATAGATAGATAGGAAGGAACGTACTGAGATAGATAGATAGATAGATAGATAGATAGATAGATAGATAGGAAGGAACGTACTGACATAGATAGATAGATAGATAGATAGATAGATAGATAGATAGATAGATAGATAGATAGATAGGAAGGAACGTACTGAGATAGATAGATAGATAGATAGATAGATAGATAGATAGCAAGGAACGTACTGAGATAGATAGATAGATAGATAGATAGATAGATAGATAGATAGATAGGAAGGAACGTACTGAGATAGATAGATAGATAGATAGATAGATAGATAGATAGATAGGAAGGAACGTACTGCGATAGACAGATAGATAGATAGATAGATAGATAGATAGATAGGAAGGAACGTACTGAGATAGATAGATAGATAGATAGATAGATAGATAGATAGATAGATAGATAGGAAGGAACGTACTGTGATAGATAGATAGATAGTTAGATAGATAGATAGATAGATAGATAGATAGATAGATAGAATAGATAGAGGAACGTACTGAGATAGATAGATAGATAGATAGATAGATAGATAGATAGATAGATAGATAGATAGATAGGAAGGAACGTACTGAGATAGATAGATAGATAGATAGATAGATAGATAGATAGATAGATAGATAGGAAGGAACGTACTGAGATAGATGAGATAGATAGATAGATAGATAGATAGATAGATAGATAGATAGATAGATAGGAAGGAACGTACTGAGATAGATAGATAGATAGATAGATAGATAGATAGGAAGGAACGTACTAGATAGATAGATAGATAGATAGATAGATAGATAGATAGATAGATAGATAGAGTAGGAAGGAAGGAACGTACTGAGATAGATAGATAGATAGATAGATAGATAGATAGGAAGGAACGTACTGAGATAGATAGATAGATAGATAGATAGATAGATAGATAGTTAGATAGATAGATAGATAAAGAACAAACTAAGATAGATAGATAGATAGATAGATAGATAGATAGATAGATAGATAGATAGATAGGAAGGAACGTACTGAGATAGATAGATAGATAGATAGATAGATAGATAGATAGATAGGATAGGAAGGAACGTACTGAGATAGATAGATAGATAGATAGATAGATAGATAGATAGATAGATAGGAAGGAACGTACTGAGATAGATAGATAGATAGATAGATAGGAAGGAACGTACTGAGATAGATAGATAGATAGATAGATAGATAGATAGATAGATAGCAAGGAACGTACTGAGATAGATAGATAGATAGATAGATAGATAGATAGATAGATAGATAGGAGGAACGTACTGAGTATAGATAGATAGATAGATAGATAGATAGATAGATAGATAGATAGATAGATAGGAAGGAACGTACTGCGATAGACAGATAGATAGATAGATAGATAGATAGATAGATATAGATAGATAGATAGATAGATAGATAGGAAGGAACGTACTGAGATAGATAGATAGATAGATAGATAGATAGATAGATAGATAGAAGGATAGGAAGGAACGTACTGTGATAGATAGATAGATAGATAGATAGATAGATAGATAGATAGATAGATAGATTGATAGATAGATAGGAAGGAACGTACTGAGATAGTTATATAGATAGATAGATAGCAAGGAACGTACTGAGATAGATAGATAGATAGATAGATAGATAGACAGATAGATATGAACGTACTTAGATAGATAGATAGATAGATAGATAGATAGATAGATAGATAGATTCATACATACATACATACATACATACATACATACACAGATAACTATGAATAGTCTGAATATATATATATTTTAAATAACTTAAGTCCAAACGGAAAAGTAGGAAGGTAAACCCCAAAAACCTGATCCTAATTAATATTAAAATTTTAAGATTAAAAAATGATACAGGTGGAAAGCTCAATATATATATATATATATATATATATATATAGGGTATCGAGGCAGCAGATAATATTCTAAACATAAAATATAAAGAAAATAAGTTAAATATAACAGAAAATGAATGTCTCTTATGTTTAATCATGAGCCGTATTTGGCTTTAATTTCAGGTGAAAATAAAGACAAAAATTGTCCAACATCTGGATATTTTTTTATGATGGTCTTTATGTTAACGTCCCTGTAACCTCTCTGAAGCTGGCTCATGTGAACCAAAAGCTTAGAACCAGCATATTAAAAATATATATATCCAAATGTTCGACAATTTTTGTCTTTATTTTCAATTGAAATTAAAGCCAAAATACGATGTTTCGAACAGTTCATAATTAAACATAATAGACATTAATTGTCCGTTATATTCAACAATATATATATATATATATATATATATATATATATATATATATATATATCAGCATGGGGTGAAGATATAGAAGAATCCAAAGGAGTATTCTGTACATACAGTGGTAGGATAACTCTCTAAGTGAGCTCTTAATATATATGTATATAAATACATATAGAGCAAATGTAAGAAAAATAAAGTCAGACACGTTATTTCATGGTAAATCGGAAGTGTGGGCCTATTTCAGGTGAACCATCATCAGCTTCCTTCTTCATTTTACAAAGGATTTTACATTCGTGTAAAATCCTTTGTAAAATAAAGGCGGAAGCTGATGATGTTTCGCCTGTGCAATAGGTCTACACTTCCGATTTACCATGAAATAACGTGTCTGCCTTAATATATATATATATATATATATATATATATATATATACGTGTCTGCCTTAATATATATATATATATATATATATATATATATATATATATAAATTAGAGAAAATTTTCAAAATTCAAAGGTGTCGGATGTACATTTCGACATAGGATCTCTAATAGAGAATCTACGTCACGTCTGCGACATTGTTTTTCCAAATGGCGAAGGCCCTGAGTTAGAGTGTGGAGGGGTTTTTGGCTAACAACGATCACAAAGTGGAAAAAGCACAGAGCTGGTAGTCGCGGGGGTTACAGGGTGTTGAAATGGTATATTTAGGAAGGGGAGGAATAGAAATTCATATTTTATAAAGATAGACAACTAAATGAGTTAAATTACTTTTTAAAGTTAAGATTTTGGGCTGTTTGAAGAGGTGTATATTGGCTCTGTATTCTTAATACATTGAGCTCTCTGTCTGCATCACTTTTTAATATTAAAAATCTTTAATATTGATTAGGATTAGGTTCTTGGAATTTATCTTCCTACTCTTCCACTTCGGATTAAAGAAAAAAAAAATATATATATATAACATTTCTTCTATGGTGGTTTTTACCAATTTTATATCTTTCATCCCACGATACTCTTATATACATAAACCAGCCTGTGATCATTGATTTTCTGTATGCCTCGTAGATGTGTTACAAGGTCGTAAATATGGGGAACCAATTTAGGATCTAACTTGCTACTCTGTTGTAATAGGTTCTAGCGAGTCAAGCTTGGTAGTCATTACACGGTTCCTCTGCCTCTGATAAAGAGTCGAAGAGAAGAAGTATAGAGGGTGGGGGTAAATTTGCATATTTTTATGATTATTCCTACACGGAGTTGGGGAATTTTCAAGCCTGTTTGCACTCCGTCATTATCTCTTATCTTTTGTTTAGTGGCTTATGTTTTCAAGGTACCACAAAATCAAGGTACCACAAAATCAAGGTACCACACAATCAAGGTACCACAAAATCCGCAATTTCTCGTCATAATTTAGACATTTTATTTCCAATAGTGCATAAAGGAATTTTAACACCACAACTCATTTCAAAATAGGATGTTTTTTTTAATTTATTTTTCTTTATGTCCCATAGATATCTAGCAAGACTTGTGCTGTTTTTATATTTAATTGGAGTAGATAGACTAAACTATCACTCGGTTCACATTCCACCCACGTCAATTGAACAGGTTTAGTAGATATACATATACATATACTATTTAATTATTAAAAACTGAGTATCTACTCAAATATAGTATTCATTAAAAATTAAAAGTTATGTCTCGACAAATAAACTATAAATATATTGGTTAACTCTATTTTGTAACTTTCCGTAACATTTCGTAAGTTTGTCTTTGTTTGCATTTGTTTAAATTAAGCTAAAACAGCTGAACAGTTACGAGGAATCAGGGATTTATGTATCACTTATTATGCTTCTGCTTTTCTTTATTTAATCATTTCATCCCAGGCAAGGTATTTTACTGCCACTGTTGCGCAGGGGGTTACATAGAGGAAAGTGATGAGAAAGAGGGGTTAGTTATAGGAAATATCAGGAGGAGAGTAATAGACGGATGGGGATACCGAGGATGGAGGTGAAGTAGATGGAGAGCTTAAGAGAATGGATGCAATTTAGTGAGATAAGAGATGTCTATTGACAATACATTTAAATTTCTGGAGATTGTAGCTGTCGGGGAAGCAAGTATACGGAAGGGAACTCCACAGGCGGAAACTTTGAGAAAAAAAAGCTGTTAGAGTAGAAATTGCGGTTACATTTTATTGGTTTCACTGTAAAAGGGTGGGACCTAGTTGCTAGTCTCGTAGCTCATGTAAATTCATGCATAGGGGTCACCAGTGGTCTAAGTTCATTGGCGCAGAAGCCGTGAAATTATTTATAGAAGAGGTCACCTCACGCCGGTGAGAGAGCAACAGCAGCCTAGCTGCCAAGTTGGTATCGATGACATTACAGATTTTCCGTTATATTTTGTCAAGAAACCTTAGGTTCACCCAGAACCAGATATGGCAGCAATATTCAATAGACGGGATGATGGTAGATTTATATATGTGTAGGATGGATTCAGACGGGAAAAACTTTCTGGCCCATCAGAGTGGTCTCTAGGAGTCGCTGGTCCGAACCCTGCTGCAGGATGTATATATTCCTAACAAGATTTCTCGAATATTCAGGAGGATATACATATATATATATATATATTGTTAGATAAAAAAAAAAGAGAATATCTACTCAAATACGTGTATCCATAAAAAATACCTTAAAAACCAAGCATTTTGGCATTAAATATGCCGTTAAAGAAACCTCAAACACAAACTCAATCGTAAATTATATGAGAGAAGAACAACTTTAAATTCCAAACTTAAGGAACTGGTGTTTTAGCGTTGTAGGGCCGTAAGCTGCGTTATTGGGAAAATATCCTTGAGGGAGCTATTTTCGCAAAGCACTCTAACTTCCAATTTTTTTCGCAAAGCACACTAAATTCCAAACTTAAGGAACCGGTGTTTTAACGTTGTAGGGCCGTAAGCTGCGTTATTGCGAAAATGTCCTTGAGGGAGCATTTTTCGCAAAGCACCAGTTCTTGGTAAGAAGCAGTTCGAGTATCTCTTACTATAGCAATACTTTGACAAGATTCATGTGGGGGCAGCTAGCAAAAGGCTTCCACCGAGACAATTTTTTTATTTTATTTCAGAACCTCTTAGCTTTTTGTTTGAATTCATTTCTAATTTCAGCCACTTAAGACAGGACCCGATGTACGCTGTCTTCAGTCAGTCAATTAAATGCCATACGTAATACACGCTTTGGGCGATCATGTCTTGAAAGAGACTTGACTGACTGAGCAGAAGATTATCCCGCAGTAGGTCGCCATTGCATTCTGCAGTATACTGGTTGATGCTATAGAACCCAATCTGTTCCGTTATTTGACCCATAGCTAGAGGGGGAAGACATGTATTATGTTTTTAAGTAGTAATTAGTGGGGGTCAGTTTGTTACTTTATAACAAATGAAAACTCGTCCCCCACTTTATGGCCAGTAAAAGCCGTAATCATGTTTCCAACTATTTTATTCAGTCAGTCAGTTAAGTACCATACGTGAGACACGCTTTGGGCGATCATGTCTCGAAAGAGAATTGACTGACTGGGCAGAAGATTATCCCAGTGTAGGTTGCCATTGCTTTCTGCGGTAGACTGGTTGTCAACATAAAACATATACTCTTCACACGTAAAACATATACTCTTCACACGTAGGGTACGCTTCACATACAGAGTACCACCAAAGGTTTAAGTTGTGATACAAATCGGTCGGAAGAGAAAATAGAATATTCTTGCACTTTATTGAAGAGCAAGAAACATGCATGCGAATTATTAGAAAACTTGTGGGCTGCAGTTCAGCGATCGACTAAAAAGCTCTATGTAATACGAATGATGTAGAGAATGCAAAGAAGATGGCAGCATTCTTCTTCTTCTATGTGCCCTATCCCTTCAGGACGTAGGCAATCATTGTTCTCCACGTCTCTTTATCCCTGGTGGCTCTTAATATGTTTGCTCCTGTTACACCTCGCCACCCCCGTTCCGTGATCTACCTGACCAGGCCCTGCAAATATGTTATCCGCTGCCTTCCTCTGTCTCTTTTTCCTTCCATCTGGCCTGTCAGTATCAGGTTCTCGAAGCCCTCCTTCCTTATTTCATGTCTCAGGAACTTCAGTTGTCTCTTTATGATGCTCAGTATTAATTTCCTTTTTGTTGCCATTCTTTCCAACACCTCATCATTGCTTGCATGCTCAGTCCACGATATCCGCAGCATCCTCCTGTAGAACCACGTTTCCGATGCTTCAAGTTTTGTCCTCATTTTCAATGATATTGTCCAGCATTCACTGCCGTATTGAAGAACTGACATCACATAGCAATCCAGCACTCTTTTCTTTGTTTCTAGTGAAATTTTCCTGAGTGTTAGTACTTTACTCAGATTCTGGAACGCGTCTTTTGCCATGCCAATTCGCCTTCGGATCTCTGTGTCGCACTTTCCATCTCCTGTTAAAACACTTCTTAGGTATTTAAATTTTTGTTCTTGCTTGATTCAGGTATCCCCCACCTGTATTTGGCATTTTGGGTTGCACCTTTTGCTGATGACCATGCATTCAGTTTTCTTAAAGTTTATTTGTAGTCCTTTTTTGTCACTCTCCACCGATACCTTCTGTAGGAGTTTTAACCAACATAAAAAAGAGGACAGACAGCCCAGAACTGCAGGAGATTCTGAAGTCGTTTGAAGGTTGTGGTAGAAGCCAATGGCAAGTTTATTGAAGAAAACTACTCTTTAGCATTGCAAGATATTTTAGGTTAATTTAAGCAAATATATCTCTTACAATGAAAGGTCAGTGTTATTTTCATTTTTGTGTAATTAAAACAACTCATCCATCGCAAACTGTATATCAATTAAAATGAAATGTCAGTGTGATTTTCGTTCTTTTGCCACTTAGACGAAAGTTGTCCATCATTGTATCTTGTATAACTGTTAAAATGAAATGTCAATATTTCCATTTCTCTATATCACTTAAAAGGGGAGCCATTTTGGCGCCATTTCAAAGACAACTCATGCATCGCACATTGAATATCTTTTAAAACGAAAGTCAAGTGTTATTTTCATTTTGGGCTCATTTTAACAACAATTCATCCATCGCACCCTGTATATCTGTAAAAATGAGATGCCAGTGTTATTTTCATTTTGGCCACACTTAGACGACAATTCATCCATCGCACCCTGAATATCTGTTAAAATGAGATGCCAGTGTTATTTTCATTTTGGCCACATTTAGACGACAATTGTTGTATCGCACCGGGTACCGGGTATATCTGCTAAAATGAGATGTCACTGTTATTTCCATGTCTTACGGCATATCACGTTGAATACAAGGTGATGAATTTCGCTGAAAACTGCGCCAGGGTTCCAAATGCACAGGGAATACTGGAGGGGGTGTAGTGAGTTCTATCTCGGCCAAGGCCGCAGGACGACGATGACGTTATTTCCATTCTGGGCTCATTTAGACGACAGTTCATCCATCGCACCCTGTATAACAGTTTAAATGAGAAGTCAGTATTATTTTCATTTTGGCCTCACTTAGACGACAATTCATCCATCGCACCTAGTATATCTGTTAAAATGACATGCCAGTGTTATTTTCATTTTGGTCTCATTTAGACGACAATTCATCCATCGCACCCTGTATATCTGTTAAAATGAGACGTTAGTGTTATTTTCATTTTGGCCTCATTTAGACGACAATTCATCCATCGCACTTAGTGTATCTGTTAAAATGAGATGCCAGTGTTATTTACATTTTATTCTCATTTAGACGGCAATTCATCCATCTCACCCCATTAACCTGTTCAAATGAGATGTCAGCGTCATTTTGATTTTGGTTTCATTTTGGCGACAATTTATCTATCGCAGCCTGTGTGTGTCTATAAATTAGATGCCAGTGTTATTTTCATTTTGGCTCCACTTAGGCGACAATTCATCTATCGCACCCGGTGTATCTCTTAAATATATAATGAATTCCATGGAAACCCAACGATAAAAAACACCCTCGTGCAAATATTTGCAGATTCTACGAATATTTTTACACCGGTTTTGTTTTGCGTCTTTTTCTATTAGAATAAAAGAACAGGCGTTTCTTTGAAGAACTGCAGATATTCCATCCTTCGCCAAGAAATGTTTATTTTCAGTTTTATTGACGAGGATATTGTAAAAATAAAAACACCCACTGAAACACACGGGCCCGTCTAGACAAGTTCAGCCCGAGACAGAGACGCACAGAGGCACACACTCTTATCGGCGAAATGGTTTGTTTTCCGGGGGGGGGGGGGGGTGCATTAGAATAAAATAAATGTGGGATTAATTTTGGAAAATCAACAGAATTTTTTATGCACTTAAAAATTATCACGAATTTTGTGTTAATTTATCCCTCGACTTCGTACGCAGATGTCACGAAGATCTGAAAAAAAAAGAGATAGATATATAGATAGATATGAATAGACTGAGATAGATAGATAGATAGATATGAATAGACTGAGATAGATAGATAGATAGATAGATAGATAGATAGATAGATAAGCACAGTCATAGATAGATAGATAGATAGATAGATAGATAGATAGATAGATAGATAGATAATGATAATGAACAGACTGAGATAGATAGATAGATAGATAGATAGATAGATAGATAGATAGATAGATATGAACAGACAGATAGATAGATAGATAGATAGACAGATAGATAGATAGATAATGAACAGACTGAGATAGATAGATAGATAGAGAGAAACAGACTGAGATAGATAGATAGATAGATAGATAGATAGATAGATAGATGGATAGATAGATAGATAGATAAATATATTGAGATAGATAGATAGATAGATAGATAGATAGATAGATAGATAGATAGATAGATAGATAGATAATGAACAGACTGAGATAGAGAGACAGATATAGAGAAACAGATAGATAGATAGATAGATAGATAGATAGATAGATAGATAGAACATGGGTTGAGATAGATAGATAGATAATGAACAGACTGATAGATAGATAGATAGATAGATAGATAGATAGATAGATAGATAGATAGATATGAACATAAATAGATAGATAGATAGATAGATAGATAGATAGATAGATAGATAGATGAATGACTGAGATAGATAGATAGATAGATAGATAGATAGATAGATAGATAGATAGATAGATAGATAGATAATGATAATGAACAGACTGAGATAGATAGATAGATAGATAGATAGATAGATAGATAGATAGATAGAAATATAGATAGATAGATAGATAGATAGATAGATAGATAGATAGATAGATAGATAGATACACAGTCATAGAGAGATAGATAGATAGATAGATAGATAGATAGATAGATAGATAATGAATAGACTGAGATAGATAGATAGATAGATAGATAGATAGATAGATAGATAGATAGAAAAGAAATAAGTAGATAGATAGATAGATAGATAGATAGATAGATAGATAGATAGATAGATAAAGGAACAGACTGAGATAGATAGATAGATAGATAGATAGATAGATAATGAACAGACTGAGATAGATAGATAGATAGATAGATAGATAGATAGATAGATAGATAGATATGCACTAATTCTACCAATAAATCAATAAATGATGGAAAATCATTTTATCTGTGCAATTTTTTTAATAATCATAAAAACGAGTACTGAAAAACCACAAAACTTCGCCAAGGCCATAACGACATCATCTTAGCGATTAGCAAAAAATCATTATTAAAATTAAAACAACGTCGATGAACTTTACTGCCCTCTCTTTTTTAGTTTTTTTTTTTTTTGGCCTTCGACAATAAATATAAATTTATATATTTTTTGGGAAAAATAGTGCGTTCAGAAAATGTTATGACGTAAAGCTATCTAGGGGATGTAATTCAGTATTTGGCATGTGAAACGTACAAAAAACTATTAGTAAAATCCGGAAAAGTAACCTAGAAATTATATCCCGTATCATATCGAACCCAAATTCTAATCAGTTCGTGCCAGTCATGCGTTTAATGATTCCTGAATGTTTCATCCTAATGCCTCAAGCGGAACTTTAGATGACTTCACCAGAACCGTACAGAAAAATAGACAAACAAGACCGATTCGGATGAAATTTTACATATATATATATATATATATATATATATATATACAGTGTATCCAGGCAGCATATAATTTTCTAAATATATACTGTTAAATATAAGAGACAATGAATGTCTATTATGTTTAATCACGAGTCGTTCTAAACATCGTATTTTGTTATTGATTTCAGGTGAAAATAAAGACAAAAATTCTCTAACATTTGGATAATTTTCTATTAAGTTGGTTTTAAGCTTTCGGCTCACATGTGCCACCTTCAGAGAGGTTACAAGGACGTGAACGCAAAAACATCCACCATCAGCGATGGATTGTTTGGATTTAATGTAGATGGCTTACAAACAACCCACACTTCATAAAATCACGTTTAAATCTGGTCATAACACATTACATTTCATTTAAATAAATGGTTCTGTTAACATTTCGAGCTATCACGCGGTGTGACGTCATAGAACAGCATTGCAAATTTACGAACTGCGTTTACTATTTTTAGTAACTGTTATTGTTGCTTGACAAAGTTTTTTGTCAACATAAGATAAAATCGTCGCTGATGGTGGATGTTTTATGTTAACGTCCTTGTAACCTCTCTGAAGATGGCCCATGTGAGCCGAAAGCTTAGAACTAACTTCATAAAAAATTATCCAAATGTTGAAGAATTTTTGTCATTATTTTCAGCTGAAATTAAAGCCAAAAATCGATGTTTAGAACGGCTCATGATTAAACATAATAGACATTCATTGTCTCTTATATTTAACAATATATATATATATATATATATATATATATATATATATATATATGCGAAAAACTTTTCATAGCTTACTTCCTAGTCAACCACCCCTTCGCCCTGTTTTCCTTTTGTTCCCTGTATCACTTATATCCCTCTGACAATGGTAAATTTTAACTTTTTAACTCTTGACTCTTGTATGGGGAAGGGTATGTCTTCTAATACGAAACATAGGTATTTGTCTGCTTTACCCTTTTTACTTCCTTAAAATCAAAAATTGTTAATCCCACCCCATTTTATTTTCCTGTGTATGGACGCTTTTTTTTTTTTTTACTTCTACCGGTATAAAATCTTTTAACACATTTGAATTTGAGTAAATAAAATTTTCGTTTCGCCGTTGCTGAAGAAGCGAGGATTTCCTCGTAGAAATAGATATCCAACGGATTTAAACATCGAAATTTTCGTTTTACTATATATATATATATATATATATATATATATATATATATATATATATCTTTTAAAGAGCAGTCAATATTAACTTGCTCCATGTTAAGTATTTTTAAAGTGCTCGATAGGTAACCTAGTGCTAATATTATTATTGTAAAACGTACTAAGAAAACAGTATCACTAATAATGACTAAAATCATTAAGTCCTACAGCTAACAAAACGGTAAAGTAAGTCGTCAAGCCCAAAAGGTAATACCAAATGGGTAGAGGGGAATCCAAAAAAAGAAACAAACAAAGCAAAAGCCGTGTTCGAAAGAAAAAAACCGAAGACGAAAACCTTAACAAGAAAGTGCTCAATACGAAAGTACGAAAGTACGAAAGTAGAGCAAAGATACGAACTAAATCTAAAAGCCATAATTATTTTAGTCATTATTAGTGATAATGTTTTCTTGGTACGCTTTACAATAATAAGTATAAATATATATATATATATATATAAGCGATTGTTTGTCTGTTTGATAAATTAAAAGTTAAGCTGCAAAAATTGGGGAAGAGTTGGTATTTACTAATAATTATGGTCGGTGGCGTACTTCGATTTATTTTTGTGTATTTTACCTTTTTTGTCTTGCTTTTTGATAATAAATATTAAATCTATATTATAAAAATTAAATAATAAAGCAAATTTTGCATGTGACAAGTACGAAAAATAGTCATTAAAAAACGAAAACTAATTCGTTCGTACCATTCTTAAAGCAAACCATTCCTGACTGTTTCATCCGAATCCATCCAGTGGATCTTCAAATATCTTCTTCACGGACAGACAGACAAAACAAACAAACGATGTAAAAAAAAACGTGACTGAAACAAGGCAGAGGTAAAAATATTATTATTATTATTATTATTATTATTATTATTATTATTATTATTAATAATAATAATAATAATAATAATAATAATAATAATAATAATAATATGCACTAAAAAAAACACACAATTGGAAATTCCCAGGCATAGATAAAATTCCTAACTTTTGGCTATATTATTTAAGCGCATCACATAAAAAACTAGCCAAAGAACTTCAAGAAATGGTTGACGATCCCACTAAAATTCCTGCATGGTTGACAACAGGAATTACATTTCTTCTACCCAAGAATGGTGACACAAACAACCCGAAAAACTACAGACCAATTACATGTCTTCCGACAACATATAAACTACTAACATCTATTTTAACAAAACAAACATATTTATTCTTAGAAAGAAATGACATGATACCGCTTGAACAAAAAGGGTGCAAACGTGGCTGTTATGGTTGTAAAGACCAATTGCTAATTAACAAAATGATCCTGGAAAACTGCTACAGTACAAAGAAAAATCTTAGTACTGCCTGGATAGACTACCGAAAAGCATTCGATAGTGTGCAACATTACTGGATTTTAAAGACTTTAAATATATACAAGATATCGCCGGTCATCATCAATTTCATCAAACAGTGCATGTCTATATGGAAAACAACCCTTTACCTCAATCATATAAATGGAACCAAGAAGTCTGATGAAATAAACATCAAAAGAGGTATATTTCAAGGTGATTCTTTATCTCCCTTACTATTCTGCATATCATTAATAGCACTAACCAGTCAACTTAATAAGACAGAATGTGGTTATAAAATAGGACAAAAGAAAATAAACCATCTATTTTACATGGATGACTTGAAGTTATATGCTAAGAATGATAATGAACTGGAAGGTCTTCTGCAAACTGTAAAATGCTTCAGCGAAGACATTGGAATGAAATTTAATTTGAATAAATGTGCTAAAGCTACAGTTTTACGTGGATCAATACAAGAAACATCCTCAATTAGCCTAGACCCTGCTGTAACAATAAAAGAATTGAAACCAGAAGAAGCTTATAAATACCTAGGTGTAAATGAGAGCGTAAACATTCACCATAAAAAAATGAAAGAAATAGTGCGTAAAGAGTACTATAGAAGGCTACGAATGATATTAAAAACTGAATTAAATTCACAGAACAGAGTTATGGCCATTAATAGCCTTGCAATCCCAGTTGTCCAATATAGCTTTAACATCTTAAACTGGACTCTAAACGACATCAGGCGAATGGATGCTAAAACAAGAAAGCTTCTTTCTAAGCATAAGATACATCATCCAAAGGCTGATGTAGACCGTCTATACATACCCCGTAAAGAAGGTGGAAGAGGTCTTATTCAGCTAGAATTGTCATACAAGACAACAACTATTGGCTTACTAACATACATAGAAACAACAAAGGATTGGATGTTACAATTAGTAAGGCAACATGAAGAAAGAAAGAAAAAATATTCAATAATAAAAGAAGGCAGTAAATTCAAACAAGATTTACAGTTAGTAGATTCTGTAGAAAAGCAGAACGGAAGTCAAGAGCCGACTATTGCGGCAAAGAATATGAAAATGAAAGCCAAAGATAAAGCTCTTGAACAAATGAAACAGCGCTGGCAAGACAAACCTCTGCATGGCCAATATCCAGTACGTGCCAATAAATCCAATGTTGACAAAGTTAATACTCATCGATGGTTACGTGCATCTGGATTAAAGTCCGAAACTGAAGGCTTTATTCTTGCAGCACAAGACCAAAGTCTTTTCACGAGAAACTTCCAGGCAAAAAGTATGCATAATAATATGGATCCAAAATGCAGGTTTTGTGATAAACACCAAGAAACAATAGACCACCTAATCTCAGGCTGTTCTGTGCTTGCCCCAAATGAATATAAAAATCGCCACGATAGAGTTGGGCAATATTTACATTGGGCAATATGCAAACATTATGGAAAAGCTGTAGGCAAACACTGGTATGAACATCACCCAGCACCGGTTACAGAAATAGAAGATGTAACCATTCTATGGGATTACACCATCTACACAGACAGAAAAATTGAAGCAAACAGGTCAGACATTATTGTTAAAAACCAGAAGGAGAAAACTTGTCTATTAATTGATATGGCTTGTCCAGCGGATTGTAACATAGCAATCAAGGAATTTGAAAAACTGTCAAAATATAAAGACCTGGAAATTGAAATAGAAAAAATGTGGAAATTGAAAACAAGAGTTGTGCCAGTGATAGTAGGTGCACTTGGAATGATAAAAAATGGAACAAAACAACACATTGAAAGAATTCCTAGAAACCCCAGCTTAAGAGATATACAAAAAATTGTCTTATTAAGTACAGCCCACACACTAAGGAAAACTTTATCTATGTAATGCTGGAGATGATAGGGAAGATAGAAAAACATGAAATGGAGCCATAACAACACGCCACTACCTGCCTTAGGTCTCCCCGCAGACTTGGTTGGTAGTGAGACCAAAGCAGAAATAGAAATATGATGAAAAATGACAACATAATAATAATAATATTAAATGGAACAGGCCTGCCTCCCAGAGAGTAAAACACTACGCCTGCTCGACCTGACACTCTCAGCGGACCTCAAATGCAATGACTACGTCGAATCCATTGCTAAATCCGCTGCTATGAAAGTCGGCTCTCTGTGCAGGGCCCGGAAATTCTTTCCGCCTGAATCTATCCTGCACATATATAAATCTACCGTCCGCCCGTGTATTGAATACTGCTGCCACATCTGGTCGGGTGCCCCTGCTATCCTCCTCGGGCTTCTTGACAAAATACATACCGACTTAGCTGACCGCCTGCAGTCACTCTCTCACCGGTTATTGTTCGTCTTAGTGTTCTCGACAGGCGAATCTGTAATGTGATTGGTCCCGACCTGGCAGCTCAATTCCAGCCACTTTCTCATCGGCGGGATGTGGATTCCCTCTGTCTCTTCTAGAAATATTTTCATGGCTCCTACTCCGAAGAATTTATGTCACTGGTGCCCTCTCCACAAGACTGGCATCAAGGTACCACCCTTTTACATTTAGATCAATCAAATGCAGGCGACAATTCTACTTCACCAGCTTCTTTGCTCGCGCTTCCCGCCTGTGGAACTCTCTTTCCATACACTTGCTTCCTAGCGGCTATAACTTCCTAGAAATTAAATGCAAAGTCAATTCCCATCTCTTATCCACTTGACTCCATCCCTTTCCACATTACCCCGTGTATCTTGTTCTTTTCCTTTCTCTCTACCTTCGTAACTGTCTTCACTCCTGTGTTGATATCCTTCTCTTGCTCTTTCTCTTTCTCCCCCTGTAGCTGGTTCGTCTTTCTCTTCACTCTTTCTACATCACCCGTGTATCTTGTTCTTTTCTTTTCTCTCTACGTTCGTAACTGTCTTCACTCCTGTGTTCATATCCTTCTCTTACTCTTTCTCTTTCATCCCCTGTAGCTGGTTCGTCTTTCTCTTCATTCTTTCTACATCACCCGTGTATCTTGTTCTTTTCCTTTCTCTACCTTCGTAACTGTCTTCACTCCTGTGTTCATATCCTTTTCTTGCCCTTGCTCTTTCACCCCCTGTAGTTGATTTGTCTTTGTCTTCACTATTTTCCTATTTAGGATGTGGTTTCCGGTTTTTCTCTTTTCCAATCTTCTCACTATTACGTAGCCTCCTGCACATCAGTGGCGATACCGCCTTGCTTGGGGTGAGAATATTAGAAAAATCACCTTTCTTGGAAAACATTAGCGATGTAAGGTAAGATATACCTGTTCAGGCCTATTAGTTCGGAGACTTCCGTTCTGTCAGACAAACTCTGTAGTACATCAAATGTCCCCTTCTTTATTTTTTAATCCATGCTTTGCCATTGTTAAATCATATAGATTTACGGCAATGTAAAAATATGTTTATATGCTTCGACAATATATTTATGAATCGTTTAGCAAAATTCAAAGCTTCCAGCAACCCTTTTTTCAGATATTGGTAAGTAGAAGCTTTAGATGTCATATTTTCTGAAAATGCTCTTTTATTTTTACTAATTTTCAAGAAATAAGTTATGCTCTCACTTTTATCCGTCAGTTGCTTTGCTTGGGTCGCAATTCATATATATAAAAGGCAATCTGTGAGTCTGTGTGTGACTGTTCCCTATGCACGCTTACATTTTTTAAGCTACGCCATTCAAAATTTCTAGGAACACATATCTCCAGGGAAGCCAGGTCGTCACATACTTTTTGAGTTTTAAGTTCAGCATTTTTTGGCCAATGGTGCAGATTGTTTATATTTGCTCCGTAAAACATCTAAGATCTAAGATGGTTGCTGAATTACGTCACAGAAAACAAATCACATGTGTCAAACGTGACTAAAATATTTTTTGATTAAAAAAAAATGAGCCTTTATATTTAATTTTTATTCTGACGTTTTATTTCCGTAAAACATCAAAGATCTAAGATGGTTGCTGAATTACGTCACAGAAATCAAATCCCACGTGTCAAACGCGATTCAAATATTTTTTATTAAAATAAAATGAGCCTTTATATTTAATTTTTATTTCGACGTTTTAAAAATTCATTTGGTCAACAAAAAATGTGAACATTTTTCCCCGTAATTTTGAAATAAAAGAAATATTAAAAAATGTAGGCGTGCATAGGGAACTGTCACACACAGAATCACAGATCGCCTTTTATAAATATAGATTATATTTTAAGTGTCTGCAGTGAATTTATACGTATTTCTTTCATCCACTGAAGAAATTAAAATGTTCTGAGTTGCACGGGCAACGCCGGGCTATGCTGCTAGTTATTAATAAATTGCACATATTTTTTTAGGATTTCCTGATTAATTTCACGGAATTCAGTTTTTGTTAGGTTGATAAGTCGGTAAGAGCGAGTATTTGGAAAATCATTCTTATGATCATTTCTGGTTAGAAATGCTTGCTTTCCGGTTAATTTCTGGGCCCTGTCACTTGTACCCAGTTTCGCTGTGATGCTTTTCGACTTGTCATTTATATCTAAAGTTATTTATCAATGGAACATTGTCTGTGTGTATGTGTGTTAGTCTGTGTGTGTGTGTCCGTTACCTATAGACTCCGAAACAGCTGAACCGACATTCTTGAAAATTTACACAGTTGTACTATAAGCGTCTGCTAGTGTTCTTAGCTAGGTTTTGTGTCGAGGTACCCCGATAAATATCAAAAATCGATAATCGAAAAAATCGGCTTATAGAAGGAGTGGGCCGATTTTAATCAAATTTGATACACTCATAGACAAAGACATAAGAAACGATATTCAGAAGTTTCAATAGTGCAGAAAATTGATAATATATATATATAAAAGGCAAGATGTTTGTGTGTGTGTGTCTGTCTGTTTATCTGCCTGTATGTCTGTATTTTTTCAGCCCTTTTATTTTAGTTTTTGCTTCGGGTTTGTCTCTAAGTAGGTATAATTGTAGTTCTTAGTCTCAGCCATGATACCAATTACTCAGAGGACTTATTTAGCCTTCAAAATTCAGTTTGCAACGAAAAAAAATTAGTTGATATCGATACCAGAAAATCAAATTTTGACTTACATTCATTCATTTTTCTTTCAGTCTCCGGTTTCGCTTTAACTGGAAACAACTATTGCTTTTTATTCTTTCGTGCCAACGTCCAAAGAGTCTGAGCTCCAGGCCCATACTGCTAGTTTTTAATATAGACGTCTGGTGCCTTTTGTAACATTTGGTAACTTCTTCACATATTTTTAACGTAATACTTCGGGCTTATTGTATAAATGTTACTTGATTTGTCGATTTTAATTAGGATATTTTGCGTTTTTTTTTTTTTATTTTATTCTTTTTACTTCAGTGTTTAATAGTTTTAAGGAATTGTTATGAATCCTTTTAAATTTAATTTTCTCTTTTAGACAAATCATATCCTTTTCAAATTTAGCTAGCTCTTCAATTGCAGGTGGGTAGTTCCTGGCTTTTAATTTAAATTAAAAATTTTCCAAGTTTTCTTTGTGTCCTGCACATTTTTGTAAGTAGAACAGTTCCTTCCATCTCATTCGGATAAGAAACTGTTCAATTTCATATAATAAGTTTAGCATGAATTCATGCCTGTTAGAAATAGGGATTTTTTTTTTCGTGAGTACGGTATATTAAATTGTAGTTTCCTAGGTGGGGGGATATTAACCAATAGGGGCGTAAGACAAGGATGTGTCTTTTCACCTGATCTAACGCCATATTTATGATTAGGATGCTCTCTAAACGGGCAATACAAATGAAGAACGACTTATACCTGTGCTTCATTTATAATGCAAAAGCGTTCGACAAAATACGCCACAAAGATGGAGATGCTCAGCAACCTCAACATATTTGAGAAAGACATAAGAGTAATCAAGAATCTCTACTGGCAGCAAACGGACAGGTGACGAATTCAGCAGTTATACAAAGATTGAAAGAGGCGTAAGACAGGGATGTGTATTTTCACCGGATCTATTTAACTTGTACAGTTAGAATATTTTGAGGACCCTATATGTTATGCCAGGATTTGTCATCGGAGGTCACAATCTGAACAACATAAGATACGCGGACGACACAGTGTTGATTGCAGACACGGAAAAGAAACTACAGGACCTCCTACAGAAGATAGCTGAAGAGAGTGACATGAAGTGATTACAAATAAACTACAAGAAAACTGAATGCATGGTCATCAGCAAAAAGAGCAGCTCAAAGTGCCAAATACAGGTAAGGGGGGTTAAAATCAAGCAGGTACGAAAATTCAAATATCTGGGAAGTGTTCTAACTGAAGACGGAAAGTGCGACACAAAGGCGAATTAGCAAGGAGAAAGACGCGTTCCAGAAGCTGAGTAAAGTATTAAGACACAGGAAACTTTCACTAAAAACAAAGAACAGAGTATTGGATTGCTATGTGATGTCAGTTCTTCAATATGGCATCGAATGTTGGACAATATCACCAAAGATGAAGGGAAAACTTGAAGTAGCTGAAATGTGGTTCTACAGAAGGATGCTGTGGATATTGTGGACCGAGCATGTGAGCAATGACGAGGTTTTGAAAATGATGGAAACGAAAAAAAATTAATATTGAGCATCAGGAAGAGACAACTAAAGTTCCTGTGACATGCAATGAGGAAGGAGGGCTTGGTGAACCTGATACTAACAGGCCAGATAGAGGGAAAAAGAGACAGAGGAAAGCAGTGGATAACATATTTAAGCAGGTGGATGATAGAACGGGGGCTGAGAGACGTTACAGGAGAAAGTGTGCTAAGAGCCACCAGGGATAGGGAGACGTGGAAGGCCATGATCGCTTACGTCCTCAAGGGACAAGGTACATAAAACACGAAATAAAAGATTCAACTTGTACCGCGAGACTATTCTGAGGGCCCTAGATATTATACCAGGATTTGCAATCGGAGGTCACAATTTGAGCAATATTAGGTCCGCAGATGATACATGCGTGTGTGTGGGGGGGGTATGATTCCATTAGAAGTAGTTCTAACTACAAATATTATTATAGAATAGACCTCAAGATACAGACTAAAGAAGAATTGGTAGTTTACGAAGAATCGTGACGCAAATTTTCTCCCGGCCGCACAGAAAGATGATTAATGATATGGCGCTCAGCCCAAAAAATGTCTTAGGGGATTTCGTTGACGTAGGGGAGTGTGTGAGTATAGAGGGGATTCCGGTTGGGGATTCTGGATTTTAAACTAAGGAATAATTTGCTGACAATAAAGTCTTCTCTATCATGCTTGTAAAATATCTACGAATAGCACATACAAATATATATCTAAGTATGTTTTTTATATAACTGTATATCTAGCTGTCTATCTAATTTTGTTCATATCTATCTATCTATCTATCTATCTATCTATCTATCTATCTATCTATCTATCTATCTATCTATCTATCTAAATTTTTTTAATATCTATCTATCTATCTATCTATCTATCTATCTATCTATCTATCTATCTATCTATATTTCTATCTATCTATTTATCTATCTAAATTTTTTAATATCTATCTATCTATCTATCTATCTATCTATCTATCTATCTATCTATCTATCTATCTATCTATCTATCTATCTATCTATCTATCTATCTATCTATCTATCTATCTATCTATCTATCTATCTATCTATCTATCTATCTATCTATCTATCTATCTATCTATTTCTATCTATCTATCTATCTATCTATCTATCTATCTATCTATCTATATTTCTATCTAAATTTTTTAATATCTGTCTATCTATCTATCTATCTATCTATCTATCTATCTATCTATCTATCTATCTATCTATCTATCTATCACATTCTGTTCATATCTATCTATCTATCTATCTATCTATCTATCTCTTACTCTTACATTTATTTTTTTTTATCCAAAATATCCCATAGATTTTCAATAGAGTAGTTTCAAAATAATTTGTTTAATAAAAAATACGTAAAATTAAATATAACTTCTTTTCAATACACTTCCTTTACACCTAGTTTTAAATAATCAATATTTATTAGCATTTTACTTGCCTGTTGACCTTGTATTTGATTTAAGAAAATAACCCCTGCACTAATACTTTTTCACACTACCGGTAGTGTGCAAAAGTGTTAGGACGGGGGTGATTTTAAACTTTATTTTGATGACACATTAAAGATAAAATTGTTCTTGTCATAATACTTTTGCACAGTACTATTTACACACACACACACACACACACACACACACACACACACACACATATATATATATATATATATATATATATATATATATATATTCATTTTGTACTGTTGCACTGTAGTTTATGGCCAGGAGTTACAGAATATTTCTTTTCCATTCACGATAGGGTCCAAAATAGATTTTGTCTGTGACGATTAGTTTTTCATCTTACATCCAGTTTTCTCCAAGTCGAAACATTTTAATGCACTCAATGTTCAATCGCTATTTCCACGGAAAATTCTCATAAAAATGCCTCATAAAAGATAAAATTGTTCTTGTCCTAATAATTTTGCACTGTACTATATATATATATAGTACTGTGCAATCGGTCGGGTTTCAATCCTGGGTAAAAAGCAATCGGCTGTCTAACCGTACTGATGAATCACAGCGAAACAGATGTGTCTGCGGATGACTATTTACGCTCTCACACCCTGATTGAGCACTCTGGAAGAATGGTAGATATTGAAAAACTCTGGCATCTACGCATCGTTCATTCAGCAATGAATTAGAAGACTCTCAGCTATTGGGCGTGTATAATGATAATATACACACTAAAATGTCTGCCCTTTTTCTCCCGAGCGCCTGTAGCTCAG
Source organism: Ascarosepion bandense (assembly GCA_037127315.1). Lineage (NCBI taxonomy): Eukaryota > Metazoa > Mollusca > Cephalopoda > Sepiida > Sepiidae > Ascarosepion > Ascarosepion bandense. The sequence goes on along the minus strand of JBBBDQ010000619.1, from coordinate 1,281,842 downwards.
AGGTAGAATCGCTGACTAACGCAAATACGGTCGGGTTTCAATCCTGGGTAAAAAGCAATCGGCTGTCTAACCGTACTGATGAGCTGTGACACAGCGAAAGAGATCAGTCTGCAGATGACTATATATATATATTAGTCATCCACATACAAGCCTGTTTCGCAGCTCATTATTGTGGCTAGACATATCCACTTGCTTCTGGCTGGGATCGAAACTCGAACGATTTGGTGTCAGTCGGAGTCTCTACTCCCTAAGCCATCGGCGCATGGCATCAGAGAAGGGAAATTTTACCGTCTTGTATATAAGCAGTGTATACAGACGCCAGTCACTGAGAGAACTCAATTCATTTCTAAAGAGTCATGCATATAGCCGAAGTGGAAACTGTTTTAAAAATGTTCTTCTCCAGAGAGCTCAATCGTAATGAAAGCATAATATATTAGTCATCCACATACAAACCCGTTTCGCTGTATCACAGCTCACCAGTGTGGCTAGACACATCCACACACACACACATATATATATATATGGTTTCGGTCCGTATTTCTCCTATTCCCTTAGAAAAGCGGATGCATGTCTATAATCTCTGGATTCGTCTCAGTTAACATTAGCTTAAGTGATTTATTGCATTCTTCCGTTCGTTTCAGACATTATTTGAGTGTCTTTCTGGATATTTAAGCGGGAAGAGACCGAAATAAAGAAGGGACCCAGGCCGTTATGAAAGGAAACACGTTTACCCTGAGAAAATTTTCTGATACTCTACGGAAATTTAATTCCAATGTTCTCGGCTTTACCATTTTTTTACTCGTTACCCGACACGATAGAATAATGTTGCTTTTTCTGAAAACCTGAAAAGGCTGGATATTTGTAACCTTAAATAAGAACAGTTTTCCATTGTTGTTGGTATTATTATTATTATTATTATTATTATTTACTGAAAATAATCTCCGATTTTAAAATCAACATTTATTCCTGAGTTAATGTCTTTAAAAAGTGTTAAAACCACTCAAGAAAAGAAATGATAAGCGTTTCAACATTTTGATCATCAAGTTACAAGATATGGTTTCAACTGAATATATTTTGAACACAATTGTACACCTTCAATCAATCAATTAAGTGCCAAACGTGATACACGCTTGGGCAATCATGCCTCTTCAGACTGGGTAGAAGATTATCCCGCAGTAGGAGCCATTACATTCTGCGGTAGACTGGGTGCCAGCCAAGGCTATTGAACCCAATCAGTCCTCTTATTTAGCCCATAACTGGAGGGAATAAACGGATTAAGGCCTTTCCCAAGGTTCTGCAAACCTCTATCTGCTTTGTGAAACAGACTCCTAAGAGGATGCTTCCCCAATCATTACAATCATAACTTGTTCAAGTCTAGAGTCGACCGTTATCTTCTCCACATATCCAGATAAATTGTCCCTCATAATCTGTAACCCTCTACCTGCTTTGTGATACAGACTCCCAAGAGGATGCTTCCCCGATCATTACAATCTTAACCTGTTCAAGTCTAGAATTATCCACTCCTATCCATATAAACTACTTCTTAACGTAACACACAACCTCAAATAGTCCCAGGGCTATTACAGCGTTAACCTTACTGTAGAATAATGGGTACGGGTACAATATGTGGCCTACCTCTTTGATTCTGGTATAGTATGTGGCTTACTCGGTTTGAATGTGTCCTAACACAGTAAAGGTATATTTAACGATATAAGTATTAAGCTATTTATTAAAACGAATTATTTTTCCTAGCCCTTAACAAACACTTACAACACTGCCTTATAACATGCTTTTTAATAATAATATATCTGGAACAGACTTTCGTGGGCCATACTAAAAATGTAAATCACAAGAGATAAATTTTCGCAGATCACGTTGAAAAGGCAAGCCACATATTATACCAGTGATAAATTTCGTAGGCCACATTTAAAAGGTAGGCCACATACTATATTAGTGATAAAATTTCGTAAGCTACGTTCAAAAGGTAAGCCACATACTATACCAGAAATAAAACTTCGCAAGCTACATTCAAAAGGTAGTCTACATAAAATTTCGTAGACCACATTTAAAAGTTAGGCCACATAGTATACCAGTGACGAAATTTCCTTAGCCATGTTCAAAAGGTAGGCCCCATAGTATGCCAGTGACAAAATTTCCTGCGCCACATTTAAAAGGTAGGCCATATACTATACCAGTGTTAAAATTTCGTAAGCTACGTTCAAAAGGTAGGCTACTACTATACCAGTGATAAAATTTTGTAGGCCACATTTAAAAGGTAGGCTACATACTATATTAGTGATAAAATTTCGTAAGCTACGTTCAAAAGGTAAGCCACATACTATACCAGAAATAAAACTTCGCAAGCTACATTCAAAAGGTAGTCTACATAAAATTTCGTAGACCACATTTAAAAGTTAGGCCACATAGTATACCAGTGACGAAATTTCCTTAGCCATGTTCAAAAGGTAGGCCCCATAGTATGCCAGTGACAAAATTTCCTGAGCCACATTTAAAAGGTGGGCCACATACTATACCTGTGATAAAATTTCGTAAGCTACGTTCAAAAGGTAGGCTACTACTATACCAGTGATAAAATTTTGTAGGCCACATTTAAAGGTAGGTCATATACTATACCAGTGTTAAAATTTCGTAAGCTACGTTCAAAAGGTAGGCTACTACTATACCTGTGATAAAATTTCGTAGGCCACATTTAAAAGTTAGGCCACATAGTATACCAGTGACGAAATTTCCTTAGCCATGTTCAAAAGGTAGGCCCCATAGTATGCCAGTGACAAAATTTCCTGCGCCACATTTAAAAGGTAGGCCATATACTATACCAGTGTTAAAATTTCGTAAGCTACGTTCAAAAGGTAGGCTACTACTATACCAGTGATAAAATTTCGTAGACCGCATTTAAAAGGTAGGCCATATACTATACCTGTGATAAAATTTCGTAAGCTACGTTCAAAAGGTAGGCTACTACTATACCAGCGATAAAATTTCGTAGGCCACATTTAAAAGGTAGGCCATATACTATACGTGTGATAAAATTTCGTAAGCTACGTTCAAAAGGTAGGCTACTACTATACCAGTGATAAAATTTCGTAGGCCGCATTTAAAAGGTAGGCCATATACTATACCAGTGTTAAAATTTCGTTAGCTACTTTTGCAATTGAGTTTTGTTTAATGGCATATCAACGTCTGTGGGTTATTCAATGCAAAAAAGGTAACGTTTTAAGGAGTTTTATTTTAATTTACGGTTATTGTGAGAAGGTTCATTTTGTCTATTTTGATGAAAAATTCTATTTTTCTTTATTTTTTCTTAATTTTAGAAAACTGAAGCCTTTTATTTTTGTATTCAAAAGTGTATTGCTGGTAATTTTTTCCTTCAAAAACTTGTGAAGGTAATAATTTTTTTCCTTGCAAATTGTATATTTTTCTACAAAAGTCTATTTTTATGTATATATTTCTATAAAAGTGTATTTTTTATACTTTCATAATGTTTTGACCCCAGTTTGGGGGTTAAGTATTTGCCAATAATAACCGGACTGATGAGCTGTGATACAGCGAAACAGATCTGTCTGCGGATGACTATTTACGCTCTCATACCCTGATTGAGCACTATGGAAGAATGGTAGACTTTGAAAAACAGTAGCTACTCTGGCATCTACGCATCGTTCATTCAGCAATGAATTAGAACAATTTCAAATATTGGGCTTGTACAATGATAGATGGGACCCTAACAGGTGCTACCACCCCGGGTCTGGGAATAACAGAAATTATGAGGTGGTTCCATTCTCCTCCCAACTTCCCAATTAAAGGTCATGCTGCCGGATGCAGTTTACTATCATACCCGTTAGCTACGTTCAAAAGAGAAACAATATACTATACCTGTACCAAATCATGAATCTAAATTTATAAACTATTGAGACATGTTTGCATGCTCACGGACCTGTTTTCAGTTTACTAATTTTACTGAAACAAAGGAAAATATGGCGGGCCGATTTTTACAATTCTTTACTCAGAGGCCAGCATATAGAAAAAACAAAAAAAAAAAAAACTGCTCTCTACAAGAAAACAAACTGAAAATATTCGGTAGCAGCAAAGTCAATGATCGTGCCAATTTGAAAGGCAAGGGAAATTCTTGCTTCGTAATTTATGTTCTGACGTAACTTTGGGTGTAGATTAGCGAACGTAGAAAGAACAGACGACAATAAAAACAGAAGAGTGAGAGAGAAAGAGGAAACGAAAATCTGTCGAAAACAAAAAATAAATAATGTAAACGAAACAATTCTGTTGAAAACCAAAAAAATGCTTCCAGCTGGAAAAAAAATGCTTGTCGCGAAGGTTTAAATGAAATAATGGAATGTGGATTATTAAGCGTTTAGGTTTGAGCGAGAAAACAATTTCGTAACTGGATGACTTGACACTGACAAGAATACGAGTTAGAAAGATATTAAAATCTTCCATCTACATACATAACAATTCTTGTGTCCCTCTCTCTAATTGTTACTCTCTCTCACTCTTTTCATTTCTCTCAGTCTCTCATTTTCCCGATGATTGTTACTCTTTCTCCCTCTTTCCACCTCTCTCAGTCTCTCATTTTACCTCTAATTGTTACTCTCTCTCACTCTTTCCATCTCTCTCAGTCTCTCATTTTCCCGCTAATTGTTACTTTCTCTCTCACACTTTCCATCTCTTTCAGTCTCTCATTTTCCCGTTGTTATTCTCTCTCTCGCTCTTTCCATTTCACTCAGTCTCTCTATCTCCCTTTCTCTCTCCCCTTCTCACTATATTTCTCTTATATCTCTCAAATTATTATTATTATTATTAATAATTATTACTTTATACGTACAAACTACAATCTACTAGAAAATTGTACATTTTTTTCGACATTGAAAGAACAATGTCTCATCAGGTAGTTAACAATGATGGTACTAAGCGTTTTATTGAAAACAAATTTAAACAAACACGACTTGCTTTGATTTTTTGAAAATTCTTTGTACGAGGTAAAAAGATATTAAAAAAGGGTGAAAAGGAAGAGGCTAGAAAATATCAGAAAATATGACCAGAAATCAAGAAAAAAAGAAAAAGAAAAGAAAGGTGAAAAAAAAAGATACAGAGGAAATAGATAGATAGATAGATTATGAACAGAAGGGGATAGATAGATAGATAGATAGATAGATAGATAGATAGATAGATAGATAGAAAGAAAGAGATAGATAGATAGATAGATAGATAGATAGATAGATAGATATGAACAGACTGGAATAGATAGATAGATAGATAGATAGATAGATAGATAGATAGATATGAACAGACTGGGATAGATAGATAGACAGACAGAAAGAAAGATAGATAGATAGATAGATAGACAGACAGACAGAAAGAAAGAAAGAAAGAAAGATAGATAGATAGATAGATAGATAGATAGATAGATATGAACAGACTGGGATAGATAGATAGATAGATAGATAGATAGATAGATATGAACAGACTGGGATAGATAGATAGATAGATAGATAGATAGATAGATAGATAGTGAACAGACTGAGATAGATAGATAGATAGATAGATAGATAGATAGATAGATAGATAGTGCTTAATACGTAGTTAGTATAGCAACATATCACAACCTTACCAAACTATTATAGTTTCACTCTTCGGATATTCAGGCTGATTTTTTTCTTTCTTTCTCCCACATTCATTTTTTTTAATCATATCACCCCGAGTAAGGCGATAACGCCACTGATGCACAGGGGGCTACGTAAGAGTGAAAAGAGAAAACCGGAAACCGCATCCTAAACAGGAAACAAGGGATGAGCCTCTTCACCTGTTCAATAGATGTGGGTGGAGTGTGAACTGGGCGATAGTTTAGTCTATCTACTCCAATTGAAAAGAAAAAAGAAAGTGAGAAGATTAGAAAAGAGAAAACCGGAAACCGCATCCTAAACAGGAAACAAGGGATGAGCCTCTTCACCTGTTCAATAAACCTGGGTGGAGTGTGAACCGGGTGATAGCTTAGTCTATCTACTCTAATTAGTTTAGTCTATCTACTCCAATTTGTCAACTATATAGATAGAGCATTGAGCAAACGATCTTGGCAAAATAATTTACTGTAATTTATGCAACAATTCAAAGTTTCTGTGTAATAATCTTTCAATAAAAATGAAAACACTATGCAATAATGAATTATGACAAGTGATTTATCGATAACTGAAGTTTTATTTTTCTTCAAATAAAATTACAAAAAATGTTGACATGAATGGAATCTTTCATTTTAAAACAGGTTAAATTAATGTTCAAAATGTAAATTCTTTAAAATAACAATGACTTAAATTAAGAATTATATTTCAATGAAAATTTATGCATTTATTAGAAATAATAAAACCTTTAAATTAGAAATCTAAAAATTAATATATTTTAGTCAATAACCAAGATAACCAAAATAAGTGTTGAAATTCTAAGAAACATGGTTGCAACATATTTGGGAGAAATTGTTTAGTATACACTTACCAAAAACTGAAACTAATATCTGCAATCAATAAATGAGTTTAAATTACAACATTGACATACAGGAGAACATCTTTTGGTATTGTTTTAGATGCAATTTTTTTTTTTTTTTACACAGGCTATACAAAAGATAAGACAACATTATCAATGGAAATAGCAGTAAAGGAAAGTTTGAAGTAGAAATCAGTGCAAATGATGCAATATACAATCATGAAGAAACCAATCTAAAATGTTTTGCTAATATTTATTACCTAGCAAGCTATCACGCACACATAAAGATTGGATACAGGTGTTTGTAGGTTTCAAACTAAAAGATGTCTGAGTGCTAGTGTTATATATATATTATCGATTTTCTGCACTATTGTAAGAACTGCAACCTTCAAACTTCTGAATATCGTTTCTTATGTCTTTGTCTATAAGTGTATCAAATTTGATTAAAATAGGACCACTCCTTCTATAACCCGATTTTTTCGATTATCGATTTTCGATATTTTTCGGGTGTACTTTGGCACAAAACCTAGCTAAGAACACTCGCAGACGCTTATAGTACAACTGTGTAAATTTTCAAGAAAATCGGTTCAGCCGATTTGGAGTCTATAGGTAACGGACACACACACATACACACAGAGACAAAGTTCCATTTATAAATAAGTTAATATATATATATATATATATATATATATATATATATATATATATATATATATAAGGTAACCAAAAAAGTTCTGTCTGTTTTTTGATTTGTCATTGAATGAAGTTGAAATATATACGAAATGCCTGTAGCAATTGTTTTCAAATCCGGACAGCCGGAAGTAATAACATCAGACGTTATAAAAAAACACGTGCACCGTGCCCGGCCATCAGTTATAAGCCGGATAGCTGTGAGAAGGATGGAAGTGTCTGGCGATCTCGTCCGGGGCTGTTTGCTTTACGACGTCAAAGTGGGTTTATCAGCAGCTGCATCAAGTCGCCGCATATGACAATCGTTTAGAGATAGTGCTGTGGATGAGCGTACTGCAAGGCGTTGGTTTCTAAAATTCAAGTCGGGAGATTTGTCTCTCTATGATGAGCCTTGCAGTGGACGACCACAAGTCTTGAATGACGGAGTCCTGAAGGTGAACACTGAAGAGAACAGTAGTCTAACATGTGGTGAACTTGCAAAACAGTTTAACGTTTCCGATGAAACAGACTTCACCTGCACCGACCAGGTAAGACGTGTGCAACAGGAATTGCGCCAGAAGGCTCCAGCACTGGTGAATTGCAAAGGTGTGCTTTTCCTCCATGACAACGCAAGGCCCTATGTCGCGCGAGTGGTTAGGGATACCATAAAGCAAATTGGGTGGGAGACTTTGCGCTACCCACCTTATTCACCCGACCTTGCGCCATCCGATTACCACCTCTTCCACTCCTTGAATAGTCATCTTCGTGGGAAATCATTCACCAATGAAGTAGACTTGTACAAAGACCTCACGGACTTCTTCGCGTCAAACCCCCACCCCGAGTTCTACCGCAAGGGCATTGAACAGTTGGAGATATGTTGGCAGAAGGTGCTGGGTGCCGATGGCGATTGCTTCGAGCACTAAATATAAGTTACAGATACTGTGAAGCGTTTTCTTTTTTCTTTTTTTTTCCTTTAAAAACGGACAGAACGTTTTTGATTGACTTGTAGATAGATAGATAGATAGATAGATAGATAGATAGATAGATAGATAGATAGATAGATAGATAATGAACAGGCTGAGATAGATAGATAGATAGATAGATAGATAGATAGATAGATAGATAGATAGATAGATATGAACAGGCTGAGATAGATAGATAGATAGATAGATAGATAGATAGATAGATAATGAACAGGATAGATAGATAGATAGGAGGAGATAGATAGATAGATAGATAGATAGATAGATAGATAGATAATGAACAGGCTGAGATAGATAGATAGATAGATAGATAGATAGATAGATAGATAGATATGATAATGAACAGGCTGAGATAGATAGATAGATAGATAGATAGATAGATAGATAGATAGATAGGATAGATAAGATGAATAAACAGGCGGAGATAGATAGATAGATAGATAGATAGATAGATAGATAGATAGATGAAAAAACAGGCTGAGATAGATAGATAGATAGATAGATAGATAGATAGATAGATAGATAGATAGAATGAAAACAGGCTGAGATAGATAGATAGATAGATAGATAGATAGATAGATAGATAGATAGATATGAACAGGCTGAGATAGATAGATAGATAGATAGATAGATAGATAGATAGATAGATAGATAGAAAATGAACAGGATGAGATAGATAGATAGATAGATAGATAGATACATACATACATACATACATACATACATACCATACATAGGAACAGACTAAGATAGATAGATAGATAGATAGATAGATAGATAGATAGATAGATAGATAGACTGAGTCTCTCTTTCTCTCTCTCACTCTCTCTATTTATCTCACTTTCAGTATATATATATATATATATAAGTAAAGATGTTTTTGAAGGTATAGAACTTGTTAATAGATATAACCGTGTGAAGCTGAATACTATTCAGTCTATATATATATATATATATAATTTATAAAAGATTTTAGATTATTACAATGGGTAATATTGAGGCTCTGTTACGATAAATGGTGTCAACATTTATTTTTCGTGATACTGTATTTCTTTTTATTGTATCTCTTTGTCCTTTCTTTCTCTTCTTGCTTTCCATTCAGTTCTTTCTGTTTCCACTTTTTTCTTTTTTCTCTTCTTTTTTCTCCTTTTTTTTCTCTTCTTTACATTAAACAATCGTCTATCTTTTCTTTATCCATGCTTTCTTCTTTTCTTTGGGGTTCTTTTCGAATGATCGAGAAATTTTCGTAAATAATCGTTACATTTGGAGTAGATAGATCTTTCTATCGCCCGGTTTACACTCCACCCACGTCTATTGAACAGGTTAAGAGGCTCATCCCTTGTTCCCTGTTTAGGATGTGGTTTCTGGCTTTCTCTTTTCCAATCTCCTCACCTTGGCTTCTTTTTTTTTCAATTGGAGTAGATAGATCTATCTATCACCCGGTTCACACTCCACCCACGTCTATTGAACAGGTTAAGAGGCTCATCCCTTGTTCTCTGTTTAGGATGTGGTTTCTGGCTTTCTCTTTTCCAATCTTCTCACTTTGGTTTCTTTTTTTTTCAATTGGAGTAGATAGATCTATCTATCGCCCGGTTCACACTCCACCCACGTCTATTGAACAGGTTAAGAGGCTCATCCCTTGTTCTCTGTTTAGGATGTGGTTTCTGGCTTTCTCTTTTCCAATCTTCTCACTTTGGTTTCTTTTTTTTTCAATTGGAGTAGATAGATCTATCTATCGCCCGGTTCACACTCCACCCACGTCTATTGAACAGGTTAAGAGGCTCATCCCTTGTTCCCTGTTTAGGATGTGGTTTCTGGCTTTCTCTTTTCCAATCTTCTCACTTTGGTTTCTTTTTTTTTTTCAGTTGGAGTAGATAGATCTATCTATCGCCCGGTTCACACTCCACCCACGTCTATTGAACAGGTTAAGAGGCTCATCCCTTGTTCCCTGTTTAGGATGTGGTTTCTGGCTTTCTCTTTTCCAATCTTCTCACTTTGGTTTCTTTTTTTTTCAATTGGAGTAGATAGATCTATCTATCGCCCGGTTCACACTCCACCCACGTCTATTGAACAGGTTAAGAGGCTCATCCCTTGTTCTCTGTTTAGGATGTGGTTTCTGGCTTTCTCTTTTCCAATCTTCTCACCTTGGTTTCTTTTTTTTTTTCAATTGGAGTAGATAGATCTATCTATCGCCCGGTTCACACACCACCCACGTCTATTGAACAGGTTAAGAGGCTCATCCCTTGTTCCCTGTTTAGGATGTGGTTTCCGGTTTTTCTCTTTTCCAATCTTCTCACTATTACGTAGCCTGCTGCACATCAGTGGCTTTACCGCCTTGCTTGGGGTGATATGATTAAAAAAAATGTCTATTGTAATATGTACATGTGGGCGTCTATGTGAAAATAAAGAAAAGAAGAAATTTTTTGGAGGGGATATTTTGGAGGACCAACTGTTGTATAATTTGGGTCTGACGAGCCGCGATAATAACATCATGACGCGGTGAAATATGTATTACCCATTGTAATAATCTAAAATCTTTTATAAATTATATTGCTCTGTTAAATTAAATAAATGAATTTAACATTGAGTTCTCTTGAGTTCGTCTCTATCGGAATTTACCTGGATTGTATACCAATTGTGCTATGTTATATATATATATTTGTGTATTGAGGCAGCAAATTTTCTTTTAGACATGTCAGATTAAACACATTGCAAACATTGTCTGCTTATTTGTAATAAAATCCGTTCATACTCACGGATAATCTTTCGCGTATTATTATTGAAAGATTTCAGAAATATAACCTTGGCAGATGTTATTATCATTCATTTCTCAAGGTACCCATGCACTTTCAATCTCTTTCCGAGATCATCTTCAGGAGTATGAGTTATGGTAACAAAAATAACTGCAAAACTGTGTTGCTAAAAGTTAGTTACTGTAATTTTTTTTCCTGCTTCAAATATAACAGTTGACAAATTGCTAGCGTTCATTAGAACGTTAAAATTTTCCAAAATGGAATTTGTTTTATATGTTGTAATGTCATGGTCATGCACGGGTTAAAGCCTAAAAAAATGTTCATTTTACAAACATTTTAGGACATTAGTACATTATTCATAGCTGATTCTATTAATTGACAGCTTAAGTGTTTTAATGAATGTTGCCTCGAGAATCTGTAGTTTGCTTTTGTTGTTTTTTCGTGTAGGATAGTTGTATTATCGATCATTATTTTTTTATATTGTCAATGTGGACAGGAATGTTGTTGTAGATGTCTACAAAAAATTCTCTACTATTATAATGTGGGTCTAAAGTACGGGGATCAATTCTACATTACAATCAATATCTAAACTGATCCCTCACTCTTACCCACTTCCTGACACCCCCTATAACCTATCACTCTTTCTCATAACTTTCCTCCTATGTAACCCCCTGCAAAACAGTGGCAGTAAAAGGCTTTGCTTGGGACGATATGTAGATTTGTCTGCTTCATATATAACAGTTGATAAATTGCTAGCGTTCATTAGAACGTGAAAATTATCCAAAATGGAATTTGTTTTATATGTTGTAAGTGTTTTAAGTGTAAGTAAGTGTTGTAAGTGTTGTAAGTGTTGCAAGTGTAAGTGTTGTAAGTGTTGTAAGTGTAAGTGTTGTAAGTGTAAGTGTTGTAAGTGTTGCAAGTGTAAGTGTTTTAATGAATTGCCTCGAGAATCTGTTGTTTGATTTTGCATATATACGGTAGCGGCTATAATATAAGGAACAGAAACAACAAAGACACAAATATGTGTATTACTTAAAAAATAATGCATGATTAGCGATTGAATTTTTACCGAATAAAGACAAAGTGGGTGGAGTGTGAACCGGACGACAGTTTAGTCTATCAATTGAAAAAAAAAAAAAAAATAAATAAATAAATAAATAAAAATAAAAATAAAAATAATAAAAATAAAAATAAAAAGTAGGGGCGTTGAGTTAACTAAGTTTTAACTTAGTTAAAGTCCAGTAAAAAAATGTCTTTGAAAGCAAAAATATCTAAAAAAACCGTTTTGAAACTGCAACATTAATTGCCCGTAAATTTAATGAAGGTACAGATAATAAGATCTCAAGGAAAACGGTTGCTCGCAGGTTACAAAATGCATACCTGTATTCCTGCCTCTCATTTCAAAGTAAAACCAAAGGGCACGCCTGGAGTATGCGAGAGAACATACTGGACTGACGCACAATGGGATACAGTTCATTTTAGTAACAAGTTCAAATTACTATATTTGGTTCTGAGGGCAAAACATACGTACGCCGTAGAACAGGTGAAAGACTGTCTTCTCAATGTGTCAAGAAAACCGTTAAGTTTGGTGGCGACAGTGTGATGGTGTGGGGAATTATTTCATCTGCAGGAGTTGACCCTATCATCCGTGTACATGGCAATATCAATGCTGGGATTTACAAAAGGCTTCTTCAGCAGCATGTGGTACCAAGATTAAACCATAATCTTTATGAATCTCCTATTTTCATGCATGACAATGCACCTTGTACAAGGCTCAGAGGTTATGGCTTTATTTGAAGAAGAAGGAATCGACATAATGAAGTGGCCAGCCCAGATCCCCACCTGAATCTAATAGTAAATGTTTGGAAGATAATTGGAGAAAAGGCCCAGAAAAGAAACCCGAAAATCCAGGATCACCTGTGGGAATTTTGAAAGACGAATGGAAGGGATTTACTACTGATTTTTGCAAAAAATTAATTAGATCATGTGGTTGACGATGCAGAGAAGTCATTAAAAATAATGGGATGTTTAGCAAATATTAAATTTTGTTGATATTTTGTTCACAATCACAAGATCGTTCTATTTTGTCTAGTTGCTTTTTTGTGTTCCATTTAATCTGTATTTTTAAAAAAAACTATTATGTAAATTTTTGTAACTTTGTATAATATTTATGCATTACACCCTAATCTTTATTTGGTAAAAATTTCATTGCTAATCATGCATTACTTTTTAAGTAATACACATTTGTATGCCTTTGTTGTTTCCGTTCCTTATATTATGGCCGCTACTATGTATATATATATATATATATATATATATATATATATATATATATAATATAATATAATACAATTTATATATATATGAAATACAATTTGATTCTAAATGCTTTGCTTGTAGTATACATATATATATATATATATATATATATATATATATATATATATACTACTGGCAAACATTTGGAATCAACCTGTATTTCATTAAAAAAAACACCTTATAATGAGATATTTCTAAAAAAAAATAATTTTAAGAAATGTATAAAATCCTCCGTGTATTTGGTTATATTTTTCAGTTTTTCTCCCGGCTACTCTTACTGTTAAGAAGTTCAAATTTGAATACGTCGCTCTACAATACAGTTTTCGAAGTTATGAATAATTTGTATGAGAAATGTTATATTTTGTTTTCCGTATTAACCACTAGACTTTTGGAATTTACTAAAATTGCTAGAGATTTGGTTTAGATTAAAAGAATCATGAAAAAAAAGACACATTTTGAAAAGACATGCCATATCATCGTATTATACGCAGAACTGATAAAATATCAACTTAAAACACTCTTATAAATTATGTAAAAATTACCACTTCCAAAAATTTTGGAAATAATGTCTTGGTTGCCATAGGAAGAGGCATGTCAAGTAAAACAAGAACAATCTACCCCAATGAACGAAATAAACAGTTCTGTTCGAAATTCCAATAACCTGAATAAGGTTGGAGTGTATAACGGCCGAAACGTTGTGAATATGGCAAAAATGAGAACAACAGCCCGAGCAATATAGTATGAATACACACACATATATATTTGTTTCATTATTCTGTATATCTGATGAGCCATGATGCAGCGAAACAGATCTGTTTGCGAATGACTATATATATATACTAGCAGTATAGCCCGACGATGCTCGGGTGTAATGAAAGCTTTAAAACTAATCCATGGTCCTGGAGCTCAGACTCTTTGAACGTTGGCATGAAAGACTAAAAACCAATAGTTGTTTCCAGTTAAAGCGAAACCGTAGACTGAAAGAAAAATGAATGCATGTAAGTCAAATTTTGATTTCCTGGTATCGATATCAAATAAGTTTTTTTCGTTGTAAACTGAATTTTGAAGGCTAAATAAGTCCTCTAAGTAAATGGTATCATGGCTGAGACTAAGAACTACAATTATACCTACTTGGAGCCAAACCCGAAGTAAAAACAAAAAAAAAAAAGGCTGAAAAAATACAGACATGCAGGCAAATAAACAGACGCACACACAAACACCTTGCCTTATATAAATATACATTATCGATTTTTTGCACTATTGTAAGAACTGCAACCTTGAGACTTCTGAATATCGTTTCTTATGTCTTTGTCTATGAGTGAATCAAATTTGACTAAAATCGGACCACTCCTTCTATAACCCGATTTTTTCGATTATCGATTTTCGATATTTATCGGGGGTACCTCGACACAAAACCTAGCTAGGAACACTCGCGGACTTTTATAGTACAACTGTGTAAATTTTCAAGAAAATCGGTTCAGCTGTTTCGGAGTCTATAGGTAACGAACGCACACACACACGCACACACACACATACACACACAGACAAAGTTCCATTTATGAATAAGTTTAGATATATATTTCCATTTGTAAAAGAGTTATGACGCAACATATGTTTGTACCAATGAGTGGTGTTTTCAGGCGATTTGCAAGTTATTGCACATCACCTGAAGACACCACGCATGGTAGAAAACTAGGTCGAGTAATAACTCGTTTTCAAATGGAAAAATATTCAAATGGTCTACAATATAATTGTATTGAACACTTTTTAACACAAATGTGCACTGGTCTAACCTTCTTATGACAAAAAAACTAAGTAATCAAACGATACATATATATATATATATATATATATATATATATATATATATATATATATATAAGATAATCTCGAAAGCATATCAATGTTGCGAATTTGTGAGCATACATAAAATAACTCTAATAAAAAAACAAGTACATCCTTTCAGCTATTAAATTTTGTACATAGAGTAGCATGTAATCATTGTATATATACACTACCGGCCATAATTATTAGGCCACCCCAGTTTTTAAAGAAATATGATGCATTTCGTACTATTTTTAGTATTTTAGTATTATACAAGTGGATAATTCTAAATGTAAACAGAATGGTTCTTTTGTTATTATTACTTTGCAAAATTTTACAGATAGCCTTTTCTTCGGCCAGCCAAAAAGAAGAAGAGACTAGCATAGGGAAGGGAGAACAAAAACTGGACACCAGAACAATTCATTTGATGCACATGTTATTGTGCAGTATTAACAAAAGAACCATTCTATTTTATTTAGCATTATCCATTTTGCAATAAATACTAAAAATATTATGAAATACGTCATTTCTTTTTTAAAAAACTGGGGTGGCCTAATAATTATGGCCGGTAGTGTATATATATATATATATATGTATGTCCCTCTGTGTCTGTGTGGGGGGTGCTGGTGCGTGTGAGTGAATTAATATAGCGAAGTTTGTCACTTAAGCAGGCAGAAATTTGCCGAATTTGAAGTTGCGTTTATTTATATCAGCAAGATGAACAAAGGATCAACAGAAGAAACGAAATTCTTGTAGAGGAAATACATCACAATAATTCCTTCACAAAAATTCCATGTGGGCATAACACCGGTCATTTAAGCGACAAACATCTCCACATTAATTCTATTAATACTCTGTCCCTATTTCTATATCAAGCACTTTATCACAAAAAACCTGCTTGCCAAAAATTACTTTCCAGCATTAAACTACTAAAAAAACATCCCTTTTGGACTAAGCATCAATACAATTTAACAGTATCTAAACTTATTTATAAATGGAATTTTATCTGTGTGTGTGTATGTGTGTGTGTGTCCGTTATCTATAGACTCCGAAACGGCTGAACTGCTTTTCTTGAAAATTTAAACAGTTGTACTATATGTTCGGAAACTGGTCTCCCTCTCTCTGTTCTACAAGTACTTTCACGGTTTCTGATGATTGGCTGGTTGCTTGCTTATTTTGTTTTATGGCATATCAACCTCGGTGGGTCATTTATTGCCAACGAAATTTTATTTATTTATTGCTGGTAATTTTTATATAAGTTTTGTGTCTAGTAATACTTTTTTATTTTCGAGTACCAAGATTCATTGGGATTTGTTTTTAAGGGCAATGTCCCCAAGTCCTACCCTTGTTATTTAACCCATAACTGGAGGGAAGGGACGGATTAATACCTTTCCCAAGGGTACCAGTGCTTAAGTGAATGCAGGGTATTCAACTGGAACTCGAACTCGGCTCATCGATTTCTCTTTCCGAGCCGATATCGTTGCTTAACTTCGGCGATCGAGCGAGAACCGGTGTATTCAACGTGATATGGCCGTAAGTCGGTTTCTGATGAACTTTACTACCTGATGCCTCACCAATTTACCCGTGTAAGTAGATTGTCAACTAGGTTCCACCCTTTACCGTCAAAATAGGCAAATGTAACCGCCTCTTCTACTCAAACAGTTTCTTTATTCGTACTTCTAGCCTGTGAAACTCTCTTCCTCATGTTTGCTTTCCTGATAGCTACAATCTCTAAAAGTTTAAATGCAATGCCAACTGCCATCTTCTATACCCGTGACTCCCACATTTTTCTTCTTAGGAAAATGCGGTCGAAAGAGGAAACCAACACCAAGCGACGACGTGTACGTGATCAGGGAAAGTGTGAAAGATCATCAAAAGACATTATTCGTTTTGTTTCAATTAATTTGCACTAGGGTGAATCTTTCTGTCTATCTATGTCAGTCAAAAATGTAAAAGAAAATGTGGTCAGGAGAGAAAAACAATGCCAAGCGACGACGTGTACGTGATCAGGGAAAATATAAAAGATCCTAGGAAGACATAATTCCTTTTGTTTCAGCCGTTGAAATATGTCTTTGGCCGTCGAAGTCTGCCTTCGGGTCGCAGTGACGCACTCCCTATCCTCTGTCAAAATGCTTGTTAGGTATCAGTGTCCCCAACGCGTAGTTGGTATTTTGGGGTTCTCTTTTTGCTGATGATTATGCATCTTGTTTTCTTGAAGTTTATATTAAGCTCTTTCTCCTCACGTCTCCCTGTTTTTATTTAGTGAATAATTATGTTGATAAGTAAAATCGGAAGTATTGGTCTCACCCTGATGATAATCTAGAGACAGTATCAATGAAGAGAATTCTTCCGATTGTGGGCATACATAAAATAATTCTGTAATAAAAAAAGAAAAGAGATATCTTTTCAGCTATATAATTCTATATTTAGCGAAGTATTTGATTATTATATATATATATATATATATATATATATATATATAGTATAGTGATGATTCACGTATACTGTCTTAATATGTATAGGAAAAACTATTAAAAAGTTGTAAGATTAAAAATGCATTTTTTTTTACAGTATTTGTTTATTTCTATTATTATATTTTATATTTCAGACCATCCTCGGTCCTTCATCAGAAACAAATGATTTTAAAATTTAAATTAGAAACGTATTTCACGAGAACGTCCGTGGAGAGAGATTGTTTATATCACGTAACGCAGAAAGCGACAGATTTTTTTAAAAATATTTGTAAACGTAAACCTATCTTTAATAATACTTATAAATTTTGTTTTGGACAAAAAATTTTGTAATTGTATCTAAAAAAGTTTAGCTATTGAAATATTTATAAAAATTCAAAACACCTAAGTCCCTATTTAACCCTAGCTTGTGTGTATTTAATTTTAAAATCCAGTATTTTTCTTTCTTTCTGCGTGAGTGTGTAGAACTAAAATCGGAATCTATTAGTAAACATTTGCAATTTTCTAAAGTGTGACCCGGTTAATTGAAGTGGACTGCTATTGGGGAATATTGATTGTTCTGGCGTATGCTAAGCTTGTGATTTTTGAAACGAAATCTAAAGCTATTACCAGATTCACCAATATATCCACTATTTGGACATATTGAACAGAAGAGAAAATATATAATATTTTGCCTGTCACAGGTTAGGCGTGGTGGGTGCAATTTGATTTTGGTGTTGGGTACAGAGAATATTGTGTCGTTTACTAAATGTTTATAAATTAAACACCGGGGTTTCTGACATTTTTAATTCCCTGATAGGTTTGTATTTTTTATAAAATATAATAATAGAAATAAAAAAATACTGTCAAAAAAATACATTTTTAAACTTACAACTTTATAATAGTTTTTCATATATATATATATATATATATATATATATATATATAATAATGATAATAATTATTAACAATATTAATAGTAACAAAAATAATTCTGCTAAAAGTAGTAATTGTTAAACTATATTTAAGATCGTCTTAAAAAACCTACCGAGAATTAACTCGGAGGGAAAAGGAGGGGAAATAAAAAAAAGAAACAGAGTACCTGAACAAAAGTCAAATACTCGTAGGAAAGAAAAAAAAGCCCAAATCGAAAACCTATTTCCCCTGACCAGCCGAAGGGTAAAACCTAGGTAGGTTTGTTGACTCTCACTTAGATTCTCTCTCTCTCTCTCTCTCTCTCTCTCTCTCTCTCTCTCTTTATATATATATATAAGAAAATAACTAAACTAGAGAGCCAAAGAACCTACCAAGGTTTCACCAAATTGGATCTTCAGGGAAATTTGTCCAACTTTCCCTGAAGATCCAATTAGGTGAAACTTTGGTAGGTTCTTTGGCTCTCTAGTTTAGTTATTTTCTTAGTTTGCTCTACTTGCGTATTGAGCACTTTTTGTTTTAGGTTACTCGTCTCGGTTTTTTTCTTTGAGCTACGTACATTGACTGATGTTCGGGTGCTTAACTCGTTCTTTTTTTATTACCATTTTTTCCTTCCGCGTATGTACTCGGAGGGTTTTTCGAAAAGAGTATAACGCCAAGTTTACATTTATATATATATATATATATATATATATATATATATACTGTTAAAGTTCTTGATACCCAGTTAATATCACCTTCTTCTTTATGCACTGTTTCCCTTCAGGGAATAGACGATAATGGATTTTCACTCGTCTCTACCTTTTGGCCGTTTTTAATATCTTTCTCTCTTGGTATTTCTCCCAGACCCCTCTTCGTCATCCGCCTGCTCAAGCCCATCATAAGTAGGTCTTGAGCTGCTCTCCCCTGTCTCTCCTGCCCTCTGCCCGTCCCATGAGCACCAGGTTCTCCAAGCTCTCCTTCTTCTTTACCCAGGTATTTAAACTTTTGTACATTTTTTATTTTTTAGTGTCCCCGACGTATAGTTGGCATTTTGGTGGCCTTTTATTGCTTATGACCATGCATTCGTTTTTTTTTAAGTTTATGTTAATCCCTTTCTCCTCACTTTTCCTTTTTTGTATTTTGTGAAGAATTAGGGTGATAAGGAAAATATAAATACAAACTTATTTATAAATGGGACAGTGTGTGTGTGTGTGTGTGTGTGTGTGTGTGTGTGTGTGTGTGTCCGTTACCTATAGACTCCGAAATGGCTGAACCGATTTTCTTGAAAATTTACACAGTTGTACTATAAGCGTCTGCGATTGTTCTTAGCTAGGTTTTGTGTCGAAATACCCCCGATAAATATCGAAAATCGATAATCGAAAAAATCGGGTTAAAGAAGGTGTGGTCCGATTTTAATCAAACTTGATACACTCATAGACAAAGACATAAGAAACGATATTCAGAAGTTTCTAGGTTGCAGTTCTTAGAATAGTGCAGAAAATCGGTAATATATATATATATATATATATAAAAGACAAGATGTTTGTGTGTGTGTCTGTTTATCTGCTTGTATGTCTGTATTTATTTTAGCCCTTTTATTTTAGTCTTTACTTCGGGTTTGGCTCTAATAGTTATAATTGTAGTTCTTAGTCTCAGTCATGATATCATTTACTCAGAGGACTTATTTAGCCTTCAAAATTCAGTTTACGACGAAAAAAAATTATTTGATATCGATACCAGGAAATCGAAATTTAACTTACATCCATTCATTTTTCTTTCAGTCTACGGTTTCGCTTTAACTGGAAACAACTATTGCTTTTTAGTCTTTCGTGACAACGTCCAAAGAGTCTGAGCTCCAGGACCATGAATTAGTTTTAAAGATTTCATTACACTCGAGCAACGCCGGGCTACACTGCTAGTCAGAAATATTTCTGTCTCACCCTGATGATAATCTAGTGACAGTAACACTGACGAGAATTCTTCCGCTTGTGTGCATCCATATAATAATTCTGTTATAAAAAAAAAGATAAGAGATATCTTTCAGCTATGTAATTTTGTATTTAAGAAAGCATTTGATGATCCTATATATATATATATATATATATATATATATAACGATACATACACAACGAAAGCTTCAGAAAAAATTGACTGCGTTGAATGGTGAGTCCCGAAAACACGCACCTGCATATGTAAATGCTGTTTAAAAAAAGAACTGATAAGATCATGTATCGCCAGACGCCAGAACAGAATTTACGACTTCCCAAATCTGCATGATAGCGGCAAGGAATGAATCTTCATTCGTCACACTCTATTTGTTAGTCATCGCGATATCGTTAGAATATTTCAAGGCCTTTTTACTCAACAGGACCAACCCACAAACACAGACGCACACCCGCATATTTATGCTCTCACACCCCGATTGAGCACTATGGGGTAAATCGCGGACTTTGTAAAAGCTAGCTACCCACTCATTTACGCATCACACGAAACATATTTCTGTTGCCTCAAGCCTCTTTTTCATCTTTAAGAGTCTTCAGCATTCGTAGACATACAGGGGGACAGTTCACCTAACAGCACCCTTTTCTTTGTTTCCAACGAAATTTTCCTGTCTCCTAATATTCTGCTTAGCTTTTTGAATAGATCTTTCGCCGTCTTTGGATCTCAGTGTCACATTCTGTTCTCTGTTATAACACTTCCTAGATATTTAAATTTCTGGAGATGTTTGAGTTTAGTATTCCCGACCTGTGGGTGTGCGTTGTGGTGCAGTGGATATCGGCTTGGAACGAGAAATCGGGGAGCCGAGTTCAAATTTCAGTTGAATTCCTTGCAATCACTTACGCGCAAATACTCTTGAGAAAGCTATTAATCCGTCTCTTCCCTCCAGTTATGGCTTAAATAACAGGACAGATTGGGTTCTATAGCCTTGGCTGGCATCCACTCTACCGGATAAAGTACTGGCATCCTACTGCGGGATAATCTTCTGTCTAGTCAGTCATGTCTCTTTCCAGACATGATCGCCCAAAGTGTGTATCACGTATGGCACTTAACTGACTGACTGAATATAATAGTTGGAAACATGATTAAGGCGTCTAATGAGCATAAAATGGGGGATCGGTTTTCTATTGTTATTAAATAATAAACTGATACCCCACAAATTACAGATTAATAATATATCTCTTTCCCCTCTAGCTATGAGTCAAATAACAGGACAGATTGGGTTCTGTAGCCTTGGCTGGCAACCAGTCTACCGCATAAAGTAATGGCATCCTACTGCGGGATAAACTTCTGCACAGTCAGTCATGTCTCTTTCGGGACATGATCACCCAAGCGTTCATTTAGTTACGCGCAAATACCCTTGGGAAACGTATTAATCTCTCTTACCTCCAGTTATGGATTAAATAACAGGACTGATTGTGTTCTATAGCCTTGGTTGTCAACCAGTCTACCGCATAAAGTAATGGCATCCTAATGCTGGATAATCTTCTGTCCAGTCTGTCATGTATCTTTCGAGACATGATCGCCCGAAGCGTGTATCACGTTTGGCACTTAACTGACTGACTGATCCCCTGACATTTTGGGCTCATCTTTTTTTTTATAACGATGTTTCTTTTAGTTTGTGCTTAGTCCTTTCTTCTTGCTTTTCTTCGTCAGACGTGTTGTTGTTTCATTTCCGTACGGCGTACCAGAAATATTTTAGGAGAGCCATCTTCCAATAACGATCCTATTTCCTTCTTTGTGGAGGCGGAAAGATAAGAATTTATCTTGTTTCAAATTTTGCATTAAATGTCGCCATTAATATTCATTTAAACGTTTCTGTTGATTGCTTTAATTCTGATTTTCTGGTTAAATATGTAACGAAGAAAAGAGCAATTCACCTCCAGACAAACAAATACGCCGAACAAAGATGAAAGTCAAGTATGAAAATATTTTATCTTCTTACACACCATAAAGTCGGAATTGGGTTACGCTTAAACATTTAAATGGCTGACAATAAACTCTTTTCACAGTCATAAGTAATTTCTTCTCAGTTAATTTCATGTGTCCCTTTCATTCCTAGTAATTTTTTTCTCTTATTCCCTTCTCCTCTTACTTACTTAATTCTTACTTTTTTCTTCTTCATATTCCGTCTTTTCCTTCCTTCTTTCCTTCCTTCCTGATTTTCCTTCTTTTTTTTTTTCATTATATCCCTTCCTTTCATCGTCTTTTACTTTTTCTTCCCTTTTCATTTCCATCCTTACTTTCATTTATTCTTTCTTTTTTTCCTTAAATTCTGTCCTTTCTTCATAAATTCCTTCCTTTCTTTCCTTCCTTTCTTTCCTTCCTCTCCATACTTTCTTTACTTCTTTTATTCGTTCACTGACTTCTTCATTCCGTCTCTGCTTCCTCTTAACCATACTTCATTTATTTTCTTTCTTCCTTCTCTGCTTGCTTCATTAATTTTTTCCTTCTCTACTTCTTTTTTTCTTTCGAACTCTACTTTTTTGCTTATGTTTTTTCTTCATTTTTTTCCTTTCTTTATTCATTCCACTCATCCTTCATTAATTAATTCCACCATTCTTTCTTCACTTTCTTTCATTTCTTTTCTTTCTTTCTCTATTCTTTCGTTCTCTCTTTCGTTCTTTCGTTCCTTTCCTTTTCTTTCTTTTCGCTTCTTCATATATAATTCCTTTATTCCTTTATTAATTCCTTCTTTCCTGAATTCATTCGGTTCCCCCCATCCTTCTTTACTACATTGCTTTCTTTAATTCCTTCATTCCTTTCGTAGTTTATTCCTTCCTTTCATCATTCTCTTTCACCTTCTGTCACTCGTTCATTCCTTGCTTTTCGGTTCGTTTTTCTTCTTCATATATCATTCGTTATTTATTCTTTCTTTCCTTAATTCATTCGGTTCCTCCATCCTTCCTTACTTCATAGCTTTCTTTCATTCATTTTTTCCTTTCGTTCGAACTTCTTTTCTTCCATTCATCCTTCTTTTTCGCCTTCTTTCATTAATTCTTCCCTCCTTTCGTTCGTCAATTCGTTCACTCGACCGGTCGTACATTCCGTTCATCCGTTCGTTCATCTAATCTTTCGTTCGTACGACCATTCGTTCGTTCCATTGATCGTTCGTTTTTCTCTTCATTCGTTCTTCCTTGAGGTTCATTCATTCATTCATTCTTTCCATTCATCCTTCTTTTTCGCCTTTTTTTCATTAATTCTTTCCTCCTTTCTTTTTTTAATTCGTTCTCACGACCGGTCGTTCCTTCCGTTCGTCCGATCGTTCATCTAATCTTTCGTTCGTACGACCATTCGTTCTTCTCTTTATTCATTCTTCCTTGAGGTTCGTTCATTCGTTCAACCGTTCGTTTGTCTGTTATTTTGTTCGTACACGTGGTTCATTTGTTCGTTCATCTGTTCGTTTATTCTTTCGTTCATCCCTTTATTTGCTTACTAGAAGTATAGCCCGGCGTTGCTCGGGTGTAATGAAAGCTTTAAAACTAATCCATGGTCCTGGAGCTCAGACTCTTTGGACGTTGGCACGAAAGACTAAAAAGCAATAGTTGCTTCCAGTTAAAGCGAAACCGTAGACTGAAAGAAAAATGAATGAATGTAAGTTAAATTTTGATTTCCTGGTATCGATAACAAGTAAGTTTTTTTCGTCGTAAACTGAATTTTGAAGGCTAAATAAGTCCTCTGAGTAATTGGTATCATGGCTGAGACTAAGAACTACAATTATATCTACTTAGAGCCAAACCCGAAGTAAAAACTAAAATAAAAGGGCTGAAAAGATATAGAGACATACAGGCAGATAAACAGACACACACACATACACACACACACACACACACACAAACATCTTGTCTTTTATATATATATATATATATATATAATCAATTTTCTGCACTATTGTAAGAACTGCAACCTTGAAACTTCTGAATATCGTTTAAGTCTTTGTCTATAAATTTGATTAAAATCGGACCACTCTTATAACTTTTTCGATTATCGATTTTCGATATTTATCGGAGTACCTCGACACAAAACCTAGCTAAGAACACTTTCAGATGCTGATAGTACAACTGCGTAGATTTTCAGGAAAATCAGTTCAGCCGTTTCGGAGTGTATAGGTAACGGACGCACACACACACACACACACACACACACACACACACACACACAGACAAAGCTTCACTTATTATATAAGTTTAGATCTGTTCTCTCGTTAAAACCTTTGTTCATCATTTCGTGAGCCGCTTTGTTTGCTGGTCCATTCGTTTGTGCGTTTGGACGTTAATTAATTCTTTTAATCCGTCCCTTCGTTTAGTCATCCGTTCGTTCGGTCGGTGTATTTTTTTTTTCATTCCTATGTTCGTTCGTTCGTTTATTCGTTTGTTCGTTCATTCGGTCGGTCCTCTTCTTCCTCTCGTCCTGATTTAACTGTCTGCCGGTTCTTCTTCTTCTGTGTGCCCCGTCATTTCAGGACGTAGGCGATCATGGCTTTCCACGTCTTCCTGTCCCTGGTGGCTCTTAGCAAGCTTTCTCTTGTTACAACACCCAAACCCCGTTCTGCCATCCACTAGCTCAAGCTCATAAATCTAAATTATAAATGTATAGAAACTGGCATGGCCACAAAATGAGGGATCAGTTTATATATTAATTATAATATAGAACTGATCTCTTATTTTATATCCAAATTATAATTTCTTATAAACAGTAGGCAAATATATTCTTCTTCTATGTGCCCTGTCCTTTCAGGACGTAAGTGATCATGGCTTTCCACGTCTCCCACTCCCTGGTGGCTCTTAGTAAGCTTTCTCTTGTTACACCACCCAAACCCCGCTCTGCCATCCACTAGCTCAAGTCCATAAATCTAGAATATAAATGTATAGAAACTATCATGGCCACAAAATGAGGGATCAGTTTATATATTGATTATAATGTAGAATTGATCCCCCATTGTATATCCACATTATAATTTCTAATAAACAGTTACCATATATATTCTTCTTCTACGTGCATTTTCCTTTCAGGACGTAGGCGATCATGGCTTTCCACATCTCCCTATCTCTGATGGCTCTTAGTATGTTTTTCCTGTTACACCACGCAAACCCTGTTCCGTCATCCACCTGATCAGGCCCTTCAAATATGTTATCCGTTGCTTTCCCTGTCTCTTTTTTCTTCTATCTGGCCTGTTAGTATCAAGTTCTCCAAGCCCTCCTTCCTCATTGCATGTCCCAGGAACTTTAGCTGTCTCTTCCTGATGTTCAGTATTAATTTCCTTTTCGTTGACATTCTTTCCCACACATCATTGCTCGTATGCTCAGTCCATGATATCCCCAGCATCCTTCTGTAGAACGACATTTCCGCTGCTCCAAGTATTTTCCTACAGATTTATATAATCGGTTTTCTATTTATTTCTGTCCCACTCTCACAAAAGATGAAATAAAATCAAGATCTCCATTGAAAAGAACAGGACATAAACCTCAAGGGAGAGAGATAGAAAGGGGTTGAAGAACAACAAAGGGCATTAAACCTCTTGTGGGTCAGAGAGGTGTAGTGGGGACCGGCAAATAGGTTTTACTTATTTGCATAGGTTAGTTATAAGAGAAACAAGTCAATCAGTCAGTCAGTTAAGTGCCATACGTGATACACGCTTTGGACGATCATGTCTCGGATGAAACATGACTGACTGGGCAGAAGATTTTCTATCCTGCTCTTTAAACTATAGTTGAATGGAAGAAGAGATGTATTGTATTAATTAGTAGTAATTAGTGGGGGATCAGTTTATTACTTCATAACAATGGAAAACCAATCCCCCACTTTATGCCCAGTAGAAGACTTAATCATGTTTCCAACTATTATATTCAGTCAGTCAGTTAAGTGCCATACGTGATACACGCTTTGGGCGATCATGTCTCGAATGAAACATGACTGACTGGGCAGAAGATTTTCTATCCTGCTCTTTAAACTATAGCTGAATGGAAGAAGAGATGTATTGTATTAATCAGTAGTAATTAGTGGGGGATCAGTTTATTACTTCATAACAATGGAAAACCGATCCCCTACTTTATGCCCAGTAGAAGACTTAAATCATGTTTCCAACTATTATATTCAGTCAGTCAGTTAAGTGCCATACGTGATACACGCTTTGGACGATCATGTCTCGAATAAGACGTGACTGACTGAACAGAAGATTATCCTGTCGTAAGTTGCCATTGTTTTTTGCGGTAGACTGGTTGCCAACCAAGGCTATAGAACCCAATCTGTCCTGTTATTTAACCCAAGAAGATTCTTGGTCGATCTTGGTCGCTTGGTCGACCAAGCGTGTTTCACGTATGGCACTTAACTGACTGAGAGTAACAGGGTTTAATCCATTTTTATTTTTCCTTAGTTTAGGTCATTTAAAGTGTTGAGCAGTAATATATATATATATATATATATATATATATATATATATATATATATATATATATACACACGTGGCTGTGTGGTTAGAATCTTTACTCTCTCACACCCTGTCTGCTAAAATGTCTGCCTTCTTCTACCGAGTGCCCATAGCCCAGAGGTTGACTGATGCCAATTCGGTCGGGTTTCAATCCTGGGTTAAAAAGCAATCTGTGTCTAACCGTACTGATGAGCTGTGGTACAGCGAAAAAGATCTGTCTGCGGATGACTACATATATATAAGAAAAATTAAGGCAGACACGTTATTTAATGGTAAATCGGAGGTATGGGCCTATTTCAGGCGAACTATCATCAGATTCGTGTAAATTCCTTTGTAAAATAAAGATGAAAGCTGATGATGGTTCGCCTGAAATAGGCCTACACCCCCGATTTACCATGAAATAACGTATCTGCCTTAATTTTTCTTGTATTTGCTCTATATGTATTTATATACATATATATTTAGAGCTCTTTTAGAGAGTTATCCTACCACTGTATGTACAGGATACTCCTTTTGATTCTTCTGTATCTACACTGCTTGCTGATATATATATATATATATATATATATATATATATATATATATATATAAGAAAAATTAAGGCAGGCCTGTTCTTCCGATTCACCATGAAATAACGTGTCTGTCTTTATTTTTCTTATATTTGCTCTATATGTATTTATATACATATATATTTAGAGCTCTCTTAGAGAGTTATCCTACCACTGTATGTACTGTATGTACAGGATACTCCTTTGGATTCTTCTATACCTACACTGCTTGCTGATATATATATATATATATATATATATATTTGTGTGTGTGTGTGTGTGTGTCTGTGTCTGTGAGTGTCTGTGTGTGTGTGTAATAACTCGTTTACAAATGGAAAATATTCAAAAGTTTTACAATATAATTGTATCGAACACTTTTTAATATAAATGTGCACTGGTTTAATTTTATTATGACCAAAAACTAAGTAATTAAACATTCAATGCACACACACACACACACACACACACACACACACACACACACACATATATATATATATATATATATACACAAAAATCTAGAGTGAGCCACCACCTACAGCGGTTTCACACGAAGGGTTCTTCAGGGTAAGAAGAAGAAGCGTTCGTGTGAAACCGCGGTAGGTGGTGGCTCAATTCTAGATTTTTCTATTGTATTCCGCTCCACTTTCGTATCGAGCACTTTGCTGTTAAGGTTTCGTCTTGGGGATTTTGTTTCTTTCAAACGAGCACTGTTGTTCTTGTGCGCTGTTTGTTTCTTTTTATTATCCCCCTTTATTTAACCCACGAGATAGTCCACGCCGTGTTAGAAGACGGTTTATATTACTGTTAGCATTATTTTCGGATATTTAGTCTGTTATTATTAGTGTTGGCTTACTGTGATTAAGTTCATTATATATATATATATATATATATATATATATATATATATATGATGAAAATCTTCTAAAATATTTGTAAAAAGAACAGTTTTGTTCATGCTTTAACACATGCATGACCATGACATTACAGCATATAAAAAAAATACATTTTGGATAATTTTCACGCTCTAATGAAGCAATTTGTCAACCCTTACATTTGAAGCAAGAAAAAAATTTACAGTAATTTTTAGCAACACAGTTTTGCGGTTATTTTTGCTACAAAACTAACACACCTGAAGATGATCTCAGAAGGAGACTGAAAGTACTTGGGAACATCGAAAAATGAATAATAACATCTTTCAAATATAATACGCGAAAGATTATCCGTGTGTATGAACGGATTTTTTAAAAAAATAAGCAGACACAATGTTTGCAATTTATTTAATCTTGCAATTTATTTCATTTTTATTACGCCCAAACACTATTGTCGCGCCTGTCGATTAGTTTTTCCTACGGCCATTGTCTGAGATGGACGTTACTCCAAGGAAGCGTACGAAAATTGTAACACTACACGAACACACTGGCAAGCCTTATAGAGAGATCGCGACTATTGTTGGTGCCAACCTTTTAACTGTCCGAAGTGTCATCAAGGCAAAGAACCAAACTGGATCCATCATTCTTAAACGTAAAGGAAAACGCGGTCAAAAGAAAAAAATCAGCTGAAATTTCTCGGGCACATGATGAGAAAAGAGGGCTTGGAAAATTTAATACTCACAGAACAGATTGAAGGCAAGAGGGACAGAGGAAAACAACAGATAACCTACTTAAAATAAGAAAGAGACAGTTGAAATTTCTCGGGCACATAATGAGGAAAGAGGGTTTGGAAAATTTAATACTCACAGAACAGATTGAAGGCAAGAGAGGCAGAGGAAAACAACGCATAACCTACTTAAAATAAGAAAGAGACAGTTGAAATTTCTCGGGCACATAATGAGGAAAGAGGGTTTGGAAAATTTAATACTCACAGAACAGATTGAAGGCAAGAGAGGCAGAGGAAAACAACACATAACCTACTTAAAATAAGAAAGAGATAGTTGAAATTTCTCGGGTACATAATGCGGAAAGAGGGTTTGGAAAATTTAATACTCACAGAACAGATTGAAGGCAAGAGGGGCAGAGGAAAACAACGCATAACCTACTTAAAATAAGAAAGAGACAGTTGAAATTCCTCCGGCACATAATGAAAAAAGAGGGCTTGGAAAATTTGATACTCACAGAACAGAGGAAAACAATGCATAATCTACTTAAAATAAGAAAGAGACAGTTAAAATTTCTAGGGTTTTTAATGAGGAAAGTGGGCTTGGAAAATCTGACACTCAGAGGACAAATTGAGGGCAAGAGGGACAGAGGAAAACAAGTCATAACCTGCTTAAAATAAGGAAGAGACAGTTGAAATTTCTAGCGCATGTAATGAGGAAAGAGGGCTTGGAAAATCTGATCCTCACAGAACAGATTGGAGGTAAGAGAGACAGAGGAAAAACAGCGAGCAACCTACCTAACAGGCATTTGTAAATGGAAATGGAGAAAAGAGTGACAGGGAGGTATGATAAAAAAGAAATGTTACTCAGAAATACAAAGGATAGGATGTTGTGGAAAGCCACAACCGTCAACAAATCTAAACAGACATGGCAGGTTGAAAACGAAAAATATAAAATGTTGCTCTGTATGTTAAACCTTCGTTTTCTGTCTGTTTTATGTTACAGGAAGTTTTATGTGAAGCCAGGCTCGGATATCATTTGACAAGAATACCCAAAATTCTCAACTGCTTTCCAGCGGGTATGTTTGTACTGCCCTAACGATGGCTCATAATAATGTTAATGTCAGGACACCTGTCTTAACAACTGTACTCATTCTTGCAACAGCAGTGACATCATGGGATAGTCTTGCAACTGACACGAAAACAGTTCGAACAGGGACATCAAATACAAACTTGAAACAGGTGCTGTTAGAACAGGTGAAATTAAAACAGCTGCAAAATTACCAGGAGTCAAGGAAGAAAACACAAAATATGGAAATCATGATGGGATGAAACGGGATACTCAATTGGTAATACGTGCAAACACATTTCACACATTGCTCCACAAGGACAAACCCAGAAGCGTACACAAATTTATATATATACATATATGAAATTATTTGTTTGAATATTATTTTTGATCGATACTCCAACTCAAGTAGATATTCTGTTTATAATCAAACAATATTATATACTTATTTCTACCGGCCTGATTATTTACGATAATCATCATGTTACGGAAATTAACGAAGATTAACGAAACTGGTTATAAACAACCGACAATTTGAAATGATTTGTTTGAACATTATTTTTGATCGATACACCAACTTAAGTATATATTCTGTTTATAATCAAACAGTATTATATATTGATTTTTACCGGGCTATTATATATATATATATATATATATATATATATATATATATATAAATATAAATATATATATTACGGAAATTGACGAAGATTAACGAAACTGCATATAAACAACCGACAATTTGAAATGATTTGTTTGATCATTATTTTTGATCGATACTCGTATTTAAGTAGATATTCTGTTTATAATCAAACAGTATTATATATTGATTTCTACCGGCCTATTATATATATATATATATATATATATATATATATATATATATATATATGAAATTATTTGTTTGAATATTATTTTTGATCGATACTCCAACTTAAGTAGATATTCTGTTTATAATCAAACA
Organism: Ascarosepion bandense; assembly: GCA_037127315.1. NCBI lineage: Eukaryota > Metazoa > Mollusca > Cephalopoda > Sepiida > Sepiidae > Ascarosepion > Ascarosepion bandense. The sequence goes on along the minus strand of JBBBDQ010000619.1, from coordinate 1,250,820 downwards.
GTATTATATATTGATTTCTACCTGCCTATTATATATATATATATATTACGGAAATTAACGAAGATTAACGAAACTGGTTATAAACACCCGACAATTTGAAATGATTTGTTTGAATATTATTTTTGATCGATACTCCAACTTAAGGAGATATTCTGTTTATAAACAAACAGTATTATATATTGATTTCTACCTGCCTATTATATATATATATATATTACGGAAATTAACGAAGATTAACGAAACTGGTTATAAACAACCGACAATTTGAAATTATTTGTTTGAACATTATTTTTTATTGATACTCGTATTTAAGTAGATATTCTGTTTATAAACAAACAGTGTATATATTTATTTCTACCGGCCTGATTATTTACGGTAAATCTTTGTTACGAAAATGTGTGTCATTCGACAGGATTCGAACCTGAGACACCTATCCACATAGGAGAAGCTATCATGTGATCAGGCGCATATTAGACCTCTCGAACACGAATGATCAACGGTCTAAACGAAGTCAGATAAAGCCTATATAACACAAGTTTCGATTTATAGTTTTGTTTATGACCATTTCGTTAATCTTCGTTAATTTCCGTAACATTGCGTGTTTACATTTGTTGACATTACGATACATTTCAGTGCAGAGATGGTTATTTACGTGAATCGAAAATTGTGTTATATAGGCTTGATTTGACTTCATTTTGACTGTGGCATCATTCGTGGTCGAATGGGCTAAGACACGCTAGATGAATTGCTGGCTTCCTCTATATTGTTAGGGGGGCAGGTTCGAATCCTTCTGAATGACATTTTCATAAAAATTTATCTTAAATAACCAGGCAGGTAGAAATAAATATACAATACTGTCCGATTATAAACAGAATATCTACTTAAATACGAGTATCGGTCAAAAATAATGTTCAAACAAACAATTTCAAATTGTCGGTTGTTTAAAGACCATTTCAATAATCTTTGTTAATTTCCGTAACATGTTTACATTTGTTGACATTGCTATACATTTCAGAGCAGAGATGATCATTACGATAAATTCGAAGATTGTATTATAGGCTTAATTTGACTTCATCATTCATGGTCGAGAGATCCCTAGATATGGATAATGGAATTAAAACAGTCTACCCCTGCAGATTAAATAAAGTGTTCAGTTTAGAATTCCCTGTGGGTTACTCAGCTCGATATACACCTGATGAAGGCTGGAAACGCAGAACAACCGAAACGTATTGATAACAACAACAAATGTGAGGAAAAATTGTCTGAATGTAAAAGGTTTCAATAAATCTACCATCCGCCCGTGCATTGAATGCTGCTGCCAAATCTGGTCGAGTGCCCCTGCTATTCTCCTCGAGCTTCTCGATAAGGTTCAGAGGAGGCTCTGTAATGTGATAGATACCGACTTGGCAGACCGCCTGCAGTCTATCTCCCACCGGCGCGAAGTGGCTTCCCTGTGTCTCTTCTATAAATACTTTCACGGCTTCTGCTCCGATGAACTTAGATCACTGGTGCCCCCTAAATACGAATTTGCACGAGATACTAGATTAGCAACAGGATCCCACCCTTTCACAGTGAAACCGATAAAATGCAACCGCAACTTCTACTCCAACAGTTTCTTTCCTCGCACTTCCCGACTGTGGAATTCCCTTCCACCCGATTGCTTCCCCGACGGCTACAATCTCCAGGAGTTTAAATGTAAGGTCAATAGACACCTCCTAACACACTAACCTGCTCCCATTCTATCAAACACTCTTCCCATCTGCCCAACCCTCATCCTCGGTATCCTTACTCATCTGTCACCTTCCTCCTGACATTCCCTATGTCTAACCACTCCTTCTCTTTACCTTCCCCTATGTAGCCCCATGCGCAATAGTGGCAGTGGAATACCTTGCTTGGGGTGAGATGATTAAAAAAAAAATTAACTTCTATTCTTAAAATTTCAGATAGAAACAAACGTGTATTGAAAAAATATGCTGAAAATTAACTTTTTTTATGTGTCCAACTAATTACTTGTTGCGATTCTTAATAAATATTAGGAACTCGGACTTCCTGCTGTCTGCGGGTCTTTAGTGTGTGTTTAGTTATGTGTCTTACGGCAGGTTAATTTTTCTTTCTTTTTAGAAAATCAACATTCCACTCAGCAAAAGGCTGTCACTAGATACGCAATACATTAATTTTATTTTTTATTTCATTTCAGCCCAAGCAAGGCGTTAATGCCACTGATGTGCAGGGGCTGCATAAAAGATTTGAAGTATTAGGCAAGAGGAAAGTGAAGACAAAGACGAACCAGCTGCGGAGGGTGAAAGAGAAAGGGCAAGAGAAGGATGTGAACACAGAAGTGAAGACAGTTACGAAGTTAGAGAGAAAGGAAAAGAACAAGATTCACGGGGTGATGTGGAAAGAGCTGGAGTTAAGTGGATAATAGATGGGAATTCCTGGAGGTTATATCCGTCAGGGAAGCAAGTATATGGAAGGGAGTTCCACAGGCGGGAAGCGTGAGAAAAGCTGATGGAAAAAAATCTTCATTTGGTTGATCTAACTGTAAAAGGGTGGGACCTTGTTGCCAGCCTGTTTGCCCGAGTAAATTCTCGTGGAGGGGGCACCAGTGACACAAGTTCGTCAGAGCAGAAGCCATGAAAGTATTTATAGAAGAGACAGACTGAAGTCACTTTCCGACAATGAGAAAGTGGCTGGAGTGGAGTGGAGCTGCCAGGTCAGGACTTATCACATTACAGATTCTCCTTTGGAGCCTGTCGAGAACACTGAGATGAACAGCAGGGGCGCCTGACCAGCAGTATTTCATGCACAGTCGAATGGTTGATTCTAAATGGATTCAGACGAAAAAAACATCCTGGTCTGACACAGTGACCCAACCTTCCTAGCAGTGGATTTAGCTATTGACTCAATGTAATGATTCCACTTGAGGTCGGAAGATAGGACAAGGCCGAGGAGGCGCAGTGTATTGCTTTCAGGGAGACTTGCTTGATTCATGCTTATGGGTGGCAGGAGAGATTGCTTGTGATGGTTGACAGATATTAATAACAAAAGTTAGCTTTTAGCAATTTTTTCACTTTTAGTCTTAAATATCATCTAAAAACTGGCCTAATATCCGCCGGGTTTTGCTTAAAAACTGACTTGAAAGTTTTACTTTTTCAAGAAAAAATCCAAATAAAGCTGATATATTGAATAGAAAATATATTCAAACAAGAATTCAATTATGAATCACCACAAGGAAAAGCATACTATTTTTGTACTGTATTGTATTAGTAAAACAAATCAAAAAATTGTAAAATATTGGGAAAAAAGCCAACTAATGAATAAGATTTGTTACATTATTTGATAGATCATAATTAAGAAAGACAAAATTTGATAAATGTTTATATAACACGGTAATACTTCTGGTTACAAATTACGAGGCAAAATGATTTTAATTTGAATTGTTTATAGGAAATCATACCTAAACTAAATCACTGTATGACATATTACATCATAATATGGCTAAATTGTTCAGGGTAATTTCTCTTTGAAGGAAATGAAGGCCTTACACTACCGGCCACCCCAGTGTTTTAAAAAATGATGTGTTTCATACAATTTTTTAGTATTTATTGCCAAGTGAATAATTGTAAATGAAAATAGAATGGTTCTTTTGTGAATATTGCACAATAACATGTGCATCAAATCAATTTATAAATATTTACTAATTACCTATATTGCAGTTTCATCAATGAAAGAATGAAGAAAATTTAGGGTGATTCGGACGAGTTCATCTTTGATTCCTTGGATTGTAAGATTTTTTATTTTTATTTTCATTTAGAATTATTCACTTGGCAATAAATACTAAAAATAGTATGAAATACATAATTTCTTTTAAAAACTGGGGTTGCCTAATAATTATGGCCTCTAGTATATATATATATATATATATATATATATGAGATGAGATAATATTTACACTATTATTATTATTATTATTGTTCGGGTTATTGTCAGCGCAGCTTGATGGCCATTTGTACTACGTTTCAGTGGTTCTACGCTCCGGCCTTCTTCAGGTACTAGGAATTTCGAATTACTGGGGTACATCATTCTCATTCCTTTGGCGAAGCCGCTTTTTGGTAGTCATGAAGTATCTCCCTGTAACCCAAGTATTTAAGTTAGTTGTTCACCACTACCTTGGAAACTTTTGCAAACTAATACTAACAAAAGAACCATTCTATTTTCATTTAGAATTATCCACTTGGCAATAAATAATAAAAATAGTATGAAATACATCATTTCTTTTAAAAAACTGGGTTTGCCTAATAATTATGGCCGGTAGTGTATATATATATATATATATATATATATATATAGCAAATCTACAGTATGCGATGGGTAAATTGTCGCTATTTGCCTTGCAAAATTTTGCAAAGTAATAATAAGAAAAGAACCATTCTATTTTCATTTAGAATTATCGACTTGGAATTAAATACAAAAAATAGTATGAAGTACATTATTTCTTTTAAAAAACTGGGTAGCCTTATAGCCGGTAGTGTGTTTCATTGTGCAATGATTTAGTAATAATATACTTGTACCATGCATTTTGTTTATTTAAAATTTCTAAAGGTCCTCTAGTCCTACACGCGTTCTTTTGCTTTCTCACTCTACCTTCGCTACTGTCATCACACCTGTCTTCCCATCCTTCTCTCTCTCTCTCTCTCTCTCTCTCTCTCTCTCTCTCTCTCTCTCTGACACCCTCCGGTAACAGGTTTGTATTTCTCTTCGCTCTCCTCTGGCTTAAACATTTACTCTTATGTAGCCCTGACAGCTCGACTCCAGCCACTTTCTTATCGTCAGGATGTGGTTTCTCTCTGTCTCTTTTATAAATAACATGGTTTGTCTCTCTCTTCACGCTCTTCCTGCCTAAACTTTTATTCTGCGCATCAGTTGCGGTACCCCCTTGCTTGGGGGTGAAACGATTAAAAAAATTATAAATTTTCTAAGGCTGATCATCCAAATGAATTTGTAATGATGCGATTTTGAATAAGGATTTTGCAAAAAAATATTTTTTTATAATTTATCATGTCAACCTCCACGATTCAAATACAATTCATTACCACGGTTCTGAAATCGACCTTTCCGACTTGTGTTAATAAAGATTTAAATCTGGCATAGACTTTGCTGAGGAAAGATATCTGAAACCAAATAAATTGATAAAAATTCTGAATTTTATTTAAATGTTCGGTAAATTTTCGTTTTAGGCCCAGAAGGCTTTTGCCCCTTCAAATTTATTCAAAATAGCATTATTTCTGTGCAGATGCAGATGCTGAACTCAAATCAACAATTAGTCATTGAAGAAACCTAACTTTTTTATCTGAATGTCAATAAAAAAAAACGAACTACATCTCACGCTTTTTCTCACGAAGTCATGTAATTAACTGTAGAATGACCTTCTTACGCAACAAATTTCGGCCGATTTACTTCCTTTACTGAAACTTCCGCCTATTTATTTCCTGTAATGAAAGTAATACGCGTAGAAATACAATCGCGTATTACTTTCATTACAGGAAGAAAATAGGCGGAAGTTTCAGTAAAGGAAGTAAATCGGCCAAAAATAGACCGAAATTTGTTGTCCCACGCGGAAAGTCATTCAGCAGTTAATTACATGACTTCGTTAGAGTTACGGGCGACGAAATGTAGTTCGATTTTTCTGGTCGTTAAGATCAATAAAGGTAGGTTTCTTCAATAACTAATTGTTGATTTGAGTTCAGCATGTACATTTGCACAGAAATAATGCTATTTTGGATAAATTTGAAGGGGTGGGGGAAAGCCTTTTGGACCTAAAACGAAAATTTACCAAATGTTCTTGGCAAAGCGGGAATACATTAAAGAAAAAAATTAAGTGCATATTTTACTTATTTCTGAAGAAATTAAAAGATAACGAGATTTGGTGGCCCTGTGGTAATGATTGGATGCCGTACTCAAAGGTTCTGTGTCCGGTTGTTTCCTGGACTGTCGTTACATAAGCGACAAATTGAAAACAAAACGGAAATATTAAATTGGGAAAACATATTTGCGAAAACATAGGAGTGACTTGACACGTCTCACTTAAAAGATTGAAATGGATACTTTCTTGGTTTTATACCTTTTCTTTCATCAAAGGAAATGATCGGAGTTAAACGCAGAAGGTTTCATATTAAAATATGCAAGTGTTCCATAACATCTCAATCTGTTGGGTGTTACTCTCTTATTCAGGACGGTCCTGGGCATGACGGTAAAGTGCATCCGACAGCAAGGCCTCTGATTGGGTGGTTGTGAAGAGCACGAAGCCGCCTCTTAATTGCTGCTGTTCCCAGGTCCACCATGACCTGAGGTGGTATCACCTGCTAGGGTCCCAGCTATGGGCGAATAGTTAACCCCCAAACTGGGGTCAAAACACTATGAAAGAATAAATATAGAATTTATAAAAATATAAGCATAAAAATAGATTTTTATAGAAAAATATACATTTTTGAGAGAAAAATATTACCAACAATATTCTTCTTCTTCTATGCACCGTGTCCTTTCAGGACGTAGGCAATCATGGCCTTCCACGTCTTCCTATCCTTAGGTGGCTCTTAGCACCCTTTCTCCTGTAACGTCACTCGGCCCCCGTTCTGTCGTCCACCTGCTCAGTCCATTCAAATATATTATCCGCTGCTTTCCTCTGCCTCTTTTTCTCTATATCTGACCTGTTAGTATCAGGTTCTTCAAGCCCTCCTTCCTCATTGCATGATCCATGAACTTTAGCTATCTCTTCCCAATGCTCAATATTAATTTCTTTTTCCAGTCTTTCCAACACCTTGTCGTTGCTTGCATGCTCGGTCCAGGATATCCGCAGCATCCTTCTGTAGAACCACATTTCAGCTGCTTCAAGTTTTCCCTTCATCTTTGTTGATATTTTCCAACATTCACTGCCATATTGAAGAGCTGACATCACATAGCAATCCAGTACTCTCTTCTTTGTTTCTAGTGAAGGTTTCCTGTGTCTTAATACTTTACTCAGCTTCTGGAACGCGTCTTTCGCCATGCCAATTCGCCTTTGGATCTCAATGTCGCACATGCCATCTTCAGTTAGAACACTTCCCGGACATAGAAATTTTCGTACCTGCTTGATTTTAACACCCCCCACCTATATCTGGCATTTAGGGTTGCTCTTTATGCTGATGACCATGCATTCGGTTGACTTGCAGTTTATTTGTAGTCCCTTCTTGTCACTCCCTTTGAAGTAGTTCCTGCAGTTTTTTTAAATTATTACTTATCACATTTTAAAGGAAAAAAATTATTCACTAAAAACATTTTTGAATACAGAACTAGAAGATATTTTCAGTTTTCTAAAATAAAAAAAGAATAAAAACAAAAGATTTTCATTAAAATCTGACTTATTCAACCTTCTCACTATTACCCAACATTAAAAAGAAACCCTTGCAACTCCACCTTTTTGTCATTAAATAACCCACAGAGGTGTTGATAAGCCGAAAGAAGAATCAATATTGAAAGACAATGTACAATTTTGTTGTAGATGGCAGTTTGTACATGTTCTAAAGTAAAATTTTTAATGAATATTCATTGCTCTATTTCTATATTGTGCACTGTTTTAAATCAATGTCTTGAAAGTTGCAAATATTTTCTTAGTTCCTTATTCATTTATATATATATATATATATATATATATATATATATATAAGAAAAATTAAGGCAGACACGTTATTTCATGGTAAATCGGAAGTGTGGGCCTGTTTCGGGAGGGCGAACCATCATCAGCTGCCGTCTTGATTTTACAAAGGATTTTACACGAATCACGATTCGTGAATCCTTTGTACAATAAAGACGGATGCTGATGATGGTTCGCCTGAAAATAGGCCACACTTCCGATTTACCATGAAATAACATGTCTCCCTTAATTTTTCTTATATTTGCTCTATATGTATTTATATATAAATATATTTAGAGCTCTCTTAGAGAGTTATACTACCAACCACTGTATGTACAGGATACTCGTTTGGATTCTTCTATACCTACACTGCATGGTGTTATATATATATAATGTATGCAGGTTTCATTAAAAAAGAGAGGAAAAGCATCATGTTTATATATTAGGATTTTTTATATCATTTTATTTTAATAACTAAATAATACCATATAAAAACTTAAGAATAATACCTTCTCCGTCTTTTTTAATGAAACCAGCATATATATATATATATTAGGTTTAGATATGATGCTTATGGATAAAATTTTTATATAATTTTATTTTAATATCTAAATAAAGTTATATAAAAAAAACTTAACAATAATACTTTGT